>JANFOE010001677.1:0-600000 GCA_025667525.1 Glebionis coronaria | reverse complement strand
TAATGAATCATGCATTATTCGTAATGAATCATGCATGATTTATAATGAATCATGCATGTTCTATTGAATGTAGTTAAACTGTTACAAAACTTTTGGAAAATCATACAAGAATCATGAACATGAGTCATCAAAAAGAATCATGCAATGTTGAATCCATTATGATTTCTTAGTGAAAAGATATCTGTCATAAAATCATCTATGAATCATGCATGATTCATATATGAATCATGCATGATTTATATATGAATCATGCCTGATTTATAGATGAATCATGCATGATTCATAGAAGAATCATGCATGATTCATAGATGAATCATGCAAACAGTTACATAACAGTAAAAAAGATAACATAAAAAAGACAGTCTTGTAACAGTTAAAAGATAACATAAACAAGATAACATCCAATATTACATAAAAGTACCATCAGTTTTACCAACAAAATATTACCAACATATTACATCAGAATATAACATAAAAACTCCCTTCTCAGAAAACTACTACCCATTTTACGAACAAAAGTTTAACAAACTACAATCAATTATTTTCTTTTTTTACCACCAGCATATGTCATATGAAAATCTTTCGATTTTGCAACTTTAACATCCTTCCCAACCTCCTTCGTTTCTACAGCTTTAACATCCTTAGCAACCTCCTTTCCTTCTGTAGCTTTAATATCCTTCCCTTCTGCCGGATCTTCTTTGCAAGGCATAGTCTTCGGTGGATCACGCTCATTCCTATTTTTGATTGCCTCTTGAATAATATCAACCCTTTTTTGGTGTTCATTCTCAGTCTCCAACTTGAAGGCCAACTCAAACATCTTCTGTTTATGAATGTTAAAAGCATGCAACAAAAGCTTCGTAGCAATCTTATACCTCATACATAACAACTGTGAGCGTTGTTCCTTTGATTCCACATCGAACCCAACATCCAAATCTCCAACAGATGTGCTAGTGTAAGATTCCATATGGATCATAGTAAATATTTCGCAATCTTCATAGTTACTCTCTGTACTCCAGTCCAAATGTAGAATGCGTGCTTTGACGTTCATCATGGCCGATAGTTTGTCATGTCCATGCTCTTTTAGATACCTGATAAAAAACTTTTTCTACAAAAAAAATTGAAAAAGAGATACAATATGAAAGTCAATAAAAGATACAAGGTATTTTGTAAGGAAACTGTATATAAAACTTAATACATTAATAAACAAAATGATTTCAAACTTATCAGAGGATAACAAGCTTCTTTGTATCTTGAAGTATAGGAATATGGTCCAGCATAAATGTTATCAATGATAAACATTGACGGATTCTCCAAGTTGAAAACAACAACATTAAACACCAAATGAACATCCGAGAGGGAAGTGCGTCCTCATCATGCTGCAACTGAGTTGAAATAGCATCTGAAAAGACTTTCCACTGTCCATCTGGATCAAGAGTATTTTTAATAGTTCCTTCTGGCTGTTTACAGGCAAACGAAACAAAATTAGAGAGGATTTAATATGAATCATGCATGATTTAAGATGAATCATGCATGATTCAAGATGAATCATGCATGATTCAAGATGAATCATGCATGATTTACATAATGAAAAAAAACATTGCTACATGTGAATAGAAACTAACAATACAGCCAGTTGTAAAAAAAAGCTTTCTTAACCGCTCATTAACTTTACCCGCTTCCACCAGCTTCAACAATGCAGCCTGCTCCTCCGTGTTCAACAATGCACTCCAACTATCAATAACATTATGGTCTAACCATAATCCAGGTGTCAATGTCTCCATGCTCACTCGTACAGATATTTGCTCATAACCCGAATTAGTTTGGAAAACCGTTTGTTGATCCCAAACTTAGATCGATTTAGCTTGTCTAAACGAGATTAGATCAAGTTAAACACGTAGAGAAACTTTGTTGTGTATAAAACAATTCAAGTATTATGCGGAATTAATACTTAAACAAGAACACACAAACAGTTATAAAACAAACTTTCACTAGATTGATAATAACGAACTTGCTTACAATGAAAGTGTTATACGTATGAAAAACTTATATGAAACATAACCTAAAGGTCTTCTTTTATAGACATAAGAAGCCTTGTACAAGAGTCTACGTATCAGCTATTCTAGGTAAAGATAATTATAGAAAATACATTGTTGATCCTATCTTTACTAGAAACAAACTAGAAACAAAATACGCGTAGACCATATCTTTCTATCAGTGCTTGTCTTCAACCTATCAACACTTGACTTCTTTCTGTCAACGCTTGATCTATCAACGTTTGTTTTCTTCTTATCAACGCTTGTTTTCTTCTTGTCAGCGTCCAAGTGAACTGGCTACATTTTATTCCCAACAATCCTCCCCTAAACTTGATATCTACTATAGTAATCAAGTTTTTGAATAAAAATTAAGAACTAGGAGGAATCTTACAAATCTTATCATATTGGTAATAAACATGCCTGATCAAATCTTTGGCCACGTCGCTTGAATAGTCAATCTCCAGTTGTGTTGTCTTCATCTTGTCCAAAACTTCTTTGGACATGGGATACACAACATCTACAAGAAGATACTCAGCAAACTTTGTAGAGCTCAAATAATACACACCAGCAGCTAAATACAAACGCCATTGAAGACCACTGATATCATCCTCAAGATCCTTCCAAACAGGATCTTCTTCTTCTAGTTCACACATTCTCTTGAATGTTGACCAAAGCTTTATTCCATTGGCTGAAGTAGGTGCTTCGGTCTCATACTTGGCCATCAACAACCTCCAAAGGTCTGCCAAGTCTTCTCTATCCATACTTGCAAAGAGAGACATAAGAGTAGTAAATGTGTGTACCTCTTTCCTATATCTGCCAATCTTCCAAAACCCACTTGCATCTTCTTCATAGCTAATGATAGGGTTTCTGGCATCAAGAGGTAACACTTGTAACATATCTGAAGCTTCCATGGGTGAGAGCTTAATGCTCCTTCTAAGAACTGCTTCACTGGGTACCACTTTATTTAGATCTTTATGAAACTCAAGTGGAACTCCCTTCTTCAATGGCCTTGGAACAATCATTGCCTTCTGAATCTCCATCTCTTCTGCAAGTTCTTCTCTCCTTTCATCTGAAAGAAGTATAAGAGTATTCATTTCATGCACTCTTGCCCAAATGGGATAAGCCTTGTACTCTAACTCTTGAAAGGACAATCCCTGTAATTTCTTGAAGGTCCATCCAATCTCTTTGAACTCTTAGAAGAATCTCCAATCCCTAAATTTGGTCTGAAATTGTCAAATCTGGATTCTCTATAATCCTATTCTCCCAAGCAGGTACATCTGAACTACTTCTGGCATATCAAAGTCTACTTGCAATTTTACCTCTCTAAGCTTCTCCCTTGCCAAGTCATCACTATATTCAAGTCTTTCTTGTTGTTCAATTATCATCACACTTGAATCTGAACTTTCTTCATCACTTCCTTCTTGTTCCTTAGAAGTGACAACAAATGGTGATTCACCAACCTTCTTCCTTTCTTATTCCATAAGTTGTGCAGCCAACCTTGAATCAAACTCTACTTGTGCTGCATCCTTTGGAACTTCTACTTCTACCATAATACCGTTACCCTTATCTAATGGATTAATGATGGGTAAAGAAGATGATGGTACCTGTGAAGACACTTCTTTGATGATAGCTGATGACTGGAATACATCAACCATATCTGCAAGTCTGTCAATGCTCAAATTCCTTGTGTCAGCGCCCAAATTACTCTTGTCAGCGCTTGGTGTGTCAGCGTTCAAATTTTGCTTGTCAACGCCCAAATTACTTGTCTCAGCGCCTCTTGTAAACTGCTCCAACATAGCTGTAAAAGACAAGTTCAAATTTGTAGGAGTAACCAGAGATCTATCAAAACCTGGTTGCTTCTTCAATTCAGTGAGGGCTTCAGCAACACCCAAATATTCTCCATCATGTGAGCCTTTGTCACTCACATTAATCTACTCATCCTCCCCTTTGGAAGATTCCTCCATTCCACGCCTAATGTTAGCATTCTCCAAAATAACAATCCTCTCCCTCAATTGCTTGAGTTCAAGGCCTTGTGTACTGACTGTTTGTACCAGGTCCGCATTTTGCTTTTGCAAGCTAATGCAGACAGCCGTCAATTCCATCAATGTGTATGGTTCAAATCTGACCTCCTTTAGAATGGGTATTTGACCTCCCAAAGTAGAGTCATGGGGCATGGATGAGGTCTTAAAGATGTTAGGACTGTCTTGGCCTGCATCTAAGCGAGTACCAATAGTCCCAGCCTCATCCATAGCACCAACCACACTTGTGGTGGTGGTTCTCTCTGCTACATGGCTAGGACCACTAGAGGAGAACACTCCAGTATTCCTTGGGCGTTTTTGCAACCTATATTCAGGTGGGGTAGAAGATGATGTGGATTGGGTGGTAGTTTGAAGGTTAAGGGGTGTTTGGGTCTGTGAAGGAAAGGTGTCAACGTTTGGATTACTCGTGTCAAAGCCAACATTTAATGTGTCAGCGTTGAAGGATTCTTGGTCAATTTCCATGTGTTGAGGTGAAGGCAAAGTGTAACACCCCCAAATTTATACAACTCAATACAGCGGAAGACTCGTTGGTGTTACGGGATAGCACATTACTCACATCATAGACAACGCTTAAAAATCGCGTTGTTTAGTAATAAAAGCATTTCCATTCATACATATCAAATTTACATAGGTCCCAAGTCATATTATTTCATACAAAGTTTTACAAAGAATTTGAATGGAAAATATTGTTTAAGTACGGGCCATGAATTCTTGTCGTCTTCCCGAGAATTACCTTCAAGTACCTGAGACAAAACATGTTAAAAGAAAAGGTCAGCGATAACGCCGAGTGAATTCATAGAGTTTAATAAAATCCATCAATATAATATCAGTATAAAATTATTACTGAAAATCATTTGTACAAATCATTTTAATAGGCCATAAAATAGCCAAAGTCATTTTATACAAATCTTTATCGAAAATCATAATATAGGCATTTGTCTTAAAAATCATTATACGAGCCAATGTCGTAAAAACATCATACAATACGTCTTACGACGTTGTATAAAGTTAAATAAAAACCGTATATGAATATGGTTACGAAAACCAAAACACAAACATATTATCATTAGTATGACCTCGTATTGCTAGTCAAGCAATACATTGTAATTCGGAGCGTACAGCAGTATTTTGTTAACTTGGATTATTATAAGCCGCATGACATTGTTACCTTACTAAACCAAACAACGGGTAGCTAACCCGATACCAAATTTGCCTATCTAAGTTAGCGTGTCGTCACAAAGGTCCCGCTATGGAAATCTTCTCATACATAAATTCGCTTACCAGTCAATGTGGCACGACGGGGATCAACCGTCAAGGCGCGAACTGGGGTGATCGTCCCCAAATAGTACTATTATATGCATAAGCGTCTACCAAATCCCGGTAGTTCACAATTCATGCTAATGGGACTTTTAGTGACATAACCTAACTTTAATAATCCATTTAATTTCATCTATCGGGTCCTTTAATCATTTATCAGGTCATACAATCGGGTCATTCAATCATTTGGGTCCAAATCAATAAACAAACAATCGGGACAAATGGTGTCCTATTTGATAAAAACTAACATGTTATCTCCCTCGCGGGTTTATAAAACATTTCATAAAAACATTTAAAAGAGTGCGAGGCTATGAACTCACGTTGATGTGGGAAGGCGGGTTATCGGCAATTCGGACGTACGGTACGTGCTTCAACCACGGAAACCTAGACAAATAATACTCGTCTTAGACTCATGTCCAATGAATTTAAAAAAATAACAATTATGTATACATATGATGATTTTATATATATATATATGATGATCAAGTGGGTTTACGTATTCTCATTTACTCATTTTTGTGTTATGTGTCGATAACTTTTATACTAGTTTTCTAGTTTTACCTATTTACGTGTTTTAGGTCCAATAAGCCTATCATAAGTTTATTAACTTGTATTAATCCATTTCATACTTGTATTATCAGTATTTATACTTTACATGTTGGGCCCAAATGTGTTAGGCCCAATAATAAGTTCATATGTGTCTTAGTCCATTTTGTTGTATTATTAGTCCAATAACGTTAACTTAGTCCGTTAATGTCTGTATGTTATATAGTTCGGGTTTTATCGATTTTTACTTGTTATATATGTTTATATATCAGTATATAAGTTTTATAAAGTTCACATTAGACGGGTCCAACCGTCTAAGTTTTATTTAGCAAAAACGTTAATTTTACGGTAATAGCCGAAAAAGTCGTAAAAATCATGTTTATAGTTTTTATAACTTATAAAACTTAACAAGTTACCATTTTTATAAAATGTCCACTTATTTATCATTGTACATATTTATATAAATGTATTATATAAGTTAGTGGGTTTTAATTCATATTTTATACTATTTTTAGTTGAGTGCTTATATAATACTATTATACTTTAATTTCCAAAATCTGATTTTTATCTTCATGTTCACCAAAACTGCCATATCTAGAGTTCTACATGGAGATAGAAGCTCAAATTTTTATCACATAAACTACATGATATGTTCTCCATTTAACTCTTTTATAGCTACTGTTTAATCAGCTTCTAAGTATTTTTAAAAATCGTCCAAAACAGTGAAATCAGATTTGTACTTTAAACTTGTTTTGATCATATCTCACTCATTACAATGATTCCATTGCATGGCCAACTCTCACATGTGTAAAAGACCCATAGCTTACTGTATATCAATTTATTCAAGTCATTTTACCAGTTTACCATATGATTCTTTACTGTTTTATACAGCCATCTAAATTAAGCAAGATTTTAACCTTCTTTCTTATATTTTTTCATCTTTTTAAGCATGTTTATCAACACCAAATCCCCACACAATATTTTTAATCATCATTCATCATCATATACATATACATAAGTAAAAGAAATACAAGATTACATAATCAAAAATAACAAGAGGATGAGGAGGACAATCTTTATACCACCAAGTTGATGTAGGTTGTGATTTGGACATGGATTTTGATGGAGAAACTTGTGAATAACCAAGACCATCTTCAAGACCACAATTCTTCATGAACACCTTGTGGAAAATCAGCCCTAATACTCCATGGAAACTCCTCCTTGGATGTTTAAACTTGCACCAATCTTCCTCTTTTTGAATGGTTATTAACATATGTAAGTTATAACATATGTTTGTGGTTAAAAATTGGATGATGGAGGTGTTTTGATTGAAATGGGACGGCAACAAGGGAGAGTAGAGAGGAAATTGTGTGTGGTTTTGCATGAGTTGCAAAATGAGAAGTGGTTTTGGTTTGTGGTTTTGTGTTGTATGGTTAGCTTATTTCATAAGCTTAGGACAAGTGTAAAACTTGTTAAGTAAAATTTGACACTTAATGTGTTGGTGGAGCTAGTTAGGCCGGTTTGAGTGGGGGTGGGACAAGTGTCCCACTTGTCTCATCCCCATTTATTTACGGGTACTCCTCGATTCTAGTTTCCTCGATTTGCGTGCCCTCGGGTCGTTTTACGAAAAACATTTTTATAAATTATGAATCAACGACACAAAACGAATCCAATAAAAATTGTCTCATCAAAAACAGAGTTCGAAAACGTAAATACGTAATCCTAGGGTTTCCGGTTTAGTCGTAAAGGATGTTAAATTAAAATCGTAAGTCCTAATCTCTTCTCGTAAATTTGTGAGTTTATGAACCAACACAAATTTAAAACTCCAAAATAATATTCACGGATAAATTTATTTTCTGAAATGTCGGACTGTCACCAAAACGGTGTATGTAAACGTAAGCACGTAACGTTGAATCCTCCGGTTTAGACGTAGTCGATGCTACTTCAAGACGTAACTCCAAATTTCTTCCCAAAAATAAGTGAGTTCATAATATAACATTAAAATAATATTTTTAATTAAATATTGAGAAAAAAAATATCAATCATAAATTGACGGATTTTTACAGCATTTACCCCTAAACAGGATCTTTGTCCTCAAAGATCATCTTACTACTCGCTTCTTATCGAGTTAAAGCCATGTGGGTATTTCCTCCACATTCGGTCTTTTTCTCACAAGTGTAATTCATTACAATACGCGAGTTTCAACAAACATAACTACAGGAATAAGATCAGGCTTATTGTTGACTTACTTTCTCTATCCCTGATGTCCACGGGTTTTTGATGAATGCAACTTTTCGCAGATCTAAGCTTTATTAAGAAGAATTCAGATTTTCACTTGATAGATATTCCATCAAGTTCGATATACGAATCATAATTCACGCAGCTTTTGAAGTCCTAGGGTAGATCCAGCTTATATGCCTTTCAATCCAATCTTTTACGTCATCTCAATGGTCCCATACAACGGGGACTTATATTCCATGATTTGTCAGATCATTAATTTATTTTTCCCAAGATTAAAATTTTTGGCATAACTTCGCTACCCATCTGGCACTTCAAGATCTACTTTTCATATTCACATAACCTCCTGCCCACTACCGGCAGTCAATAATCAGATCCTAATTTCAACAATCATTTCAGGTCTCGCGGGTTGGGTATTTTGCAAGGTTAGGTTCGCCATCATAGGAAACCTTAAAACTAAAAGACATGTCCAACTCACAATGGGTGTATGTCAGGTGTCTTCATCTCAACTCCTGCTTACAGATGTTCTAATATAGATCCTAACAAGATTCAATCTCGATCCTAATACGATAATTAGCAATGATAATATCTCTATAGGAAAGCGATTATACGGTTTATTACCAAAGGTCAATCATTTAAACATAAAACAACACTTATAGTATTTTGTATCGTTACTTTACCTCGTCCCTTCGATTGGTGTGGTACATAGTACTCTCATCAAGATTCGTTCACAATGACTTCTTAGCAAATCTCTAGAAATTCGATGCGAAGCGAGAATCTTGATAGAGATGATCGATACATGCACATCATGTTTACATAACTCCTTTAAATACAAAGGAGTAAATTTCTTCATCAAGAATCTAGCATTATCATTAACGGGAATGATATTAGCAGATTTGGTCAGTCTGTCGACGATGACCCAAATCGAATCAAATTCAGATGATGACCTTTGCAATAGCTAGTCGTTTACTAATGTATGAGGCGATGCCTGCCTTCATAATTTTTCATTAGTACAACTTCTTCAGATAAAAATACATTAAATCAAAAATGTCATGAATAAAATACTTATACTTACAAGATTTTAATATGACTACATTTCTAAATCTTCATTTTAGGCAACCACAATTGGCCTTTTATACATTTAACGCCATCGGCTTCTTAAATCTAATGGTTCACATTAGCCGCGAACCCCCTTTTATTATCTATATTACCCTTTTTACAAACATCGTTCATATTTAAATTGTTTGGCAACTTTATTTTGTACCATCATTACTAAGGAACACATCCCAATTGGTTCTTTATCCTTTCTATATTATGTGTCGATATCTACATTCACTTTCCTAGATGGAATAGTTATCATGTCCGTATTTATTCAAAAATTATTTCTTCACATTTTCTCTGTTTTAGTTTCTTCTCAACTATCATTTTTATCCGTTTTACTCAATCCGACGTCTAAAGCGTCGATAATTATTACGACTAGTTAAATATTAAATATTCAATCTTTATGAAACCTAAACGTAAAGATTTTAAATTTCTTAGTCCGTTCAATTATATGAAAATGTTTAAAATAATTTTTAATTTAATTAACACGATTTTTGTTGATTTATCAAAAATAATTAATAAGATTCGTAAATGTTTGAAAATCTTTGGTTATACTTTGGTCAAAATTTCTTAGTTGAAAAGCAAAAATTGTTATTTCAAATTTCAAGTCATGGTTTAAATGGTTTCCTCAATCCCTCTTAGGTTGTCTTGAGGTACACACGAACATTTATCCCTAAACAGAAGTTTAGTTAAATGTTCTGGGTATAAGGGAATTATCCCTCAAAAGTTCTTCTTTATAAAACATTTGTCAAAATATATTTGCACTTTATTTTTAGTAAAACCCAAAGTCTTAAAAGGGCTCTTAATTTTGAAGAGTCAATTTATATTCCATTATCTATTAATTACATGGTCAATTAATATAAGGGATTAAGTCTTAAATCACATGTTGTATATTCAAGGTACAGGTTTTTGTTGTTCGGCCAATTTAGGGCAGTCTATAACCAATTATTAACTCATTCTTATTCTTATAAACAAACAAATGGTCCTTAATGATCACGAGCATGAATTTATCAAATTACAGCCTACACACGTGATTCACCAAATTTATGAATACTACACGTGCATTAGTCAATCCAAACGACATCACGTGAAACTCATAATGTTCATTACAAGTACCGGATGTAGTGATTGGAATAGATAATCCTCTTTGCGGACGCGAAGTTGATGATAACAATGCCATGGATCAAATCTTTAAAATATACGCTAGAACCTTGTAAATGATCGAACAAATCTTCCATTTCGAGTTATGGATATCGTTTTCGATTGTCAATTTACTCAGTTCATAGTAATCTATAAATATAAGGAATGATAACACCATAGCTCTTCATGATGACGAGCTCGGTAGAATAAAATCTTTCTCCGACAACTCTCTTAGTTGTACGGTAATTCCTTTAATTCAGATGGTGCTGACGTACAATGCACAAGCCATAGGTGCAGCACCGGAAATATAATCAACACCAATTTCAACTTGCCTTAATGGTGAAAGTCTAGGTGATTTACCAACAAATACATCCTAAAGTTCAGATAACATAAACATCTTTTAATAAATTCATATTAAGCTCTTCAAGATTACAATATCTATGACTAATTCACAACCATTTACGGTAAAATTTTAAGTCTAAGTGCAGGATATAATCATCCATCAAGAATTATTTAGATCACTTTTGATAATCAACATCTTATCTTTTAGGGGAATTCTACTCGAGTTCCCATCAATTAAGACAATGTCGTCATGTCATAATTAATCAATCCATTCTACTGGCACTATCAACTTTCTAGTTTCATTACCGTTGATAAGATGTGAACTTCTCAAAAGACTAATAATAACTCATAATCCTTTACAAATTCAGGGATATCTGGAGACACAACTACTATTAAAAGAGTAAGGTCAACGCATAATCTATGCGAGAGAATTTCAAATAAGATACAGATGAAAACATTTAACGAATATGAATATATCCCATGTTTCATAATTTGAGTACGCATTCGAAAGCTCCTCAGATCGTTACCCAGGTCATTCAAATGAAATCAAATCATAAGAAATGATAGGAACGTCGATACATCCAGTCGGGTATCAACACTCGGTAATCAGATACTTTCCCTAAGAATCTTACTACGGGAGAATCGGACAAGAAAGAATTGTCAATTGTCAAATAAGACAATTTCCACAGATGAGTAAATTTGACTCAGAAGAATAGATGCTATAGGCACATATGTAGGTATCCCTTACACTATGTCCCTATTTTTCACTTCTTGCAGATCTCATAAAATTTAATCTTTCACAATCTTCAAAGAAAATGTAGTGTTTATTCATTAGTTTTATGGTGACTACTAATCAGTCTTTCATGGTCCATTCCAAATTGTATGTAGGCGCGCAACTATATACAATTTCAAGATTAACGATGCAATACTCAGTTCGTCAAAACTTTATCATCATGCTTATAATAAAAACATTTTCATGCTTAATTCTTAAATAAGAATCAAGAATAAATTTACAAAGATTTTCTTTGTTATGAAAACAATTAAGTTTTCCAAGGTGTTTCATAAACAACTTCATTTTGATATTAACCACTTATAAATCTCACTTTGAATAATCCTTATTGTGATGAAAATTAAATTTTCTCAAAGGCTACCGTTTTAACTTTATAAAAACAATGTGTGATCTGCAAAGGAGTGATGAAAAGTTGTTCACCAAGAACTAACTACAATATGATAGGAAATGAGCTTTAGCCAAATAATCATGAGGTTCATGGCCTCGATCGCACTCACGAAGAATGATTCACAACGTAACTCAAATCAAGATGAGTACTTGTTCAATGGTTGCATCACTAATGCGAACATTAGGATGAAGCAAGAAAAGATAGATAACATCGATACATGTAGAATTTAGCAATCAAAGGTAGTCTTTTCATTAATCACAAACAAGTCAAATTGTACCGTAACACATTATGTGTCACTATGTCATACAATTCCAATATCTCATCCTACCAACTGATGTCTCAGTTAAGTTAGGGATTATTTTTAAAAGATACCTCAATGAATACTAATCTACAAGAGTCATTAGGTGTCCCACCTGTCCTGGAAGATCCATCGGTCCCAATTTAGAAGAAGATTTCTTCAATTAATTTCTTGGACACTGGGCATCCTCATTAGTGGACAACGGCCTAGGAACAACCCTTAACACGAATCAACAATCAATTAAAACCTTATAATTCAATCACAAAACTTAACGACTTCTATTAATAATCTCATATTCCATACGGGTTAAATTTTTCTTTATTCAAGTTTCAACCAACTTATACTCAATTCGATATCCTACCTCATTTTCCAATACTTTCAATCTTATTCTTAGACCTTAATAGGGCAATAAAAGCTTGATATGATCAACAGTTAATTTCCAATCCTATAGCTCTTACAACAACAATTATCAAATGAGTCACTAGTATGAGATGACTCATACATTCAATTAGACTTCTCGGAAAGGTATTAGTGGCATGAGGCTTTTGGGTAATTGTTCCAATGACAGCCTCAAGTGCAACATTCACCCTTTCGATTTCAAATTTAAGAATTGGATGACAATGAATCAGATGACATCTTTCTAGGTGGTAACGTTTTGTCAAACTCCACTCTATAAGGAAAGATCGTCATGACATCGATATCAGATTTAATCTCGCCAATTCTTCTTTAATATCACAATCAACTAATATCTACATTTCTACGAATATCAACCATTTGTTGGGATCATAAACATCCGCAACTTGGTTTAGATCTAGGATAGCTAGAATTCCTACGAGAATAGCTTCGAATAATTTACTAGGGGATTTAGGGTTCCTTGTGACAATCTACGTCGTATAAATACCTCGTATAAATATCAAAATAATCATCAAACAATCATGTAATAAAATTACATCATATATATATAATCCAAGTTATATATATATTAAAATAACACTTCTCAGTCTGGCCTTGTCGGTAACTCGGGAATTCTTCGGCACCGTTATAGTCAAAAGATTTTTAGACATTTTTAGGAAAATGTTTATAGTTAAAAGATTTTGAAATGTTTTATTCAAAACCTTGGTTTTAAAAATCTTTCGTTCCCTATAACGAGAGCTCTGGTACCAAACTGTAACACCCCCAAATTTATACAACTCAATACAGCGGAAGACTCGTTGGTGTTACGGGATAGCACATTACTCACATCATAGACAACGCTTTAAAATCGCGTCGTTTAATAATAAAAGCATTTCCATTCATAAATATCAAATTTACATAGGTCCCAAGTCATATTATTTCATACAAAGTTTTTCAAATAATTTGAATGGAAAATATTGTTTAAGTGCGGGCCATGAATTCTTGTCGTCTTCCCGAGAATTACCTTCAAGTACCTGAGACAAAACATGTTAAAAGAAAAGGTCAGCGATAACGCCGAGTGAATTCATAGAGTTTAATAAAATCCCTCAATATAATATCAGTATAAAATTATTACTGAAAATCATTTGTACAAATCATTTTAATAGGCCATAAAATAGCCAAAGTCATTTTATACAAATCCTTATCGAAAATCGTAATATAGGCATTTGCCTTAAAAATCATTATACGAGCCAATGTCGTAAAAACATCATACAATACGTCTTACGATGTTGTATAAAGTTAAATAAAAACCGTATATGAATATGGTTACGAAAACCAAAACACAAACATATTATCATTAGTATGACCCCGTATTGCTAGTCAGGCAATACATTGTAATTCGGAGCGTACAACAATATTTCGTTAATTTGGATTATTATAAGCCGCATGACATTGTTACCTTACTAAACCAAACAACGGGTAGCTAACTCGATACCAAATTTGCCCATCTAAGTTAGCGTGTCGTCACAAAGGTCACGCTATGGAAATCTTCTCATACATAAATTCGCTTACCAATCAATGTAGCACGACAGGGATCAACCGTCAAGGCGCGAACTGGGGTGATCATCCCAAATAGTACTATTATATGCATAAGCGTCTACCAAATCCCGGTAGTTCACAATTCATGCTAATGGGACTTTTAGTGACATAACCTAACTTTAATAATCCGTTTAATTTCATCTATCGGGTCCTTTAATCATTTATCGGGTCATACAATTGGGTCATTCAATCATTCGGGTCCAAATCAATAAACAAACAATCGGGACAAATGGTGTCCTATTTTATAAAAACTAACATGTTATCTCCCTCTCGGGTTTATAAAACATTTCATAAAAACATTTAAAAGAGTGTGAGGCTATGAACTCACGTTGATGTGGGAAGGCGGGTTATCGGCAATTCGGACGTACGGTACGTGCTTCAACCACGGAAACCTAGACAAATAATACTCGTCTTAGACTCATGTCCAATGACTTTATAAAAATAACAATTATGTATACATATGATGATTTTATATATATGATGATCAAGTGGGTTTACGTATTCTCATTTACTCATTTTTGTGTTATGTGTCGATAACTTTTATACTAGTTTTCTAGTTTTACCTATTTACGTGTTTTAGGTCCAATAAGCCTATCATAAGTTTATTAACTTGTATTAATCCATTTCATACTTGTATTATCAGTATTTATACTTTACATGTTGGGCCCAAATGGGTTATGCCCAATAATAAGTTCATATGTGTCTTAGTCCATTTTGTTGTATTATTAGTCCAATAACATTAACTTAGTCCGTTAATGTCCGTATGTTATATAGTTCGGGTTTTATTGGTTTTTACTTGTTATATATGTTTATATATCAGTATATAAGTTTTATAAAGTTCACATTAGACGGGTCCAACCGTCTAAGTTTTATTTAGCAAAAACGTTAATTTTACGGTAATAGCCGAAAAAGTCGTAAAAATCATGTTTATAGTTTTTATAACTTATAAAACTTAACAAGTTACCATTTTTATAAAATGTCCACTTATTTATCATTTTAAATATTTATATAAATGTATTATATAAGTTAGTGGGTTTTAATTCATATTTTATACTATTTTTAGTTGAGTACTTATATAATACTATTATACTTTAATTTCCAAAATCTGATTTTTATCTTCATGTTCACCAAAACTGCCATATCTAGAGTTCTATATGGAGATAGAAACTCAAATTTTTATCACATAAACTAAATGATATGTGCTCCATTTAACTCTTTTATAGCTACTGTTGAATCAGCCTCTAAGTATTTTCTAAAAATCGTCCAAAACAGTGAACTCAGATTTGTACTTTAAACTTGTTTTGATCATATCTCACTCATTACAATGATTCCATTGCATGTCCAACTCTCACATGTGTAAAAGACCCATAGCTTACTGTATATCAATTTATTCAAGTCATTTTACCAGTTTACCATATGATTCTTTACTGTTTTATACAGCCATCTTAATTAAGCAAGATTTTAACCTTGTTTCTTATAGTTTTTCATCTTTATAAGCATGTTTATCAACACCAAATCCCCACACAATATTTTTAATCATCATTCATCATCATATACATATACATAAGTAAAAGAAATACAAGATAACATAATCAAAAATAACAAGAGGATGAGGAGGACAATCTTTATACCACCAAGTTGATGTAGGTTGTGATTTGGACATGGATTTTGATGGAGAAACTTGTGAATAACCAAGACCATCTTCAAGACCACCATTCTTTATGAACACCTTGTGGAAAATCAGCCCTAATACTCCATGGAAACTCCTCCTTGGATGTTTAAACTTGCACCAATCTTCCTCTTTTTGAATGGTTATTAACATATGTAAGTTATAACATATGTTTGTGGTTAAAAATTGGATGATGGAGGTGTTTTGATTGAAATGGGACGGCAACAAGGGAGAGTAGAGAGGAAATTGTGTGTGGTTTTGCATGAGTTGCAAAATGAGAAGTGGTTTTGGTTTGTGGTTTTGTGTTGTATGGTTAGGTTATTTCATAAGCTTAGGACAAGTGTAAAACTTGTTAAGTAAAATTTGACACTTAATGTGTTGGTGGAGCTAGTTAGGCCGGTTTGAGTGGGGGTGGGACAAGTGTCCCACTTGTCTCATCCCCATTTATTTACGGGTACTCCTCGATTCTAGTTTCCTCGATTTGCGTGCCCTCGGGTCGTTTTACGAAAAACATTTTTATAAATTATGAATCAACGACACAAAACGAATCCAATAAAAATTGTCTCATCAAAAACGGAGTTCGAAAACGTAAATACGTAATCCTAGGGTTTCCGGTTTAGTCGTAAAGGACGTTAAATTAAAATCGTAAGTTCTAATCTCTTCTCGTAAATTTGTGAGTTTATGAACCAACACAAATTTAAAACTCCAAAATAATATTCACGGATAAATTTATTTTCTGAAATGTCGGACTGTCACCAAAACGGTGTATGTAAACGTAAGCACGTAATGTTGAATCCTCCGGTTTAGACGTAGTCGATGCTACTTCAAGACGTAACTCCAAATTTCTTCCCAAAAATAAGTGAGTTCATAATATAACATTAAAATAATATTTTCAATTAAATATTGAGAATAAAAATATCAATCATAAATTGACGGGTTGTCACACAAAGGTTCTGGTATTGGGTCAAGTTGTGGTTGTGGGTCTGGCTGGGGTTGTGCTGCTGCAATAACAGCAAGCATAGCTTGGGTGAGGGGTAATTCACGGTGAGGTGAGTTCATCTTAGTAAAAATAGCTTTCTTTTGCACAGGGATTGTATAAAAATCATCATGATCCCTTGTGCAGTAATTTTGCACATCAAAAACCATTTGCAAAAATCTGGGATAAGCCAAAGTCATCTTATTCCCTTTGTTTTTACACATGCCATCAAAAATTAGTTTTGAAAAATTAAACTTTTGCCCATTTGTAATGCACACAATTGCACTAGCAATAGATCTGTTAATTTCATTATGTGCAGTAAATTTGGGACTCAAACATTGAAGGATGACATGTATGAGGTACTTCCAGGCTGGGGAAAACTCTTGTTTATGATATTTGTTTAAAGTGCCCTCATCAGGGAAAGGATACCCCAAAGCCCAAATTCCTTGTTCTATTTCATTGATGGGGAGGGTGGTTATACCATCTGCATCATTAAGATGCAAAGCCTGGCGAACCAAGGCTTCAGTAACCACCCAAGTACGCCCATGAACAATAGCTGATAATGTAGTCACATTATTAATTGTTGAGGAACTAACAGTGTTCCAAAACTGTTTAATATGAGTGACAGGGATGGGAGGAGCATGAGAAAGTGCATACCTAAGTGGAGATGCATTCAAATACGCCACCATCTGCGTGTATTGTGGAAACAAAGTATCATCAGCCTCCAAATGAGCAATCATATTGTGTTGACTCCTGAATCCCAATACCAAGTAACATGGTTTAAACTTTGGTGCCATTGTTGAAGAAAGCTGTTTGTGAATTATTGAGAAAGATGAATTATAGGAGAAAGAGTGTTAGACAAGAATATGAAGTACCCTGTTTAAAAATAGGAGCCATATATATAGGAGATATAGGCACATGTGATTGGTAAAAAATAAGGCAAGTATTTTTAAAACATAATGATGAAAATATGGAAAAGAAAATAAGTAATCTTGTGCATTAATTAAAAGTTATCTACTCCCAAAATTACGGCCCCAAAATTCGTCAAAAATAACAACTGGGTAGGTCCTAATGAGTGTCAACGGTAAAAAATAACCCATCAACGCCCAACGGCTATATTCTTGTCAACGTTTGCCAAAGCCATGTGAGCGTTTAAATTGGTCATAACAACGCTTGGAAAAATATTTGTCAGCGTCCAAAAATAAAAGTAATAAAAATGAAAAAGGACCTTAACAAAGTAATTTATCCTAGTGAAGATAACCTATAAATTGATAATTATTATAGGGCGGCAAGCACTGTCCAGTTATGCACACTTGCTTATGCAAGATAGACATAACAGTCCTCTAGTGTCCCTTGCTAACCAAAATTCTTAACAATTAAGTTATCTCATAAAATCCCTTGTAACTCCCAGTTAAACCTATTATAAATCAATCCCAAGTCTCCCAACAGACCACATCCAATTCTAGGCCAAAAATGTCTTGGCAGCATGCATAGTATGTCAACTTTGCATGCTACAGTGCCTCATGATTTAGTAAACTAACTCATACTCACGTGTGGACACAATCTAGAATTGTGATAAGAGTATTATAAGAATACCCAAAAGTCCTAAAGGTTCCTAAAACCTCCCCTTAAATTGTGATACACAAGTTGCCAAAAAAAAAATATGAATGTAAATAAAAATTTATGTCAAGATAGGAATAAAATATATTCCAACCATCATCCATAAATTGAAACATGCTCCAAGTGATTCTCCAAGGATCCATAAGCAACTCTGTATCAAAAGGTACAATGCTAACAACGCCTGCACACTTAGATCAAAAACCACAAAACTAACATGTTGCTGACAACGTCACGATAACACTTATCGGCGTTAAGATAACCTTTGTCAGCGTTAGACAAATATAGTGGAAAATCTAACTTTTCAAAAAGACCAATAACAATGCATATCATGTACATACTTTTATAATAAGATCCCAAAACACATATTAAGTAAGATTGATCATTCCAATACTTGTTACCAAGTATTGAAACCTTCCAGTATCAACAGGTTTAGTTAAGAAATCATACACATTTTCTTCTGTGTCAACCCTATCTGGTTGTGTTAAACCCTTTTCAAAACAATCTCTTATGAAATGATGTCTAATTTCTATTTGTTTTATCTTAGAATGATGTACATGATTTTTAATAATGCATAAAGTATTGTTATTGTCTACAAAAATCATGGTATGCATGAAATTATACCCATAATCCAACAGCTAGTTCTGAATCCATAAGACTTGTCCACAACAAGCAGTTGCAGCAACATACTCTGCTTCAGTTGTAGAATTGGCCAGCACTGTTTGTTTCTTGCATTGCCAAGATATCAACCTACTCCCAAGAAACTGACATCCACCAGTTGTGTATTTTCTATCAAATTTATCACCACCATAGTCACTGTCTGAATATGCAATAAGCTCCAATGGTGAATCTTTTGGATACCATAATCCAAGATCTGGATAACATCTAAGGTACCTAAAGATTCTCTTGACAGCATGAAGGTGACACTCTTTAGGAGTCACTTGATGGCATGCTCATGCACACACAGTAAACATAATGTCAGGTCTTGAGGCTGTGAGATACATCAATGAACCAATCATTGATCTATAGTGCCTGACATCCACATCTTTTCCATCTCCAACTTTTCCACAAGGGTGTTCTCTATCCATAGGAGTACTAGCTCGTTTTTCATGTGGAGAAAAGCCAAACTTCTTCAAGATTTCTGCTACATACTTGTCCTGGGAGATGAAGATACCATCTTCTTTCTGCTGAACTTGTAATCCTAGAAAGAAGTTCATCTCCCCCATTGCACTCATCTTGAATTTGTCTATCATGAGCTTGGAAAAGTCTTCACTCATCTTTGGGTTTGTGGAGCCAAAGATGATATCATCTACATAAACCTGAACAAGTAAGACATCCTTACCAGTCTTCTTTGTAAATAATGTCTGGTCTATGGTGCCCCTTTTGAATCCATTCCATCAGATAGGTGGACAATGAGCCATACCATGCTTTTGGGGCTTGATGAAGTCCATACATAGCTTTCTTGACTATATACACCTTGTCTGGATGCTCTGGATCTTCAAAACCAGGAGGCTGCATGACATATACCTACTCAACAATTGTGCCATAACGGAAAGCACTCTTCACATCCATTTGATAGACAGTAAAGCCCATGCAGGAAGCATAGGCTAGAAATATCCTTATAGCCTCAATCCTTGCAACTGGTGCAAAGACCTCCTCATAGTCTATCCCTTCCTCTTGTGTATATCCCTGAGCCACTAAACGTTCCTTGTTTCTGACAACAATTCCTCTTTCATCTTTCTTGTTTCTAAGAACCCATCTTGTCCCGATAGGTCTGACATATCTGGGACAATCAACTAACTCCCAAACATCCTGAATAGCAAATTGGTGAAGCTCATCCTGCATTGCTTCCACCCAACTTGGTTCTTTGAGAGCATCAAAAATCTTATTGGGTTCCTGTTGTGACATAAAACAGGCAAACAAACATGCTTGAACAAGAGGGGTATCAACCTTCTTGTGGATATTAGCAATAAATCCTCCAAGATTCTGATGAGATATTCTAGTTTGAACAGGAGACATCACATCACCAATAATAAGAGAAGGAGGATGATTTTTGGTTGTAGTAGTAAGCACTTCTCCTTCAATAAGTGTGTTGTCCTCAATCTCATCTTCTGTATTGTTAATATCCTCTTCAGACTCTCTTCTATCAATATCTGAATGAACCTCTCCATTTCTGCTTGAAGGTTCACCTTGTTCATAATTGGAAGAGAAAAGATGGTCAAAGGAGTTATCAACGCCTGAACCAAGATTGTCAGCGTTGGAGACATCCACGCCTGAAATAGTGTTGTCAACGTTTGAGCCATCAACGCCTGAATTTGTCTTGTCAGCGCCAGATTTTCCTTTGTCAGCGCCTGAAGGACCATGCATGTTGTTAACTAGTGATACTTGGGGACCACCATTTTCCTTTCCATCAGCAGTAGCAGCAGCAAAAGCATCTGTCCATATGGGAAGAGTGACATACTTAAGTATGGGAGATGACTTGTCTGCTTGTGATCCAACCTCTTCAATAACCTGTGTACCTGAAGCATCAACAACTGGTTCTTCCACAACATTTGAAGTCACTTTCACAATGTCTGGATTAGTAACAGGCATATAATTTAAAGTCCTAGATAGAGGTTCCAAGTCAAAAAACCAATTTGGACCACTTTCAGGATCACTAGGTTTACTCTATAAAAACCTAACATGTACTTTTTCAAGTATACGTTTTTCCTTCTTAAGATAAACCCTATATCCTTTACTCTGCACTGAATAACCCATGAAATAGCCTTCATCACCTTTAGCACTGAATTTACCTAATGCATCCCTAGTATCTAGTACAACTACATGACAGCCAAAAGGTTTAAGAAAACCAATATTAGATGTCCTTCCCCAAAGTAACTCATAAGGTGTTTTGTTATGTATCTTGTTGACTAATGCTCTATTCTGAACATAACAAGCTGTATTCACAGCCTCAGCCCAAAATGCAATAGGAAAGTGAGCATCAGCCAACATAGTCCTGGATGCTTCAATTAGGGTCCTATTCTTTCTCTCAGCAACCCCATTTTGCTGTGGGGTTCTGGCAACACTAAACTGTCTAGTAATCCCTTTCTTGGCACAAAAATCATCCAACAGTTTATTTCTAAACTCACCACCATTATCACTTCTAAGCATCTTAACTTCATTACCAGTTTTCTTCTCAAATTGGTTAATAAAGTTAATTAAAGTATCAGCAGTGTCACTTTTCATAGCCAAAAAGAAAGTCCATGATAGGTGTGTAAACACCCATCCTTTTACCACTTAATTCTAGCTAAAACAAGACCAAAACACGTATTTAATATCATTTGTTTGGAATTATGCGTGGTTTTTGTGTTTATTGTGTTTTCAGAGCTAACCGGATGAATATTAAAGAAAACATGGGATTGCACGGGTTTTATCAAGGAAAAAGACTAAAGACGAAGTTTATTGTCCAAGAGATGCAAAAGATTTGAAGTCAATGGGCCTATTTGAGGATTTATCGAAGAAAAGGACCAAAGATGGAAGATTTACATATGTCGAAGAAACTCAAGTCTATTTAACGAAGAAATTAAAAGACGAGTTGAATTTAATCGACGACAAATCCCGAATCAGAATCGAAAACGTCAACTTTTCTGAAAAAACGAGAAGACAAGAAGAAAGGGAGAAAGCCCACTCACCAACCAACCACTAGGACTATATATAGTTTCTTCCTTCACATTTTAGAGAGAGCTTTTCATTTTTCTTTTTCCCAGTTTCTTTGTTCGTAGCTTCACCAACACCATTAGGGTGTTTGGTGATTTTTCATTTTTCTTTGAATCTTGTAAGTTTTAATCATTACTCTTGTTACCTTTACATTAATCTTTCAATTCCATCTTTTCATTCATCTTGTTCATCTCCATTTTTATTCAAAGTTCTTAAGTTCTTGTGTGATTGAGTTTGATTTTACAAAGTTGTTGATTTAGTGTTTTTATGGCTGGGATTTAATCCTTGTAGTTAGTAGATGATTTGTGTTTAGTTTGGTAAAACCTTTTTGAGTATTTGGGTCGATTTGATTAAAAACATTTTTCCAGGTACTGTTACTGTTCTTCAGTTCTAAATTTTCCGAATAGAGCTTTTTTTTTCCGAATAAGCCTATTTGCTTTGCCTCCTATTCGGAATATTAGTTATTCAGAATAGCCGTTTTGCTTCTTCCTTATTCGGAATTTTCCGAATAGGGCCAGCTTTCCGCATAGGGTCTGCTTTCCGAATTGCCCCCTTTTTCCGCATAAGCCATTTTTTCCGAATTGAGCATTTGATTCCGAATAGGCACTGTTTTCCGTATAGGACATGTTTTTCCGAATAGGGCATACTTTTCCGAATAGCATTACATTCCGAGTAGGCCATTTTTCCGCATAGACATGTTTTTCCATTATTCCGATTAGAGATATTATTCCGCATAGTATAACATTCCGAATTGAATATTTATTCCGCATGAACGTGTTTTCCGAATAGGGTAATTTCTGTTAGGGTATTTTTCATTTACTGTTTGATTTAAATTTTTAAGTCTAGCTTTACTTTTTAATAGAATAGAAAACCAAACTCCTTTTTGTCACCAAGAACAAATCATTCCACTTTAAACTGAGATCAATTCGAGAGGATTCCGAGAATCGAACTTTCAACATAGAAAATCTACTTTTATCAAATGGCGCCGCTGCCGGCTCTTCTAGTTAAGATCAAAAGTTTTTTGTGAGAACTTGGATTTTGGATTTTGGATTTTGGATTTTGGGGATTTTGGATTTTGTGAAATCTTTGATGTATGGGGCATCGACTTTATGGGGCCATTCCCTTCTTCTAAAGGAAACAAATACATCCTTGTAGTCGTTGACTACGTCTCCAAATGGGTTGAAGCCAAAGCTTTACCCACTAATGATGCAAGGGTGGTTTGTAACTTTTTGAAAGCTATTTTCGCTAGATTCGGTGTGTCGCGTGCCATTATTAGTGATCGTGGG
Organism: Glebionis coronaria; assembly: GCA_025667525.1. Classification (NCBI taxonomy): domain Eukaryota; kingdom Viridiplantae; phylum Streptophyta; class Magnoliopsida; order Asterales; family Asteraceae; genus Glebionis; species Glebionis coronaria. The sequence goes on along the minus strand of JANFOE010001677.1, from coordinate 576,532 downwards.
ACTCATTTTTGCAATAACCAATTCGCAAGAGTCATGGCTAAGTATGGTGTAAATCATCGTCTTTCCACAGCCTACCACCCACAAACTAATGGCCAGGCTGAAATATCCAACCGAGGACTTAAGCGAATTCTGGAAAGAACCGTGGGAGAGCATCGTGCCTCATGGGCTGATAAACTTGATGATGCTTTGTGGGCTTTCCGTACTGCTTACAAGACCCCAATAGGCTGTACGCCTTATCGTCTTGTGTACGGGAAAGCGTGCCACCTCCCCATTGAGTTGGAGCACAAGGCTTATTGGGCCTTGAAGTGGGCTAATTTTGATATAAACAAAGCCGGTGACCTACGCAAGATCCAACTCAATGAGCTGAATGAACTTCGGAATGAGGCTTATGAAAATTCTTTGATCTATAAGGAAAGAACTAAGCTCATTCACGACTCCAAGATCAAAAACCGAGAGTTCCATGTTGGAGACAAAGTCCTACTTTTTAACTCTCGGTTGAAAATCTTTTCGGGCAAGCTGAAATCTCGTTGGTCCAGCCCATTCACCATTGCCCAAATTTTTCCATATGGTACTCTCGAGCTCGCTCAACCTAATGGACCTAAATTTAAGGTGAATGGCCAACGAGTGAAGTTATAATTTGGTGCGGACACCTCTCAGGAGGTGATTCCATCCCTCACCACGTTCCCCATGAACTGAATTTGGGTCGAGTCAGGCTCATGACTCGGTTATAAAAAACAAGCGCTCCTCGGGAGGCAGCCCGAGTATCTATCCCTTTAACCCCCTAAGTGTAGGGGAGGACCTATTTTGGTCGTTTGTGTTTGTGTGGTGATGTGATTACAGGGATAATTGCAATCTTGGAATCTTTGAAGAACCGTGCTCCCGTGCTATCCGAAATCCGGTTCTATCTCTCAACTATCGTGATTCAACTTTCTTCAGACTCACATTTGAAATTGATCACTTTAGTCGTCTCTTCCTTAACTCGAGTTAACCAACGTGCACAATGTCATAAGTGTAGGGGAGACCTTTCCCACATGCTTAAACATTGAGGACAATGTTTATCTTCAGTGTAGGGGGGACTTCTATCGAAGTTTTAAGTGGACTTTTCCATGAAAATGCCTTCATTTAACCAGAAAATCCTATTTTTCAACATTTTTCAAATTTTTTATTAACTTTGGCCATTTAGTCGTAATTTTTAAAAATTTTATCGTTGCTTTCATATGTATATATCCCGCAATAAAGTCAAAAATATTAATAAAGTGGTGTAGCTAGTTTAGAAATCTTTGACATATTAGGCCCGTTGCGTTTATTTTGACTCAACCCGAATAGACTTATCCAAGTTTATTCTAGCTAGTATCCTTAACCATGTAGACCTTAATTGGTTTATTAGGCTAAGTGTCCACGAGTCTCATTACTTGAGATTTTAAATTGTGGAGGACGAGAAATGATAGAGTCAATTATAAGTCGGTATTCTTGCACAAGCTCACTTGGTGTAATTATTTGCCTATTCTCCCATCACTTGCTAATAATTTATCTGCAATAAGTAAGGGCGTACGATTTGAAAGGTTACTTAGCTTCTAGCCCAAGATCGTTTAAAAGTTTCTCGGTAATGATAAGAGTTCATAGCCAAGGCATAACTTATGAAGCGGGGCGTGAAGATTGGCGAGTCCGAAAAGGCCCTAACAAGGCATGAGGATTCAATTTTATTGCTGAAGATCCAAAGTGATGTGAAAAGCATTATTCCCAAAATCAATATGAAGGATCAAGACTCACGACGAAAAGCAATCAACTCCCATAAAGATCATGGAGAAGTCTATCCGAAAAGACCCTAACAAGGTATGAGGATAAATAGATCCAAGTCCGAAAAGGAGGCGGATCGTTGTATCTCAAAATCCCAATTAGAGATTGAAGAAATAATCATGAAGTCGTGGTCAACAAAGTTGGAGTACCCCTCAAAAGTCTCCAAGTGAAGAAACTCTATTATGATGAGAAGACCATTATCTCAAGAACGTCTCTCGAAGATATGAAGTATGAAGTACATGCCAAATATCGGCCCGAGAAAGGTCTCAAATCGTGAACCGAGTTATGCCAAGATATGAACTTTTTGATATCCCGAGAAGCAGTTTTAAGAGATTTTGTCCTTTAGCTAACTATTGATTAAATCGTCCTACTTTGCTTTCAGCCTAAATAAACTATCGAAATAAGTCCAAAAATGCATCTTCATGATCATTCTAAGATAAAAATAAAATATAAGAGATACACCTAGGAATAAGGGAGTTTAAGCAGTTAATTAAGCCATGTGTGCAAGTGTTTGATTTGCTAACTTATAATAACAATGATCTCGTTTCTAAGCTTAGTTTGGGGAACGTGAAACTTGTGGGTGATAAATCTTCGCAGCACCAAAGCCCTAATGTAAGTCCTTGATTTCTTTGCAAGTTATTTCCATCCTTTTGTTTATTTTAAAGTTTTAATGTCTCTTAGTATTTTAATTTTTATTTAGTAGTATTTGAATAAGGCCAAGGTTGATTAATTATGAGAAAAGTGTAAATTTGCTTTATCACTAAGCATTGCATGAGGGCATGGCAATGGTTAAGTGTAGGGGATTTGATAGGTGTGTAAACACCCATCCTTTTACCACTTAATTCTAGCTAAAACAAGACCAAAACACGTATTTAATATCATTTGTTTGGAATTATGCGTGGTTTTTGTGTTTATTGTGTTTTCAGAGCTAACCGGATGAAAATTAAAGAAAACATGGGATTGCACGGGTTTTATCAAGGAAAAAGACTAAAGACAAAGTTTATTGTCCAAGAGATGCAAAAGATTTGAAGTCAATGGGCCTATTTGAGGATTTATCGAAGAAAAGGACCAAAGATGGAAGATTTACATATGTCGAAGAAACTCAAGTCTATTTAACGAAGAAATTAAAAGACGAGTTGAATTTAATCGACGACAAATCCCGAATCAGAATCGAAAACGTCAACTTTTCTGAAAAGACGAGAAGACAAGAAGAAAGGGAGAAAGCCCACTCACCAACCAACCACTAGGACTATATATAGTTTCTTCCTTCACATTTTAGAGAGAGCTTTTCATTTTTCTTTTTCCCAGTTTCTTTGTTCGTAGCTTCACCAACACCATTAGGGTGTTTGGTGATTTTTCATTTTTCTTTGAATCTTGTAAGTTTTAATCATTACTCTTGTTACCTTTACATTAATCTTTCAATTCCATCTTTTCATTCATCTTGTTCATCTCCATTTTTATTCAAAGTTCTTAAGTTCTTGTGTGATTGGGTTTGATCTTAAAAAGTTGTTGATTTAGTGTTTTTATTGCTGGGATTTAATCCTTGTAGTTAGTAGATGATTTGTGTTTAGTTTGGTAAAACCTTTTTGAGTATTTGGGTCGATTTGATTAAAAACGTTTTTCCAGGTACTGTTACTGTTCTTCAGTTCTAAATTTTCCGAATAGAGCTTTTTTTTTCTCCGAATAAGCCTATTTGCTTTGCCTCCTATTCGGAATATTAGTTATTCCGAATAGCCGTTTTGCTTCTTCCTTATTCGGAATTTTCCGAATAGGGCCAGCTTTCCGCATAGGGTCTGCTTTCCGAATTGCCCCCTTTTTCCGCATAAGCCATTTTTTCCGAATTGAGCATTTGATTCCGAATAGGCACTGTTTTCCGTATAGGACATGTTTTTCCGAATAGGGCATACTTTTCCGAATAGCATTACATTCCGAGTAGGCCATTTTTCCGCATAGACATGTTTTTCCATTATTCCGATTAGAGATATTATTCCGCATAGTATAACATTCCGAATTGAATATTTATTCCGCATGAACGTGTTTTCCGAATAGGGTAATTTCTGTTAGGGTATTTTTCATTTACTGTTTGATTTAAATTTTTAAGTCTAGCTTTACTTTTTAATAGAATAGAAAACCAAACTCCTTTTTGTCACCAAGAACAAATCATTCCACTTTAAACTGAGATCAATTCGAGAGGATTCCGAGAATCGAACTTTCAACATAGAAAATCTACTTTTATCAGTCCAAGTAAACCTAGAAAAGTCATCAGTGATGACAAAGCAGTAAGATTTACCATTCAAGCTTTCTATATTAGTTGGACCAAACAGGTCCATATGCAGCAAGTGAAGTGGTTTAGAACTAGAGTGCATCGGTTTAGACTTAAATGAGACCTTGTGCTGTTTGCCTTTAAAGCATGCAACACAAGAGTGGTCATTGTGGTAAGCCTTTTCAGGCAAACCATCAACCAAACCATGTCTCACAAGTCTTTTTATATTTTTAAAGTTAATGTGCCCTAGCCTCCTGTGCCATAGATTACTCTCATCAACTAAAGCTTTAGCATAAAGAAATGACAAGTTATTATTCATCCTAATACCATTAAGATTCACATTTTAAATGTCCTTATGCCTAGGTGTCCTATAGTCAATAAATTTCTCATCTAGCATTTTAAAATCCTTGCTCAACACCAAGCATTTAGTATCAGTGAAAAGAACCTTATTTTTGTTATCACAAACTGGTGATACACTAAAAAGATTATAATCAAGTTCTTTTACTAGAAACATGTTTTCAAAACGCAAATTGTTGGTGAGAAGAGTTCCTTTGCCTGTGATAGTTCCATATCCGCCTCCAAAGTAAACTTTATCACCATCCTTAATGGGAGTGAAGTTTGTGAGATAATCTTCCTTCCCAGTCATGTGCCTAGAGCATCCACTATCCCAATAGCCATAATCATTCACCTGTTTTTAAATGCCCTGCACATAAAGAAAACAAATTAGTTTTCTTTGGGAACCCAAGCCTGAGCAGACTTGGATTCATTTGGTTGGTCAACAAGAACAGACTTAGTCCTCATAACAACCCCTTGTTCATCCCTTTTTGGATTCAACACCCAGTTAACCCCAATTGGTTTTGTGATGACCTTTGAAATATAATTAAATCTGTTACAGGTCATAGAAATCCCATTAGAATTAGGGTTTTGGTCTTGCTTAGGTCTCCATGTCAAGCTAGAAGAAGCTTTAGACCCCTTTCCCTGTGGTTGCAAATATTTACCATTATTAGGTCTGGCAAAGTTTCTGTCAGCGTTTGATTTGGTCTTATCAATGCTGAAATTACCCTTATTAGCGTTGAACCTAGGGTTTGATACAGGAACCCATTGCCTATGTATTGGTCTTCTGAAAAGGTCTTTGCCCATAAGTGTTAGACCCTTTAGTAAAGAATGGGGTTGGTCTAACAACTTGTGGACTTTGCTCCACAAAAGTTTTGGGTCTGACAGTGTTTGACCTTTTGTCAGCGTTGACCTTGGAAGCGTTGACACACTTATAGGCTAAATGTGAAAAGCTACCACAAGTATAACAGGCTTTTCTAGACATAACTCTAGGTCTAGAAGAAAAGAAACCTGTTCCATTATCACTAACTTGGCTTTTTGGTGACCTAGTATTCCTATACATTTCTGCATATTTAATGCTAAGTTTTCTAACAACGTTTGAGCCAAGGTCAACACTCTTGCCAGGGATTGAGTTTGTTACTTTTATAGGGGTAGACTCATTTGGACTATCACAAAGCATGCCACCTTTGACAAACAAGGTAGGGTTGGCTTTCTTCCATTGGTCCAAATCAGTCAACTTTTGCCTATACTCTTCTACTGGGGTAAGGACTCTTGGTGGAGGAATAAATTCCTCTTCTTGAAGTTCTGGTAAACCATTCCAAGATAAGTCCTTTCTTTGGACACCATAGAAGTCCCCAGCTAGTGGTGGAACACCAACATACTCTTTCATCCCAATCCCAATCATGTCCATAGAATCCCTTTTTTTACTAACACATTCTCCTAGGGTTTGTGAGGCCTTATCAAATCTTTGAATTTTAAGGTCTACATAATCCTTATTCTTGATAGCCTCATCTAACTTAGCCTATAGCTCAGCATTGACCCTCTCCATGATATTTCTAATATCAGTACTAGCATTTAGATCATGTTTTAAGATATTGATTTTATCTTTTAGGTCAAGCTCCATTTTCTTATACTCCGCTATAGTCTTTTCAGTTTGAGTAAGAACAAGTTGATAGTTAGGCAACTTGCATCTCTCAGTACTCACATCTGATAGCAGTCTTAAAACCTCTTTGTTAAGTCTTTCAGTATTTAAACGACAACCCTTACTACAAAAAGCATCACCATATACCTCATTGTCTGATGAAGATGAGGAGTGTGCCATGAGAGCATATTGAACATGCTCTTCTTCTTTTATCTCAGCAACCAATGCTTTATCCTCTTCCTCATCCTTAGCCAAATAGCTCCAGTCCCATCCAATACCATCAATTTCTTGCATTGCCACCATGGCCTTAGGATCCTGAGCCTTAACAATTTGGCTTGAGGGTTTTCCAGCATCAGATCTTCTTGTAGATCTGCATTCTCTCATAAAGTGCCCCATACGATGACAATTTTAGCACTTAACCTTGGATTTATCAAATCCAGCAGTGTCCTTTGCATTAAAAGTCATCTTCTTCTTGAATCTTCTATTCCATATATTTTCTCTTATACTTGCGAGAGCCATATTCCACTTAATATCCATCTCCTCCAAGTGCTCATCACTTATTTTCTCAAGGTCCTCATAAGTAATCACTGAACCATTGGGCAATGAAGCAATGTATGCACACACAGTATCCAGATCAATACCAGCAGGCTTAACTCTTGGAGAGTCAATTTTGTATGTGTCAGCGTCTGAATGTGAGGCGTTGACAGGATATGATCCAACGTTGACACATGTTGATCCAGTAACTGGGTGCATGTATGACTCCTTCTGATCAAATTGACCTTCACTATGTGAAAAGAAGCCATATTACCATTTGTAGACTTGCCTCCATGATCCAAAAGAGTTTCATTCTCCAACAGCCTCAGTTTGTTGTAAACATCATCAAAAGTAGAACTTTTGTGAGTGTTGTTGGCAATTATAGATCTTGCCTCAATCTTCCATGCATCACCAAGGTTTTTAAGAAAAGTGGCAATAATGTCAACATCACCAATTACTGTCCCCATTAAGGACAACTTGCTTGTAATGTCAAGAACTCTGCTTCTCACACTACTTAGCTTCTCATTAGGTTGAGCCTTAAAAACAGCATACTCATGTAAGAGTTGCTTCTTTTTCTCTTCCACGGTATCAGCTTTACCACCATAGGCAAATTCAAGGGCTGCCCAAAGGTCTTTTGCAGATTCATAACCTCTGTATTTGTGCTGATTTTATTGTCCCAAAGGGAGTTTCAGTATGCTTAGGGTTTTCATATCAACCCTTCTCTTTGTTATGTCTTCAGCAGACACAGCTCTACCATCTACAGGTTTTTCTTTCTTATCTGCTTCAGAGCATCCTTGAACAGCTGATCTTGTAGCAATGGCATTTGCAATCTTTTGAGCTTTATTGAATGTGTTTCCATATTCAATAATCTCCCAGAGAGTGTAGTCATAGATTTGCAGATATTGCTCAAAGTTAAACTTCCACAGGTCAAAATTGTTTGGGTCTAACATGGAAATCTTGATGTTGTGGTTTGAGGAGGAGGAGGTTACTTCTGGAGTAGACATGATGTTTTTAGGGTTGTGTGAAAATTAGGGTTTTTGGTGATTTAGGGTTCTTGTGTTCTTTTAGATCAAAGTTTCTCAACAAGCTCTGATACCACTTGTTGATCCCAAACTTAGATCGATTTAGCTTGTGTAAACGAGATTAGATCAAGTTAAACACGTAGAGAAACTTTTTTGTGTATAAAACAATTCAAGTATTATGCGGAATTAATACTTAAACAAGAACACACAAACAGTTGTAAAAAAAACTTTCACTTGATTGATAATAAAGAACTTGCTTACAATGAAAGTGTTATACGTATGAAAAACATATATGAAACATAACCTAAAGGTCTTCTTTTATAGACATAAGAAGCCTTGTACAAGAGTCTATGTATCAGCTATTCTAGGTAAGGATAATTATAGAAAATACATTGTTGATCCTATCTTTACTAGAAACAAACTAGAAACAAAATACGCGTAGACCATATCTTTCTATCAGTGCTTGTCTTCAACCTATCAACGCCTGACTTCTTTCTGTCAATGCTTGATCTATCAATGTTTGTTTTCTTCTTATCAACGCTTGTTTTCTTCTTGTCAGCGTCCAAGTGAACTGGCTACATTTTATTCCCAACACCGTTTCACTACAATTAGAAATAACAAACAAATTACGATACGTCATTCTTTAACTACAAATCGAAAGCAAAAACTGAAATAGAGAACTTAGTATTTATTGCCTTGAAGAGCGAACAAACTATTCCTCGGTATAAACTCAAGCCTCTTTAGATCAGGACCAACTTCAGTTCTCTTGTTCATAAAAGGAGACGACAGCACAGAAGATGGCTTCCTAACTTTTTTCTTGGGAGATGAACGAGTAGAAACTCGTGGAGGCGTCTTGGGAGGAGAAACGTTAGTAGGTTCATTCATAATCATATTAAACAAATTTTCCTGCAAAAAGTTCAAAAATTTTAATTATAAACATACATATGAACATATCATTTTACAACTCATGAGGAAAAGTTAAAAATATACGTCATAAAATGCATCTGAAAGCAGATCAATCACCTCTCCAACCCAATGAATATTCCTTTCAAGCCACTGCTTGTAAGTTTCTTCATCATCATCGATTGCTGCTTCGTTTGCTGCTTCGTCTGCTGCTTTGTTTGCTGCTTCGTTCACGGGCTCAATGTCCTTTGTAGGTGACTCCTTTGCAGCCGACTCTTTTGGCTTGTTTAAATCAACATTCTCGTCAGGGGAAGCATTGAAATCATCAATATGAGTAGGTTCATCTTGAAACAAAACAGTATCCTTAAAAAAACCCTCATATTTCTCAATCAATTGACGGATGTTCTCATCATTTGGAAATTCACTGTTGGCATCTCTTAAAATGCATTCAAGTTCGGCCTTGTCTTTGGCAATGCTTGAAAGATTTTCCTTGATCTTTGTGCAAAAGACCTACAAAAATGAAATATATAAATCATGCTTGATTCATGTAGAAAAAATCATGATTCATTTGAATCATCAATGATTCAACTGAATCATGAATGATTCAATTGAATCATGCATGATTCAGTTGAATCATGCATGATTCAGTTGAATCATGCATGATTCAGTTAAATCATGCAAACTCAAATTATTGTAACACTTTAGATGATACAAAAATAATTGAAAAAACAAAAAAAACCGTAAAAAGATACGACAACACACCTGTTTACCCGAAAACCACTTTGTTTTTCTTCACTTTGTTTTTCTTCACTTTGTTTACCCACATTAAAAAATCCGTCATTTTGTTTTTCTTCAGACGCAGTCCATTCTGGCTGCCACTCTAAAGTCCCAATTACTTTATCTTGGACCTCTAAATCTTGTCTGCGATGCATGTTTGTTGTATTCCAATTCAGTATAGCGGGTCTAGACCGAAGAACATGATAACGATAAAATTTTGTTGAATCCAAATACAACAGCTGTTAGGAAGATAAAAATTATTTCTTTTTAAAAGTTATAAACAATATAAAAATAAAATACAAAAACACAAAAAAAAAACATAAAAATGTATATATATATATATACACACTTACAATTAAAAAACACAACGGCCCAATGTAAAACCAGCCAAAGTATTCGGGTCCGTACTATTTCCAAGACACCTGTATAAGAACTCACACCAATCAATTCCAGCAATATCCGTATCCTCACGAATACGCCGAACAATAGTTAGATCAGGTATTGCTTTCATCGTGTAAGCTGTACACATCCCAACAGAAAATAGAGTAAGAAAATTGACTTTATACATTAAGTCAACTTCTTTTGCTTCATTAAGTTTCTCTTGAATATCAGAAGCACGAAGTAGTTTCCATGGTTTATCAAACTGTTTTAACGAGAACAACACAAACGGGTCATCCAAAGCTCTCTCGGGTAAATCATATATAGAAGTTCCACCAATGGGAAGTCCTAAAATATCCTTAATCTTTTGAGGTGTAACACCCCCAAATTTACACAATTCAATACAGCGGAAGACTCGTTGGTGTTACGGGATAGCACATTACTCACATCATAGACAACGCATAAAAATCGCGTCGTTTAATAATAAAGCATTTCCATTCATAAATATCAAAGTTACATAGGTCCCAAGTCATTGTATTTCATACAAGTTTTACAAAGAATTTGAATAGAAATTATTATTTAAGTGCGGGCCATGAATTCTTGTTGTCTTCCCGAGAATTACCTTCAAGTACCTGAGATAAGACATGTTAAAAGAAAAGGTCAGCGATAACGCCGAGTGAATTCATAGAGTTTAATAAAATCCATCAATATAACATCGGTATAAAATTATTACCGAAAATCATTTTGTACAAATCATTGTAATAGGCCATAAAATAGCCAAAGTCATTTTATACAAATCCTTCTCAACAATCATAATATAAGCTTTCGCCTTCAAAACCATTATACGAACCAATATCGTAAAAATATCATACAATACGTTTTATAACGTCGTGTAGAGTTAAACAAAAGCCGTTATATGAATATGGTTATGTAAAACCAAAACACAAACATAATATCAATAATATGACCCCGTATTGCTTGTCAGGCAATATATCGTAATTCGGTGCGTATAGCAGTATTTTGTTGTTTTTGGATTATTATAAGTCGCATGACATTGTTACCTTACTATAACCAACAACGGGTAGTTAGCCCGAAACTCAATTTTCCCATCTAAATTAGCGTGTCGTCACAATAATCACGCTTGTGTAAATCTTCTCATACATAAATTTGCTTACCAATCAATGTGGCACGACGGGGATCAACCGCCAAGGCGCGAACCGAGGTGATCGTCCACAAATAGTACTATTATATGCATAAGCGTCTACCAAATCCCGGTAGTTCACAATTCATGCTAATGGGACTCATAACCTAACTTTAATAATCCATTTCATTTCATCTATCGGGTCATTTAATCATTCATCAGGTCATACAATCATTCGGGTCCAAATCAATAAACAGACAATCGGGATTACTAGTGTCCTATTTTATAAAAACTAACATGTTATCTCCCTCGCGGGTTTATAAAACATTTCATAAAAACATTTAAAATAGTGCGAGGCTATAAACTCACGTTGATGTGGGAAGGCGGTTATCAGCGATTCGGATGTACGGTACGTGCTTCAATCACGGAAACCTAGACAAATAATATTCGTCTTAGACTTTTGTCCAATGACTTTATAAAAATAAAAATTATGTATACATATGATGATTTTATACATATGATGATGATCAAGTGGGTTTATACAGTCTCATTTACTCATTTTAGTGTTATGTGTTGATAACTTTTATACTAGTTTACTAGTTTTACCTATTTACATGTTTTAGGTCCAATAAGCCTATTATAAGTCCATTAACTTGTATTAATCCATGTTATACTTTTATTATCATTATTATACTTTACATGTTGGGCCCAAATGGGTTAAGCCCAATAAGTAATTTTTATAAGTGTTTAACTTATTTAGTTAAATTATTAGTCCAAATATACTAACTTAGCTCGTTAATGTCCGTAGGTCATATAGTTCGGGTTTTATCGGTTTTTACTTGTATTAGGTACTTATATATCAGTATATGACTTTTAAAAACTTTACATTAGACGGTTTTGATCGTCTAAGTTTTAATTGGCGAAAAACGTTAATTTTACGGTAATAGCCGAAAAAGTCGTAAAAATCATGTTTATAGTTTTTATAACTTATAAATCTTATTCAACTACCATTTTTATAAAGTGTCCATTTATTTAACCTTATACATATTTATATAAATGAAATTTATAAGTTAGTGGGTTTTAATTCACACTTTATACTATATTAGTTTGAGTGCTTATATAATACTATTAAACATTAATTCTTCAAAATCTGATTTTTAGTTTCATCTTCACCATTTTTATCATATCTTGAGTTCTATAAGGAGATAGAAGCTCATTTTTGGATGGAATAAACTTCATATTATGTGCTACAATTAAGTTACCTATAGCTACTGCTCATTCCATGTCTAACTATCCTTAGAAGTCCCTACAAAACAGACTATTCAGATTGGTACACTAATCTTGTTTTGATCATATCTCACTCATTTTGATGATTCCATTGCATGGCCAACTATCACATGTGTATGACATCTAACACTTACTGTAAATGGATTCCACCATGCAATTTTATCAGTTTATAACTTGGTTACTTACTGTTTTTATACAGCCAACAATTTAAGCAAGATTTTAGCCTTGTTTCTTATGATTTTTCATCTCTTTAATCATATTTATCAACACTTGATCCCCACACAACATTTTTATCATCATATATTCATCATATACATATACAATAAGAAAGAAAATACATGATTACATAACCAAAATAACAATAGGATGGGAAGAACAATCTCTATACCACCATTAATGATGAAAAGATGAGTCTTTGATGAACAAGGCATGGATTTTGATGGCAAAACTTGTGATAAACCAATATCATCTTCAAGTCCACCAATCTTTATAAACTTCTCATAGAAAATCAGCCCTATGACACCAACAAATCTTCTCCTTGGATGTTAAAATCACCTCCAATCTTCAAGGCTTCAAAGGAGCATCATCATTTGTATGAACAACACATGATTTTATAGCTAAAATAGATCAAATAAGGGTTGTTGTTGGTGATTTTGGGACGAATTTGAGAGAGAGAGGAGAGTAGTTTGCATGTGATGAAAGTGAGTAAATGTTTTGGTTGTAAATGGTTTTGTGGTTTGAAGTTAATGTAGCTTACTTGTTAATCTTCAAGTAACAAGTGTACCACTTGTTGTTCACAAGTTGACACCTAAGGGTGTTGTGGTGGCATGGTTAGCCATCCCTTTTGAGTGGGGTGGGACAAAACTTATTTTGTCTCATCCCACTAATTTACGGGTATTCCTTGATTATAATTTCCTCGATTTGCGTGCCCTCGGGTCGTTTTATGAAAAACGTTTTTATAAATTATGAATCAACGTCACAAAATGAATCTAATAAAAATTGTCTCATCAAAAACGGAGTTCAAAAACGTAAATACGTAATCCTAAGGTTTCCGGTTTAGTCGTAAAGGACGTTAAATTATGAACGTAAGTCCTAATCTCTTCTCGTAAATTAGTGAGTTTATGAACTAACTCAAATTTAAAATCCCAAAAAAATTTCACGGATAAATTTATTTCCTGAAGTGTCGGACTGTTACCAAAACGTTGTATGTAAACTTAAGCACGTAACGTAGAGTCCTCCGGTTTAAACGTAGTCGATGCTACTCCAAGATGTAAACCCAATTTCTTCCCAAAAATAAGTGTGTTCTTAATATAACATTAAAATAATGTTTTTAAATAATATTTGAGAAAAAAATATAAACCATAAATTGACGGATTGTCACGGCATTTACCCCTAAACAGGATCTTTGTCCTCAAAGATCATCTTATCTTACTACTCGCTTCTTATAGAGTTAAAGCCATGTGGGTATTTCCTCCACATTCGTTCTTTTCTCACAAGTGTAATTCATCACAACACGCGAGTTTCATCAAACATAACTACGGGAATAAGATCAGGCTTAATGTTGACTTACTTTCTCTATACATGATGTTCACGGGTTTCTGATGAATGCAACTTTTCGCCGATCTAAACTTCATTAAGGAATAGTCAGATTTTCACTTGATAGACATTTTATCAAGTTCGATATACGAAACATAATTCACATAGCACTTGAATTCCTAGAGTAGATCCAGCTTATATGCCTTTCATACCAACTTTTACATCATCTCTATGGTCCCATTCAACGGGGACTTATTTCCCATGATCTTTCAGATCATCTATTCATTTTTCCAAGGTGAAAATATTTGGCATAACTTCGCTACCCATCCGGCACTTCAAGATCTACATTTCATATTCATATAACCTCCTGTGCACTACTGGCAGTCAATAATCAGATCCTAATTTCAACAATCATGTCATGTTTCACGGGTCGGGTATTTTGTAAGGTTAGGTTCGTCATCATAGGCAACCTCAAACCTAAAAGACATGTCCAACTCATAGTGGGTGTATGTCGGGTGTCTTCATCCCAACTCCGGCTTATAGATGCTCTCATATATAGATTCTAACAAGATTCGATCTCGATCCTAATACGATAATTAGTAATGATAATCTTTCCAAAGGAAAGCGATTATACGTTTTATTACCAAAGGTCAATTATTCAAGCATAACACAAGACTTCTAGTGTTTTGTATCGTTACTTTGCCTCGTCCCTTCGATTGGGGTGGTAAATAGTACTCTCATCAAGGTTCGTTCCCAATGACTTCTGAGCAAATCTCTAGAAATTCGATGCGAAGCGAGGATCTTGATAGAGATGATTGATACGGCACACTATGTTTACACAACTCTTTAAACACAAAGAGTCAATTTCTTCATCGAGAATCTATCATTAACAGGAATGATATTAGCAGATTTGGTCAGTCTGTCGATGATTACCCCAATCGAATCAAATTCAGATGATGACATTTGTAATAGATAGACGTTTACTAATGTATGAGGCGATCTCTGCCTTCATAATTTGTCATTAGTACAACTTCTTCAGGTAAAGATACATTAAAACAGAAATGACAGGAATAGAATACTTATACTTACGGGATTCCAACATGAATACATCTCACAAACCTCCATATTTAGGCAACTACAAGTGGCCTTTTAAGCATTTAACGCCATCGGCTCCTCAATTCTAATGGTTCATATTAGCCGCGAACCCCTTTTTATTATCTAGATTATCCTTCTTACAAGCATTGTTTATTTTTATATTATTCGGCAATTTATTTTGCACCTTCATTATTAAGGAACATGTCCTAATTGGTTCTTTATCTTTTCTACATAATGTGTCAACAATTATATTCACCTTCCTCGATGAAATAAATATCATGCCCATATTTATTCAGAAATTATTCCTTCATATTTTTTATGTCTTAGTTCTATCTCAACTATTATTTTTATCAGTTTTGCTTGATCCGACGTTTTAACGCGTCGATAATTATTACACGTAAATTAACAATAAATATTAAGTTTTTATGAAACGTAAACGTTAAAAGTTTAAATTTCTTAGTTCGACCAATTATAATAAAATGTTCAAAACAAATTTTAATTTAATTAACACGATTTTTGCTGATTTATCGAAAATAATTAATAAGATTCGTAAATGTTTGAAAAATATTTGGTTATACATTGGTCAAAATTTTCTTAGTTGAAAAGCAAAAAGTGTCGTTTCAAATTTCAAGTCATGGTTTAAATGGTTTCCTCAGTCCCTCTTAGGTTGTCTTGAGGTATACACGAACATTTACCCCTAAACAGGAGTTTAGTTAAATGTTCAAGGTATAAGGGAATAATCCCTCAAAAGTTCTTTTCGATAAAACATTTGTCAAAACACATTTACACTTTCTTTTTGGTAAAACCCAAAGTTTTAAAAGGGCTCTAAATTTTTGAAGAGTCAATATAGATTCCATTATCTTATTAATCGCACGGTCAAATAATGTAAAGGATTAAGTCTTTAATCACATGTTAAATACTCAAGGTACAAGTTTTCATTGTTCGGCCAATTCAGGGCAATCTATAAATAAATATTAACTCCTTCTTATTCTATAAACAAACAAATAGTCCTTAATGATCACAAGCATGAATTTATCAAATTACAGCCTACATACGTGATTCACCAAATTTATGGATGCTACATGTGCATTGGTCAATCCAACAACATAACATGAAACTCATAATGTTCATCACGAGTTCTGGATGTAGTGATTGGAATATATAATATTTTTTTTGCGGACGTGAAGTTGATGATAACCATGACATGGATCAAATATTTAGAACATACGCTAGAACCTTGTAAATGATCGAACAATCTATCATCTTGGGTAGTGGATATAGATTTTAATCGTCAATTTACTTAGTTCACGGTAATTCAACAAATAAATATAAGGAATGATAACACCATAACTCTTCATAATGACGAGCTCGGTAGAATAAAAGCTTTCTTCGACAACTCTTCTCAGTTGTACGGTAATTCTTTAATTCAGATGGTGCTGACATACAGTGTACAAGTCACAGGTGCAGCACCGGGAATATAATCAATACCAAATTCAACTTGCCTTAATGGCGAAAGTCTAGGTAATTCACCAGCAAATACCTCCTAAAGTTTCAGATAACAGAAACATCTTTTAATAAATTCATATTAGGTTCTTTCTAGATTATAATATCTATGACTAATTCACAATCATTAATGGTATAATTTCAAGTCTAAATGCAGGATATGGTCATCCATCAAGAATTATTTAAATAAATTTTGATAATCAACATCTTATCTTTTAGGGGAATTCTACTCGAGTTCCCATCAATTAAGACAATTTCGTCATGTCATAATCAATCAATTCATTCTACTGGCACTATCAACTTTCTAGTTTCATCACCGTTGATAAGATGTGAACTTCTCAAAAGATTAATAATAACTCATAATCCTTAACAAATTCAAGGATATCAGGAGACATAACTACCCTTAAAAAGAGTAAGGTCAACGCATAATCTACGCGAGAGAATTTCAAATCAGATACAGACGAAAACATTTAACGAATA
The DNA here is from genome assembly GCA_025667525.1 of Glebionis coronaria. Taxonomy (NCBI): domain Eukaryota; kingdom Viridiplantae; phylum Streptophyta; class Magnoliopsida; order Asterales; family Asteraceae; genus Glebionis; species Glebionis coronaria. The sequence continues at coordinate 559,841 of JANFOE010001677.1, read as the reverse complement.
TGAACATATCCCATGTTTTCATAATTTGAGTACGCATTCGAAAGCTCCTCGGATCGTTACCCAGGTCATTCAAATGAAATCAAATCAAAAGAAATGATAGGAACATCGATACACTCAGTCGGGTATCAACACTCGGTAATCATATACTTTTCCTAAGAATCTCACTACGGGAGAATTGGACAAGGATGGGATATCAATTGTCAATTAAGACAATTTCCACAGATGATTAAATTCGACTCAGAAGAATAAATAGTACAGACACATATGTAGGTGTCCCTATCAATATGTCCCTATTTTTCACTTCTTGCAGATCTCATAAAATTTAATCTTTCACAATCTTCAAAGAAAATTTAGTGTTTATTAGTAAATTCATGGTGACTACTAACAAGCCTTGCATGGTCCCTTCCAAATTGTATGTAAGAGCGCAACTATATACAATTTCAAGATTAACGATGCAATACTCAGTTCGTCAAAATTTTATCATCATGTTTATAATAAAAACATTTTCATGCTTAATTCTTAAATAAGAATCAAGAACAAATTTACAAAGATTTTCTTTGTTATGAAAACAATATAGTTCTCCAAGGTGTTTTATAAACAACCTCATTTCGATAACGATTATTTATAAGTCTCACTTTAAATAATCAATAAGGTGATGAAAATTAAATTTTCTCAAAGGAATACTGTTTTATCTTATAAAAACAATGAGTGATCTGCAAAAGAGTGATGAAGAGTTGTTCACCAAGAACTAACTACAATATAATAGGAAATGAGCTTAGCCAATTAATCATGAGGTTCATGATCTCGATGGCACTCAAAAAGAATAATTCACAACGTAACTCAAACCGAGATGAGTACTTGTTCAATGGTTGCATCGCTAATGCGAGCATTAGGGTTAAGCAATAAAAGATAGATAACATAGATACATGTAGAATTTAGCAATCAAAGGTAGTCTTTTCATTAATCACAAACAAGTCAAAATTGTACCGTAACACATTATGTGTCACTATGTCATAAAATTCCAAGAACTCATCCTACCAACTGATGTCTAAGTTAAGTTAGGGATTTTTAAAAGATACCACAATGAATACTAATCTACAAGAGTCATTAGGTGTTCCACATGTCCTGAAAGATCCATCGGTCCAAATTCAAAAGAAGATTTCTTCAATTAACACGAATCAAGAATCAATTAAAATCTTATAATTCAATCACAGGACTTAACAACTTCTTCTTAACAATCTCATATTTCATACGAGTTAAATTTTACTTTATTCAAGTTTCAACCAACTTATATTCAATGCAATATCCTACCTCATTCTCCAATAATTTCAACCTTATTCTTAAACCTTAAAATGGCAATAAAAACTCGATATGAACAACACTTAATTTCCAATCTTATATCTCTTACAACAATAATTATCAAATAAGTCACTAGTATGAAATGACTCACACATTCAATTAGACTTCTCGGAAAGGTACTAGTGGCATGAGGCTTTTGGGTAATGTTTCCAATAACAGCCTCAAGTGCAACATTCACCCTTTCGATTTCAATTTTAAGAATTGGGTGACAACGAATCAGATGATACCTTTCCAGGTGGTAACGTTTTGTCAAACTCCACTCTATAAGGAAAGATCGTCATGACATCGATATCAGTTTTAATCTCGCCAATTCTTCTTCAATATCACAATCAACTACTATCTACATTTCTACGAATATCAACCATTTTGTTGGGATCATAAATATCCACAACTTGGTTTAGATCTAGGATAGCTAGAATTCCTACGGGAATAGCTTTGATTGATTTACTAGAGGAGTTAGGGTTTCTTGTGACAATCTACGTCGTATAAATACCTCGTATAAATATAGAAATAATCATCAAACAATCATGTAATCAAAATACATCATATATATATATATATATATATATATATATATATATATATATATATATATATATATATATATATATATATATATATATATATATATATATATATATATATATATATATATATATATATATATATATATATATATATATATATATATATATATATATATATATATATATATATATATATATATATATATATATATATATATATATATATATATATATATATATATATATATATATATATATATATATATATATATATATATATATATATATATATATATATATATATATATATAATCCAAGTTATATATATATATTAAAATAACACTTCTCAGTCTGGCCTTGTCGGTAACTCGGGAATTCTTCGGCACCGTTATAGTCAAAAGATTTTTAGACATTTTTAGAAAAATGTTTATAGTTAAAAGATTTTGAAATGTTTTATTCAAAACCTTGGTTTTAAAAATCTTTCGTTATCTATAACGAGAGCTCTGGTACCAAACTGTAACACCCCAAAATTTACACAATTCAATACAGCGGAAGACTCGTTGGTGTTACGGGATAGCACATTACTCACATCATAGACAACACATAAAAATCGCGTCGTTTAATAATAAAGCATTTCCATTCATAAATATCAAAGTTACATAGGTCCTAAGTCATTGTATTTCATACAAGTTTTACAAAGAATTTGAATGTAAATTATTATTTAAGTGCGGGCCATGAATTCTTGTTGTCTTCCCGAGAATTACCTTCAAGTACCTGAGATAAAACTTGGTAAAAGAAAAGGTCAGCGATAACGCCGAGTGAATTCATAGAGTTTAATAAAATCCATCAATATAACACCGGTATTAAATTATTACCGAAAATCATTTTGTACAAATCATTGTAATAGGCCATAAAATAGCCAAAGTCATTTTATACAAATCCTTCTTAACAATCATAATATAAGCTTTCGCCTTCAAAACCATTATACGAACTAATGTCGTAAAAATATCATACAATACGTTTTATAACGTCGTGTAGAGTTAAATAAAAACCGTTACATGAATATGGTTATGTAAAACCAAAACACAAACATAATATCAATAATATGACCCCGTATTGCTAGTCAGGCAATATATCGTAATTCGGTGCGTATAGCAGTATTTCGTTGTTTTTGGATTATTATAAGTCGCATGACATTGTTACCTTACTATAACCAACAACGGGTAGCTAGCCCGAAACTCAATTTGCCCATCTACATTAGCGTGTCGTCACAATAATCACGCTTGTGTAAATCTTCTCATACATAAATTCGCTTAGCAATCAATGTGGCACGACGGGGATCAACCGTCAAGGCGCGAACTGAGGTGATCGTCCCTAAATAATACTATTATATGCATAAGCGTCTACCAAATCCCGGTAGTTCACAATTCATGCTAATGGGACTTTTAGTGACATAACCTAACTTTAATAATCCATTTCATTTCATCTATCGGGTCATTTAATCATCCATCGGGTCATACAATCATGCGGGTCCAAATCAATAAACAGACAATCGGGACAACTAGTGTCCTATTTTATAAAAACTAATATGTTATCTCCCTCGCGGGTTTATAAAACATTTCATAAAAAAAATTAAAATAGTGCGAGGCTATGAACTCACGTTGATGTGGGAAGGCGGTTATCAGCGATTCGGATGTACGGTACGTGCTTCAATCACGGAAACCTAGACAAATAATATTCGTCTTAGACTTTTGTCCAATGACTTTATAAAAATAACAATTATGTATACATATGATGATTTTATACATATGATGATGATCAAGTGGGTTTATACATTCTCATTTACTCATTTTAGTGTTATGTGTTGATAACTTTTATACTAGTTTACTAGTTTTACCTATTTACATGTTTTAGGTCCAATAATCCTATTATAAGTCCATTAACTTGTATTAATCCATGTTATACTTTTATTATCAGTATTATACTTTACATGTTGGGCCCAAATGGGTTAAGCCCAATAAGTAATTTTTATAAGTGTTTAACTTATTTAGTTAAATTATTAGTCCAAATATGCTAACTTAGCTCGTTAATTCCGTAGGTCATATAGTTCGGGTTTTATCGGTTTTTGCTTGTATTAGGTACTTATATATCAGTATATGACTTTTATTAACTTTACATTAGACGGGTTTGATCGTCTAAGTTTTAATTGGCGAAAAACGTTAATTTTACGGTAATAGCCGAAAAAGTCGTAAAAATCATGTTTATAGTTTTTATAACTTATAAATCTTATTCAACTACCATTTTTATAAAGTGTCCATTTATTTAACCTTATACATATTTATATAAATGAAATTTATAAGTTAGTGGGTTTTAATTCATATTTTATACTATATTAATTTGAGTGCTTATATAATACTATTAAAAATTAATTCTTCAAAATCTGATTTTTAGTTTCATCTTCACCATTTTTATCATATCTTGAGTTCTATAAGGAGATAGAAGCTCATTTTTGGATGGCATAAACTTAATTTTATGTGCTAAAATTAAGTTAGCTATAGCTACTTCTCATTCCATGTCTAACTATCCTTAACAGTCCCTACAAAACAGACTATTCAGATTGGTACACTAATCTTGTTTTGATCATATCTCACTCATTTTGATGATTCTATTGCATGGCCAACTCTCACATGTGTATGACATCTAACACTTACTGTAAATGGATTCCACCATGCAATTTTATCAGTTTATAACTTGGTTACTTACTGTTTTTATACAGCCAACAATTTAAGCAAGATTTTAGCCTTGTTTCTTATGATTTTTCATCTCTTTAATCATATTTATCAACACTTGATCCCCACACAACATTTTTATCATCATATATTCATCATATACATATACAATAAGAAAGAAAATACATGATTACATAATCAAAATAACAAGAGGATGGGAAGAACAATCTCTATACCACCATTAGTGATGAAAAGATGAGTCTTTGATGAACAAGGCTTGGATTTTGATGGCAAAACTTGTGATAAACCAATATCATCTTCAAGTCCACCAATCTTTATAAACTTCTTATGGAAAATCAGCCCCATGACACCAACAAATCTTCTCCTTGGATGTTAAAATCACCTCCAATCTTCAAGGCTTCAAAGGAGCATCATCATGTGTATGAATAACACATGATTTTATGGCTAAAATAGATCAAATAAGGGTTGTTGTTGGTGATTTTGGGACGAATTTGAGAGAGAGAGGAGAGTAGTTTGTATGTGATGAAAGTGAGTAAATGGTTTGGTTGTAAATGGTTTTGTGGTTTGAAGTTGATGTAGCTTACTTGTTAAGCTTCAAGTAACAAGTGTACCACTTGTTGTTCACAAGTTGACACCTAAGGGTGTTGTGGTGGCATGGTTAGCCATCCCTTTTGAGTGGGGTGGGACAAAACTTGTTTTATCTCATCCCACTAATTTACGGGTATTTCTCGATTCTAGTTTCCTTGATTTGCGTGCCCTCGGGTCGTTTTACGAAAAGCGTTTTTATAAATTATGAATCAACGTCACAAAACGAATCTAATAAAAATTGTCTCATCCAAAACGGAGTTCAAAAACGTAAATACGTAATCCTAAGGTTTCCGGTTTAGTCGTAAAGGACGTTAAATTATGAACATAATTCCTAATCTCTTCTCGTAAAATAGTGAGTTTATGAACTAACTCAAATTTAAAATCCCAAAAAAATATTCACGGATAAATTTATTTCCTGAAGTGTCAGGACTGTCACCAAAACGGTGTATGTAAACGTAAGCACGTAACGTAGAGTCCTCCGGTTTAAACGTAGTCGATGCTACTCCAAGATGTAAACCCAGTTTCTTCCCAAAAATAAGTGAGTTCATAATATAACATTAAAATAATGTTTTTAAATAATATTTGAGAAAAAAATATAAACCATAAATTGACGGATTGTCACATGAGGAGTTACAAGAATCGAAGACTCGTTTAAAAGCTTAAAATGATAGCTCTCCTTACAAACGCTCTAACATCAAAGCTCCCTAAACTCCCAGGTAAGGTATCTATTTTAATAGAACGAAATGCAGAAAAACCAATACTTCCCAAAAACTTATCAATGTCCACTCCGCTATCTCGAATTGCTACGAAGAAAGAAGTAGGCACTGTCCTAGATCTTATAATTGGAAAATTGAGTAGATACTTATCTTTTTCACTCAACACAACCTCTCCACCTTCAGAAGTTTTCTTCTGCTTCTTCCTATGTTTCTTAATACCCTCTTCATCTTCCTCGTCAATTTCATCTTTGACATATTCCTCGTCAAACTCCTGCTTTTCAACCTTCACTTTTCGGGGAAGTTTTTTTACCCCAGGCTCTTTTAATTGTATTATCATTTTGATCATCGTCATCCGGCTCCTCTTTGTAGTCACTCACAACCTCCGACAATATACTATCTACAAAATCAGTATATCTCTTCCTCTTCCCAACATGTTCCTTCTTAACAGTAGGTTCTTTTTTAATAGTAGAGGGTTCTTTTTTAATAGCAGCACTAGACTTCTATGAAGGAGCTTTTGACTTTGGCATTGCACTAGTTCTTGTTTTTTTCAGCGGGAGGAGGTGAATTAGATCCTTTATGACCTAAAGATTTCTGATGCTTGTTCGTATTACGATGAACTTCAAAAAGTAAGAAAACAATCAGTTAAGTACTAAAAAGTTACAAATACAAAAAAACATATGCATGATTTAACATAAATCATGCATGGTTTAACATAAATCATGCATGATTTAACATACATGATTCATGAAGAATCATGCATGATTCTTCATGAATCTTGCATGATTCATGATGAAAACAATACACAACTATCTAAAAATTACAAACACGTCACAATTTGCAGTTGATACTAAACAACATTAAACACGTAGCAGGTCACTATGGCTTGTTGTTGGTTTCTCAGAATTAATACAAAAGCACACCAATATAACACACCACTGTTTTTGCTGTTGAATACTCAATTCACGACAATAACTAGCAATAAAACAGTAAACATAAAGCACGAAAATAAGCAGGCAATCTTACAAGTTTCGTAAAGAACAACATCAGGTACCAATTGGTTTCTATAAATAAGACTGAAAAAGCTCATTCCAAGTCCAATCCCGTGTTCAAATGCAACAATGGTGGACAAAAGTTTCAGGTGGCAGAAGTAAATAAAATCGCGTGTTTGTAACCCCGGGAACATGGATTTACCAGTACCAGAAAGTGAAGATCGTCTTTGACTTCCTCTAGAAGACTATTCGTCTGAATTTATTTTTGGAATAACTCAATCCGCCTAACCGATTTTTACATGTATCTGATTTGTTACCCAACTTGGGTGCCATTCCCATTTTCCCGCTTCTATTTGGTATCATGCTCATGGGATCATTCAAAACTAGTTTATGCTACAAGGCAATTATACAAATCATATACTCAAACACAAGCAAATAAAAAGTCATCTCAAATTTGAGATTAATCGGTAGCTAGTTTATCGTCTTTATTTTTTGGTGTCAAAACTGAATATTGTTGGGTCCTAAAGTTAAAATGATTTCTCCCAATTGGTAATTTAAAATGATTTCCCTTAATTTAAGAACATTGAAAGTATCTGGGCATGTTCTTGCCACAAACATTTAGAAGGAAACTGAGAGACAATGGCACGTTCATATCATTCCAAGAGCATTAGCAGCCTTGATAGCATTAAAAAGGCAAATGGCAGCCTTGTTGATCAACAAGGCCTTGTATGAGGCTGCAGCATGGCTTAACAGCCTTAACTGGTCGGTCTCCCTTGACAACACAACTGGAAATATATCGACAAGAAGCACCTTGTTGACTTTTTATGTTTGACGTTGGAGGACTTGTTTGAAAACATTAGTTTTTATTTTTCCTTTTATATGCATCTAAGTTTACTAAATGGCAAGAAATACCCCTTTGACTGACTAGACAAAGCTTAATAAACCCAAAAACTGTTTTCTATCTTTCATACCTCTCTCACTCAGTAAGCAAAACCCACAACCGCCATCATTAGCCCTCAACACCAAAGGTTCGTTACTTTTATCATTTTTTAATGTTTTATTTTTTATACTTGTTTCAGTTTTGTTTTTACCTTATTTCAGCCATATTACGACTTTTTATTGGGTTTCCAGTGTTGTTTTCAGCCTTTTATTGCTTATTTCAGTTATTTAAGTGTTTAAATGGGTGGAATTGGGTGCTTATTTGAACCAATGGTTGTCTACAACCCATTTTGATTATTCTTATTCTTATGATTTTGATTCTTGTTTCTACCTTATTTCATAAATGCTTATTTGATCTCTTTAGGTCTTTTTTAATGCCTTTTTGTGTTAATTTGACCTATTTTAGACCTTTTCATAGCTTTTTCAGGGCTATTTTCAGCTTTTTACTGCTTTTTTCACTTATATACGTGATTATTTACAGAAAACAAATATGAAGTAAAATAAGCCTAAAATAACTTGATAATCATAAAAATAAGCCAAAAATCATAAAAATAAGCCTAATTAACAACCAGTAATAACAAAAATAAGCCTAAAAATCTTTAAAAAAGCATAAAAACAAAAATAAGCATAAAAATAAGCCTAAAATCATAAAAATAAGCCTAATTAACAACCGGTAAATTAAAGCTATTAATAACAAAAATAAGCCTAAAAATCTTTTAAAAAAAAGCACAAAAACAAAAATAAGCATAAAAATAAGCACTATAAACTCAAAAATAAGCATAAAAAGCATAAAACAATTAAAAATAAAAATGAAAAGGATTACCAGGAGCCAAGCCGCCATCTTTAGGAATAGAAGCCATATCTGATCGATTGTTAGTGTTTCAATCGGAAGTAGAGTTTAAATCGTTATCAAAGATCGATTGGAGAGTGATTGGGGTGGCGGAGATGATTGGGGGTGGTGGTGGTGGTGGCGAAGATGATTGGGGGGGGGGGGGGGGTGGTGGTGGCGGCGGAGATGATTGGGGGTGGTGGTGGTGGTGGCGGTTATGGTTTATTAAGTGAGTATGTGTGTGTAAACTGAGAGTATATGTGTGTGTAAGGGTGAGTAGTAGGACTGCTAAAATAAGGGTTAGAATAAAATACGGTTTATTTATTTATTTTAATTCATTTAATGTGGACCGTTGGATGTAAGAAAAATGAATGGCTAAGATGATTCCATTGGGACTTTTCTAAAAAGTGGGACTATGTTGAACTTTTGGCGTGGTGTGATAGTTAGATGATGTTGCATGTGATTATCTAGCGATAATCATGTGTAGATCATGTTATTTTTGTAAAGAAAATATATTTTTGATTTTGGTTTTTTATTTTTATGATTAATACAAGTGTTAGGATTGATTTATGTTGATATTAGGGGCTTAGGTTGATGATAAAAAAAATTTAGAATTGATCAAAAGTTGATTTTATGGGAGATTTTAGGAGGTGATTTAGATCAGCGGGAAAAAGGGTATTTTTGGGTACCTTATGTTTTGATAATTGCTTAACTAATAGCATAGAGTTATAGAGAATTTGATTAGCTTCGATTTGATATTGAGTAAGACTTCTAGCTCCAAACGAGCGTGAAGTTATGATAGTTTGATTATTCGTGTACCGAGAGACGAGTATCAGCACAATATATAGTTGTTGTAGATATTTTGGATCGAATCTCGGGGACAATAGAATGAGTTTTAAAAATAGTCAAAGGCTGTTGTAAGTTTATAAACCTCAGGTCATGAGTCTATTTTCAAACCCGAGTGTCGGTTTTGTAAATGGAGTTGTTTAGAGAAGTCAAAATGGTTTTACAAGTCAAAGGTGTAAAACTGTCCGGTTTTTATAACACGAAGGTGTGTCGGGCTGAAGGTCTTAGAAGTAATATTTTTGAATGAATTTTTAACTAAATCTTATAAAGATTATAAGTGAGGTTGTCACCAAGTTTCGTCGAAAACAGAGTTGTTTATGTATGGTAAATCAGCGTGTACTTTTGGTAAGTACCAGCTGAGTATTTTTGGGCGTTACTTAACGTCGCATCATAGTTTGAGGCGAGAGGATAACCTATTAGCTTCTGAAATTCTCGAAAGTTATAAGTGTTAGGCTTGAATGTATATTCTGAGATTGATACCCGTGTTGGGTACTAGACCCATGTTGATTTGCCATCTTGAGATGGATTAATATCGGAGGTGCTAGTTTGGAAAATAGTACATATAGAAAGATATAATAGTATCACTTGCTTGTTGATCTTTCGAGTTGTCTTGGTTATGTAATTTTTGAGTTTTGTATTATTTAAGTATAATTTATACTTGAGTCGATTATTAACGAGCGCGCCTTATTTGGTAGGTTGCGGTTTTCGTGTTTAAACAGGCATCACTAATCGTCGGCGATCGTCTCATTACCACTATTGTCTAAGGTGAGTCTATATCCTTGCTTTATACTAGTTATTAAATGATTTTAAACCCGCGAGGGGGAATACATGTTTTCATAAACTTAGAACACAAGATTTTTATGGTATGCTTGTCCCTTTATGAATGGACCCGTGGTTGCCTTACATTGCATTGAGTAGTATATTGCCAATTATAAAAGCCAAAACTATGGTCTGTTAATTAACCTATTATGGGTTAACCGCTTGAACAAATAATAGATCTATGGATGAAGCCACCCGGTTTTGTTTATGGATATGTATTCATAAAAGCTTATGCCTGAACATCCACTGTTTGATTATTTTGTTATGAGATGTGTAAGCATACGGCAATGTGCTTAATACCGGGGGTAATGACAATTAGTAAATCTCTCGTCTTATTAGACTTATATGGGAGTGTCTAAGGGTTCGGTTCCATGAGCTTAATGCAATTGTTGCTATATACAATTATATTTATTGATGCAAATTATTCGATGCTTGTTGCTTTCAAGTATGCCACTAAATTATAATCTTTACTTGTGTTCAGTATTATTACATAAACCTATAGATTTCACTCAGCCTTTTTGCTGATCGTTTTACACACATGTATTTCAGGTAATCAAGAAGTGGAAGCTTGGTGGTCACGGGATTGAAGTTGTGCATTGTTTCTCTAGTTTAAGCTCTTTGAATGTTTATCGTTCCTTTGTTAAAAACAATATAAATCATTTGTTTATCCTTCATTTTAATATAGCATTTTTTAGTATATCGTTCTGTCTCGATATCATGTCGAATTGATTTTACGTTTTATCATTAAAACTTAATTTGTTTTTGGTTAATAGAAGGTTTGTTTTTTTTTGTTATCTATTTCTACTTGACACAAAGCATGTAACAAGGTAAAAATAATATCTAATGTGTAATATGTATTAATCTAAAACACGTCGCACGTAAAACAATTAAAGCGCAAAGTACCAATTTTAACAAAATATAAAACATAAAATATAAATGCACGTAAATCGAGAAAAGTACTAATATTATATTCTAAACTATTATTAAACTATTATTACTATTATAAAACAATAACTAATATCTAAATAAGGAAATGAAATGAAAGCATCTAACAGCAAATAAGAAAACGCATAGTAGGCCCAACAGGCAATGAAACGAGCCCAGCAGAATTTAACTGATCTAACAACCTTCAACTATAAGGACCAATAACGAGAACAATTTGTAACTGCGAGGACTAAACAACTAACCAGCTAAACTGTCTAGGAAGGTGGGCGCGATGAAGATATATAAAGTGACGGACTGTAGTTGTACACTAGCAAAACTCATAAAGTGAAAGAATTAAAAGTCTGCTATTGACTCCACTAATTTGACCTGCTGACTTTTGAAAAATTTACAAACGGACAAGAGTAAACCTACTGCTTTTGAGCTAATACCAGGTACCTACGAACTGATTTAATAGACAAACTTTTTAAGCTACAATTACACTACTATCTGATTAATACCTCATCTACTAGCTACATCTAAGCAAGTAACTAACAGAAAGTAATATGTGAAAACTACAATTGTACACTATCACTAAAACTAGTAACAATCAATTAATCCTACTGAGTTAAAAAAAAATCTAAAAGTTATGCCAATAAACTTCAAGTACAGACTTAATTCAAATAACAAGTAACTTGTATCTACACACTAGACTAAAAACGCAAGAGTCTAACAAGAATAATACCGGACTTCCAACGCCTCCGCTGATGGCGATGCCCATGCTAACTATTAAAACGAAAACACTAGTTTCTGAAACGAAAACTGAAATTTGAGCAATCCATGCTAACTGAAATTGATCTCGAACCGAATCACAAGCTTGTACTAACTACTCCAACAGTGGCCTTTGACGTGAACGAACCGGAAACCGAAACTTGAACCATAAACTGATGTCGAGCACAATGCTAAATGAACCGAAACAGATCTACAATAAACTCGATTGGAATAGGAAACACTAGTTGTACGAATTCACTTAACCTAATGATTTTTTTATCAACAAACATGGACCGTAACAAACTCTAAAAGTAACAGCTGTAAAAACACTTATCCGCCTATGAACAGTAGGAAATCAAACTAAAGCTTGAAATACTTGGAAAACTTTTAACACATGAGATCAACACCAGAACTCGAACTAAAGTCACTGATCTAATATACTAATCAAACTACTTGGCTAAAAACTAAATCAATCTCGGATGAACAGTAGCTTCAATATGAATAAAAAACAAAATACAAAAAAAACTAACATAATTAAAGGAATAACAGTAGAGTCTGTAATTAGATTAACAGTCGAGTCGAATGAACAGTAGCTTCATTAATGGCAGATTAACAGTAGAGTAACAGAAATTAAAAGAAACATTACACATCGAATCCAAACATCAAAAACCACCATCAATATCGAACACATATCCATCATCAAACATATAACATTAACCGAATGGTAAGCTGTAATAAACTGAAAATCAAAAGTAGTATATAAGGAGCTGCGTTTAGTTTTATTGTAACAAAAAAGAAGCTGAGATTAAGGACTTGTGTAAATCTAGACATAGAAGTTGAGAGCAGAAATTAAAAAAACTAAACTATGACTATCTACCAAATCTAAAAAAAATACGCAGCAAGAAAAAAAATGAAAGATAGATATCATATCCTTTTTCCCAGATCTGATCTAATATAGGCTCTATTGGGCTTCAACTCTTCTTATTTCGGGCCTATTGATTATACTGGGCTGCCAAATAGCTTGGTAGAATTGTTAACGGGCATGTGTGGCTGTTTTGTATAAAATTAAGTCCATCTAGTCACCAAGGGTTGGTCCGACTCATTTAAGCACTGTCGGGTCGGCCCATTTAAAAAAACGAAGGCACCGTCGGACTCGATTTTCCGTCTTCCTTCCATGTCTTGTGTCCGTTTTGGATCTTTGCCTTCGTTTCTTGTGATTTCCTTGATATCCGTACATGTACACGCACAAACAACAAAACAAGAATATATGTGGCAATATTGATGATTATTTGACCATTTTAAGCACGTTTTACGAGGAAATATGATGTGTAGTTAGAGTCACATCACACCCCCTACTAAACCATTGCCGTGTCCTCACGCAATGCTAGAATAAAGTATAAAGCCACTACGTTTTTCATTTATTAAAAAGCATTTATTCATTTTATTAATATTTAATGTATAAATGACATAATGTATCGCTTTCATTATTCAAAAATAACTTTTAGGATCACAAAATTTGAATAGGTTCATCGTCCTCGACTTTTCACTCTTTCCATGCCAAGCTCAAAAACAAGATCATTGTTAACAATAAGTTCTCATGTTATGACAACTTAAATAAGATATTTGTGTAGAACTCCTTCTCCATTATTCCTAAGTTGTATCTCTAGATTTTAAGGATTGTCATTCACCCGTAGGCTCATTTGACTTATTTAATAATTATTAGTCAAAAAATAAAGGCAAAGGGTGTAAACCCAACACTTAGAACCTAACCTCATCCTCAAAAACCTTTGTCACTAAAGAAAGCCCACATCAAGGATAATTTAACACAATTTAGGGAATAAATTCCTGGATTCAAAATTTGGCCAATAGTACTACTTATTATTTATTTCTGTAAAGTCATTTTGACTTTATAATGGAGTTAGCAAATTTACATCATATACCCTTAGGCTCTTTAAGATGTAAAACTGCTCCTTATCTATGATCCACACCCTAAGGCTCCTTGAACCATAAACAAAGGAATTGGCATTCATCATCACTCCACACCCTAAGGCTCCTTGAAATAATGATGAAGAAATTTTTATTAAACACTTACCATGCCATACACCCTAAGGCTCTAATGACAAGGCTCGTGCTACATGTCCCAAACCCTAAGGCTCCTTGAGATCATATTTTAATCTTATTCTTCTTTATTTATGATATATATAGTAGGCCAAATTCCGTAATCCCATGGTCTGAATACCTCCTACTTAGAGGTTATGAGCCACCTTAGTCGGAAGTCCATGACGCTGGCCACCCTCAATGTGTTCATGCTTTAATTACAAGGGAAATAAAAGAATCGGTTAAGAGCTAAAATATCGAACCTAAACCGCAAAAATCTTCATTTATTAAAGCAATTAAATATACAAGTGGGGAGAAAGAGCCACAAAAACTCATATAAGGAAGAATTAACCTTTAAACTTAGGGTTTTTCTAACATGTGCCCTCATGCACATGTTAAGCTATGTTTATTAAACACCAAGTTTCCTTTTATATCCAAAAATACATTTAATTCATATTAAATATACTCAAAATTTACCATAAATAAATAATAATTTGCATTTAATAAGTCCAAACTTTACATGTATACCAACTTAAACATATACACCAGGGCACATGTTAGAAATTCCCTTAAAGTTATTATCAACTCTATCATCTCTCGTTCTCCACAATTTAAAATCTCAAATAATGTGACTCGTGGACTCTTAGCCTACTAAAAAAATTAAGGTCTACATGGTTAAGGAATGAGCTAAGGTAAACCGGTCGAGTCAAAAACTATTCTTATTTTCACCAACGGAAAGCTTACATTCGGGTCAAAAACACTTATTAAAATATGAAAAAAAAATATTTAAAATTTATGCAATTTTAAGCCCAATTTTTGAAAAACGGAGTACGTGAAGACAAAGAACAAAAGGAAAAGCATATCGATTAGATACCCCCCCATACTAAAACCAAACATTGTCCTCAATGTTTCAAGTCGAACGGTATAATACCCCCTACTAGAGACGAAGAATCGAATGCAAAATTCTAGCACGAAAAGGGCATGACGCAAATAATTAAAAACCGTTTATTAATTATGCCAATAAAAATAAGCGTTAGTAAAGGATATAATCATCGGATATCGGATGTCTCAAATGAAGGATCGAAACTCGAGTGATACGTGATGAAAACGAGCACGAGAGTCTTCGATATATTAGAAACCTAAAATCACATCACAAACAAAACACGAGAAACAAATGAAGAAGCACAAGCCCTTACATTATAAATAAGAAAGAATATAGAATGATAAGCATGGGAATCTCCCCCACGAGGCACCTCGTTTTTGGTAACCGAGTCATGAGCTTGACTCGATCCCCAAATTAAATTGTTGTGACAATCCGTCAATTTATGGTCGATATTTTATTCTCAAGTATTATTTAAAATCACTACTTTAATGTTATATCATGAACTCACTCACTTTTGGGAAGAAATTTGGGTTTACATCATAAAGTAGCATCTACTACGTCTAAACCGGAGAACTCTACGTTACGCGCATACGTTTACATACACCATTTTTTGTGATAGTCCGACATTTCATGAAATAAATTTATCCTTGAATATTATTTTGAAATTTTAATTTGTGTTGGTTCATAAACTCACAAATTTACGAGAAGAAATTAGGACGTGCATAATTTAGCGTCTTTTACGATTAAACCGGAAACCCTAGGTTTACGTATTTATGTTTTTGAACTCCGTTTTTTATGAGACAATTTTTATTAGATTCGTTTTGTGTCGTTGATTCATAATTTATAAAAACGTTTTTCTTAAAACTACCCGAGGGCATGCAAATCGAGGAAACTAGAATCGAGGAGTACCCGTAAATAAATGGGGATGAGACAATATAAATCTTTCCCCACCCCCACAATGGAACAACTAAGGCTACTCCAACACACATAATATGTATCAACTTTACATAATAAACTAGACAGTTGTCCTAGTTTACTTATCAAAACCATTTGTAACCTAAAACCACTAGCAACTAAAGTAGTTACTTCATTTTACAGATGCAAATCTAACAATTCTCTCTCTCACTCTCACCCTTTCCGTCCACTTCACCACCACAAACCACCAATTGATCAAAATTCAACCACAAATCTTATGTTATTCTTGCATAAGATGATGTCCTGTTGAAGTCTTGTTGATTGGAGGTGATCATAACATCCACAAAGGAGTTTTCTTGGTGTCTTGGGGCTGATTTTCCACAAGGGTGTTCATAAAGTTGGGTGATCTTGAAGTTGATCTTGGTTTATCACAAGATTTGTCATCAAAAACCAAGCCTTGATCATAACTTTCACTATCTTGGTTGGTAACAAGATCATTCCTTCCATTTCTTTGTTATTTTGTAAATGTAATTTTGTATTTTCTTTCTAAATGTATATGTATATGATGATATATGATGATCAAAGTATTATGTGGGGATCTTGTGTTGATAAATTTGGTTAAAATGATTAAAAGCTACATGAAAAGATGTTAAAATCATGACTAGAATTGTAGGCTGTATAAAACAGTAAAGAACCATATGATAACTTGTTAAAATGACATGGATAATTTAATATACAGTAAGTTATATGACTTTTACATATGTGAGAGTTGGCACTCAATGGAATCCATAAAATGAGTGATATATGATCGAAACATTATTAAGGTTCAAATCTGTATAGTCTATTTTAGACGAATTATTAGAGACATTTAGAGGATGAATGAGCAGTAGCTAAACGGGAGTTAATTGTAGCACACATTATGTAGTTTGTGCTGCCCAAAAATGAGCTTTTATCGCTTTGTAGAACTCAAGATATGGTAAAAATGGTGAAAGTGAGTTTCATAATCAGATTTGTAAAATAAAAGTATATATTATAAAATTAGCACTTAAGTAAAACTAATATAAAATGTATACCTAAAACCCACTAACTTATATAATACTTATAAATAAGTATATACTTGGATAAGTAACTGTGACATTTTATAAAAATGGCAATTTGATAAGTTTTATAAGTTATAAAACTATATACATAAGTTTTACGTCTTTTCGGCTAAAACCAAAAGATTAACGTTTTCGTCAATTAGAACTTAGACGTTCGGACCCGTCTAATATAAACTTTTTATAACTTATCTACTGATGTATAAGTACATTTTACAAGTAAAAATCGATAAAACCCGAGCTTTATAACATACGAACATTAACGGGCCAAAGTAGCCTTATTGGACTATTAACCCAACTAGTTTGGATAAACACTAATGGACTTACTCATTGGGCTTAACCCAATTGGGCCCAACATGAGAGTATAGGGCTGATATTAAAAGTGTAATTGGAGTAATATATTGTATTGGGCTTATCATGGGCTTATTGGGCCTTAATATGTAAACAAGTTAAACTAGTGTAACTAGTCTAAAAATTTACCAACACATAACACTAAAATGTTGAATAAAGATATAACATCCCACTTGATCATCATCATACTTATAATATCATCATATATACATAACTATTATTTTTATAAAGTCATTCGACAAGAGTCTAAGACTGAGTATTATTTGTCTAGGTTTCCGTGATTGAAGCACGTATCGTACATCCAAATCGCCGATAACCCGCCTTTCCCAATAAACGTGAGTTCATAGCCTCGGATTCTTTTAAATGTTTTATGAAATGTTTTATAAACCTGCGAGGGAGATAACATGTTAGTTTTAATAAAATAGGACACCAGTTGTCCTGATTATTTTCTTATTCATATGGACCCGAATGATTGTATGACCCGATGCATGATTATATGACCCGGTGAATGAAATGAAATGAATTATTATAGTTAGGTTATGTCACTAAAAGTCCCATTAGCATGAATTGTGAACTACCGGGATTTGGTAGACTCTTATGCATATAATAGTACTATTTGGGGAAGATCACCCAGTTCGCGCCTTGACGGTTGATCCCCGTCGTGCCACATTGATTGGTAAGCGAATTTATGTATGAGAAGATTTATATAAGCGTGATTATTGTAACACCCCCAAATTCATACAGTTTAATACAGCAGAAGACTCGTTGGTGTTACGGGATAGCACATTACTCACATCATAGACAACGCTTAAAAATAGCGTCATTTAATAATAAAGCATTTCCATTCATAAATATCAAGTTTACATAGGTCCCAAGTCATAGTATTTCATACAAGTTTTACAAAGCATTTGAATGGAAATTATTATATAAGTGCGGGCCATATATTCTTGTCGTCTTCCCGAGAATTACCTTCAAGTACCTGAGATGAAACATGTTAAAAGAAAAGGTCAGCGAAAACGCCGAGTGAATTCATAGATTTTAATAGAACCATTAATATATCATCGGTATATAATTAATACCGAAAATCATTTTTGTACAAATGATTGTAATAGGCCATAAAATAGCCAAAGTCATTTTATACAAATCCTTATCAAAAATCATAATATAGGCTTTTGCCTTCAAAATCATTATACGAACCAAAGTCGTAAAAACATCATACAATACGTTTTATAACGTTGTATAAAGTTAAATAAAAACCGTTATATGAATATGGTTATGTAAAACCAAAACACGAATATAACATCAATAATAAGACCCCGTATTGCTAGTCAGGCAATATATCGTAATTCGGTGCGTATAGCAGTATTTCGTTATTTTTGGATTATTATAAGCCGCATGACATTGCTACCTTACTATAACAAACAACGGGTAGCTAACCCGAAACTCATTTGCCCATCTAAAACAGCGTGTCGTCACAATAATCACGCTTATATAAATCTTCTCATACATAAATTCGCTTAACAATCAACGTGGCACGACGGGGATCAACCGTCAAGGCGCGATGTAAAACCCGCATGCTTTTACCATGAATAGTACCCTTAAGATCGTACGTACTAGATTAAAACTTTCCTAATATAGCATGATTACGATTATGTGTTAGGATTTTACGTATTACTTACGTGTTAGAACACGATAAATATTTTACTACGCATGAGCACGCAATAATTATTTGACAATAATTAATCACGAACATGCGATCATGAAATCATGAAAGTAATTTAATCACGAGCTAATATTAATTACGTATATATATTGATTACGAACACGAATAAATATATAAAGTCACAGTTAATATTTAACGAGAACACGTAAAACACGAACACGAGAACACACGAGAACACACCAATATTTTAGAAACAGAAAACATTCGGGTTACCCCTTGTGGGCCCCATTACCACGAAATTAGAGAAGGAGGATGGGCTTAGCCCATCAATTTTTCACTAAAAGGATGTTAAGGAATTTACACTACTCATTTTTTTTTCTACAGAAGAATTTTACAGAAAACCTAAAATCCTCCTCCTCCTTCTTTATTTCTCTTATGGCCGCCACCTTCAAACACACCAAAAGGGGGTGTTTGTTGATTTTGGATCTTGGAATTCTTGTTGGTGTTCGTGTTTGTTCTTCATTTTTTGATCCACGTAATCGGTAAATCCTTTTAAACCTTTTTCTTTTGATATGATCTTTTATTAATTAAGAACATCTTATGTTTTTTTTATAAAACCTAATTAGATCATAGATCTAACATGAATTGGGATTTAATAAAATCAAAAGTAATGTTTTAAGGGGTGTTTGTTTTGGCCGCAGCCTACACCGAACCTGAGGGGTTTCCGGTTTGGAAATCCGACCACCACCGAGACCATATGGTCCCGGTTGGTTGGTGTGGGTCCCACGGCAGCATCAAGACAAGGGGTACCCCGATTTGGATCGGGGTACGGTGTCGATTTCATGTCCTGTTCAAGGTTTTGATTCTAGATCCGGTTCATGGTGTATGTTTAGTTTTTATGTTTTATGATCTTATGTTAAAAATTAAATTAATAAAATGACATGATTAATTTAATAACATGACTTAGGTTATTTTAATTATTATTAATCATGAATTTAATTAACCTAAGTATTTTATATTTTAGACTTATAATTAATTAATTATTTAAAAACCATGATTATAATTAATTAATTAACATGACTTAGGTTATATTATTAATATATAATAATACATGTTTTAACCTAAGTATTTAACTTTATTTAATTAAAAACATGTTGTACTTTAATTAAATATTTTAACCTATAGTTTAATTTAATTACATGAAATAATTATTAAACGATACATTATATTATATGATTTAGAAAATAATCATGAAAACACTTAGGCTTATATATTTAGCTTATTTAACCAGCTTATTTCTAATTATGGAAACTTTCTATTTTTAGAAACTTAATTAAATAAGGCAGCTAATCTATTTATGGAAACCTTCTATTTTTAGAAACTTATTTATTTTAGGCAGCTAATCTATTTATGGAAACTTATTTAATTAAGGCAGCTGATCTATTTATGGAAAGTTTCTATTTTTAGAAACATATCTATTTTAAGCAGTAATTCTATTTTTGGAAACTTTCTATTTTTGGAAACTTTCTATTTTTGGAAACTTTCTATTTTTGGAAACTTTCTATTTTTGGAAACTTTCTATTTTAGGAAACATGCTATATTTGGAAAGTTACTTATTATTACACAGTAAGTATAATAATACATGAAATACCAGAAATACTTAATTAGATTAAACAGAATATAAGATAAACACAGTTTAAGGCTTTAAAATAGTAAAACATGGTAAGAACACATAAAATAAGCTAAGACATGACACGAAACCAGCTACGTATTTAGTAAGCAGATACTTATTCATGTATGTATTTATGTAGCACTAGTGATACAGAAGTAGGATTCCGCTCAGTTCATCTTCTTCGTTCACTGGACATAAGGTACGGATTCCCGTCCTTTCAGTATGGACATTCTTTCCTTATTAGGATTCCCCGTATGCAGCCAACTGTTTTCCCGTAGTATAAGTTACGTGTTTGATTGCTTATGTTTAATTAAGATTACCTATAGCCATATACATGCACGACCAGTTTCACCTAGTTATGGAGGTACCATAACCATAACATTGGAGGCACCAATGTTATGACTTCACCACGGCGGAGTGATTGCTCGTGGCGTCCCTTCAGCTTTTGGCCATTTATATTATATTTATCATGTGGAGCATATGGGTGCATCCTAGTTACATGTTTTCAGTCAGGATTTCATGGTGAATGTGGTGTGTGCCTTGCATCCTTCACAAGGAGCTGATCCCTCCTACCCAAAAACCAGTATATTAAATTAGAGGTAGCCCCTCTAATTTGCATGATGAGGTCACCCCTCCAAGTATTCATGCACGATGGATTTTCATGACCTATATTGGCTAATGGTAAAATATGTTAAACAGTTTTTCATAAGATAAACATAAGGCTTTTCAAACTATAAAACCAGTTTTATGAACATGTTCCAGGTTTTGCAGGACTTATACATTTCCGCTGCTATTAAGTCTTTATTATGTGTAGTCATTCATACTATGTCTATATCCGTGCACTGAGCGTTTTGCTCAGCCGTTACTTTCCTTTCCATGTCCCAAAACGGTAGGTACCCTAGGAAAGACTCGAGCATTTGGAGGACATGCATAGGATGGAAGATGCTAGAGACTTCTTTTCCTTTTGCCTTCATATATTTATGCTTGTGTAGTCTTTCATTCATTTCTTTTGCTTTATTATGTTTTGGGCTTATGTTTGGGAACCGATGTTTGATTCCGGTTATCCCTATGGTCATGTAATGTTTTATACATTTATCCTTGTATGCTTTGATGACACGCCATAATTACGCGTGACATTTCCATTATCAAAATGGGGTGTTACAATTATGGTATCAGAGCCAAGGCTTCGACCTGTAGGCTCTAAAACTCGACCTGTGACTAGTGGGTAGTCACCAGGAGCTTCCTAAGCCAACGTTTGTTATTCCACGTATTGATGTTTTCAGCGCATTGTTTTTTTAACCATGATGTTTTCAGCACCTTGAGGTTTTAACCTTGATGTTTTCATCGATATTGTTTTACTAATATGGATGGACAACCGTCATTCATATTTAGTTATGTGTCATCGTTTCATGCATAATGTTTTTTGTGAACTATAGCTATGTGGACTGAACCCCAGTAGTTCATAATTAGTCACATAAAAAATTTTCTGATAAGTTTTGACAGATGAGTTTCATTTATTTATGTTTCATGTATCATTGTTGCAGGGATTATGACTAAGTAATGGTTGGTACAGGACTGGCCCTATTTAGTCGCATGTGCTTTTATCGAAACTTTTAACTTTGGGAACGACCCATAGGCGTCCCCTCTCCATGTCTTTTGTTTTGGAACCGACCCATAGGCGTTCCCTCGCACATATAAAGGTTTTATAAACTACATTACGCATTCATGCACTGTTTTTCATGCATAAAATTTTTCTCATGATTTAAATTGGCATAAATTTTTTTTCATGTCCCCTCATAAGTTATTATGTTTTTATGTCAAGTATGTTTTCATACTGTCATGGTTAACTTCAGTTTCATGCTGATTATGTTATACACTTCTTCGTGATAGATGGTTTCATGTTTCTTCATGATAATTCCGTCTTCATGTTGATTATGTTTTACGCCTCTTTTGTTATTTACGTTGTCCTGCAAGACATTGTTAGATTTCATTGAATCATGCTTTCATGATAGTCATGGTTGGTTTTCATTGATCATGTTGTCAGGCAAATCATCGTAGAATTTTGTGGAACCACACTTTAACGTTTCCGTTATAACCAAAATGATGTCTATGCTAATACTGCCAGGTTATCATGATGGTTTTCCTAACAGTTTAACCGGTATACTTTCCTTAAATCATGACAAATGATCGACCCCATACCGATCATTTCATGTGCATTCAACGTGTACTCCATGTATCGTGTTCCATATGTATTACACGTACCTAAATCCATGTGTATTTCACTTCCATACTGCACGAGTATTCGCTAGTCGATTCTAAATCATCTCAGGCATATGTCCACTTGCTAATACTCTACAAATTTCTGATGCTGCTCATAACTTGGAAATGTTACTAAAGGTTGATGCTGCTGACGTTCGGAGACGCTACGAGATGCGGATGCTGTTCACAACCTGGAGATCCTACAAGACGAAGACAAAGGCGTCGGAGCAAAGCAATTGGACGAGAAGATGCTTCACCATCAGACGATTCCCATCAATCATTGTCCCTAATTCTTAGTTACATGTCACACGTCATTCGGCTGTCATTTCAGCCATATGAGTGCAAACCGGTACCAGCCGGCCACTCAGCTAAATAGTTACATGAATCACGGTCATGAGAATGACCATCATGGAACTGACAGACAGGACGATAGTAACCACTACTATGACAACAACTATCCTAGAAATCGCAACCGAAACTCTGGCCACGGACGTGATCAGAAATACAAGGATTAGTAGTCCAACCGATCCGCCAATTCTGGCATAATAACCATATATTGTGGTTATATTTGTTTCACATCTCGAGACATATGTCAAGACATCAGTCAAGACACATGTCTCACGTATACTTTCTGAAGACACATGTCAAGACATCAGTCAAGACACATGTCTCACGTATACCTCCTGAAGACACATGTCAAGACACCAGTCAAGACATATGTCATGCTTATAGTACCAAGAAATGAGTCAAGACACATGACTCACGTCCAACTATGGAACATTTATAAGAAATTCAGGTTACCCTCCAAGGGTATACCCATTTGGTTGTGCCATGTATTAATCAGGCCACAATAATTTCAATACCATTACCAGCGCATCAGTGAGAACTGTCACGTTGCCGATGTCACTTTCATTTCTTTCACCATATTTCATATATTCATGACCATGAAGGATACCTTTCGTATTCCCACGTATACGAAGGTTTTCCTTCAGCTTAATGATGAGATCCAAGATGCTAACGCATTTCCTCGGACTGATACGAGATGAATTTTATCCTAATTATGTACTATGAAAAGCACACCATGCTATGATTCATAATTATGTACAGTAATGTTCAGGCTCATGAATACATTCAGCTTGATTTTCCATCGGGAAAATCGGTACAAATTATCTATGCTTACAAGCATGTGCGTTGTTAGCCATGGTCGCTAAAATTTTCTAGCTGTCAGTAAGACACGACCACTTAAATCTTTTACGCATAGCCAGTTGATTATTCCAAAATCTTCCCATACATTCCAGAAGAACGTACAAGGAGAAGGACGGTACCATGAGATTATGTGTCGACTACCGTCGGCGTAAACAAATCACCATTCATGACAGTTATTCTCCTCCACGTATTGACAACATGTCCAATCGACCTTATAGTGTTAATCACTTTTCCAAGATTGAACTCATGATCATGCTGCCAATAGTGACGAGTGAAAGAGCAGGACATGTCCATGACTGCTATTCGTGCACGACTCGGTCATGCTAGATTTATGATTTTGAATTAGTCTCATCAATGCTCAAACAACATTATAAGAACGAGTTTCCATGAACTCATAAGCAAATTCATCAGTGTTTTCATTGAGGATAACCTGATTTCCTCTAAGCCTAGAGAAGAACAGGAAGACCATATATGCACTATGTTGCAAATTCAATGACAAGAGAAATTCTACCCTGGAAAATTTTCCAATATCAATTCTGTTTGATTACAGTGACACGCTGAATCACATGGATTTCTACGGTTAATCTTACTATGACTCAGCTTATGCGTAAAGGAGAGAACCCTACACTACATTAGGTGTTCTAGGAAATCCTACGCTAGGAGAAGTCTAGATTCAGAGACTCAGAGTTTCGCAAACTCCTATGTATCAAGTTCTACGAAGCAAGATACACTTACGTTCATATGTAAGTACCTGGCATACCAACAGGTTAAGATAGGACACCAACAGACTAGGATGTTTTCATCAGATGAAATTGTGAATCGAAAAGGGACAAGATCTCCATGGATTTTAGTTACCAGATTTCAGCAAACTCAGAAGAAGCATGATGCTATATGGGTTATTGTCAACAGTTTGATCAAGTCTGCAGAATCCTTACATCCGTACGGATTTTAGAACCAAAAGATTGATCGGACATGTTCCAGCCAAGGCTCATCCGATCACTTGGCAATCCCTCAGTTATCGGGTCAGACAAATATTCATAATTGTGCTCCTAATTTACTTCACATCCTTGTTCAAATTTCACGACTTGCTTTCACACTCGTGTTCATGACACTATTCATGTTCATGATCGTATCTTGGCTTACGATTTTACGTTTATTTTTCTCATTTGGGAAGTTTTGCAAGAACTTGAGAGACCAGACCCAAGTTTAGTATAACTCTCCATCATCAGATAGACGTTTCACGTCATATTCCACGTCTCACCTTGTAGCGTTTGGCGTTACCGCCATTATATTCTATGATCACGATATGTTTCACACGTCATGTTCATTCCACGTTCCTCATATCATGATCAAGATATGTTACACGTATCATGGATCACGATATGTTTACTCATACTACACTCGCCATATCTCCACGTAGCACGTTCAAAAATTTTCACATATCACGTTCAAAATTTTTCACGTACTACATTTCTTTATGTCTCACGCATCGTTTCTAATTATCAGTTAAGTCAGATTGTCTTGCATCGTAACGTTTCAGTTACCCTAGCACGTTAACTCTTATTTTCCTCGATCGAATTTAGGGGATCTACCTTCCGTTGATAACCAAGAATTTCTTCGTATTCCAAGTCAAGGTCAGGAGGACCAAGATTTATCATTAGTGTCAAGATCTTCAGAAGGAACCGTTCCAAGAGGGAGGCCACATGGAAACGGACAAGTTCATCCGGACTTTTATCCGTTTTCTCTCATCAATTAGATATGTCCTTTCAGTCACGTCATGTTCCATGTCCTTCCAAGCCATGTCACGTTTCATGTTCTTTCTGCCAGGAAACCCGCACGTTCATTAATCTTACATACCCTTTCAGTTTGATTCGGGTATGTTTCTCTTTCAGTTATGTTATCTATAATTCGGGGATGAATAATTCTTTTTAGGGGGAAGAGTTGTAAAACCCGCATGATTTTATCATGAATAGTACACTTAAGATCGTACGTACTAGATTAAAACTTTCCTAATATAACATGATTACGATTACGTGTTAGCATTTTACGTATTACGTACGTGTTAGAGCACGATAAATATTTTACTACGCATGAGCACGCAATAATTATTTGACAATAACTAATCACGAACATGCGATCATGAAATCATGAACGTAATTTAATCACGAGCTAATATTAATTACGTATATATATTGATTACGAACACGAATAAATATATAAAGTCGCGGTTAATATTTAACGAGAACACGTAAAACACGAACACGAGAACACACGAGAACACACCAATATTTTAGAAACGGAAAACATTCGGGTTACCCCTTGTGGGCCCCATTACCACGAAATTAGAGAGGGAGGATGGGCTTAGCCCATCAATTTTTCACTAAAAGGAGGTTAAGGAATTTACACTACTCATTTTTTTTTCTACAGAAGAATTTTACAGAAAACCTAAAATCCTCCTCCTCCTTCTTTTTTTCTCTTATGGTCGCCACCTTCAAACACACCAAAAAGGGGTGTTTGTTGATCTTGGATCTTGGAATTCTTGTTGGTGTTGGTGTTTGTTCTTCATTTTTTTGATCCACGTAATCGGTAAATCCTTTTAAACCTTTTTCTTTTGATTTGATCTTTTATTAATTAAGAACATGTTATGTTTTTTTTATAAAACCTAATTAGATCGTAGATCTAACATGAATTGGGATTTAATAAAATCAAAAGTAATGTTTTAAGGGGTGTTTGTTTTGGCCGCAGCCTACACCGAACCCCAGGGGTTTCCGGTTTGGCCATCCGACCACCACCGAGACCATATGGTCCCGGTTGGTTAGTGTGGGTCCCACGACAGCATCAAGACAAGGGGTACCCCGATTTGGTTCGGGGTACGGTGTCGATTTCATGTCCGGTTCAAGGTTTTGATTCTAGATCCGGTTCATGGTGTATGTTTAGTTTTTATGTTTTATGATCTTATGTTAAAAATTAAATTAATAAAATGACATGATTAATTTAATAACATGACTTAGGTTATTTTAATTACTATTAATCATGAAATTAATTAACCTAAGTATTTTATATTTTAGACTTATAATTAATTAATTATTTAAAAACCATGATTATAATTAATTAATTAACATGACTTAGGTTATATTATTAATATATAATAATACATGTTTTAACCTAAGTATTTAACTTTATTTAATTAAAAACATGTTGTACTTTAATTAAATATTTTAACCTATAGTTTAATTTAATTACATGAAATAATTATTAAACTATACATTATATTATATGACTTAGAACATAATCATGAAAACACTTAGGCTTATATACTTAGCTTATTTAACCAGCTTATTTATAATTATGGAAACTTTCTATTTTTAAAAACTTAATTAAATAAAGCAGCTAATCTATTTATGGAATCCTTCTATTTTTAGAAACTTATTTATTTCAGGCAGCTAATCTATTTATGGGAACTTATTTAATTAAGGAAGCTGATCTATTTATGGAAACTTTCTATTTTTAGAAACTTATCTATTTTAAGCAGTAATTCTATTTTTGGAAACTTTCTATTTTTGGAAACTTTCTATTTTTGGAAACTTTCTATTTTTGAAAAATTTCTATTTTTGGAAACTTTCTATTTTTGGAAACTTTCTATTTTTGGAAACTTCCTATTTTTGTAAACTTTCTATTTTAGGAAACCTGCTATTTTTGGAAAGTTACTTATTATTACACAGTAAGTATAATAATACATGAAATACCAGAAATACTTAATTAGATTAAACAGAATATAAGATATACACAGTTTAAGGCTTTAAAACAGTAAAACATGGTAAGAACACATAAAATAAGCTAAGACATGACACGAAACCAGCTACGTATTTAGTAAGCAGATACTTATTCATGTATGTATTTATGTAGCACTAGTGATACGGAAGTAGGATTCCGCTCAGTTCATCTTCTTCATTCACTGGACATAAGGTACGAATTCCCGTCCATTCAGTATGGACATTCATTCCTTATTAGGATTCCCCGTATGCAGCCAACTGTTTTCCCGTAGTATAAGTTACGTGTTTGATTGCTTATGTTTATTTAAGATTACCTATAGCCATATACATGCATGACCAGTTTCACCTAGTTATGGAGGTACCATAACCATAACATTGGAGGCACCAATGTTATGACTTCACCACGGCGGAGTGATTGCTCGTGGCGTCCCTTCAGCTTTTGGCGATTTATATTATATTTATCATGTGGGGTGTATGGGTGCATCCTAGTTACATGTTTTCAGTCAGGATTTCATGGTGAATGTGGTGTGTGCCTTGCATCCTTCACAAGGAGCTGATCCCTCCTACCCAAAACCAGTATATTAAATTAGAGGCAGCCCCTCTAATTTGCATGATGAGGTCACCCCTCCAAGTATTCATGCACGGTGGATTTTCATGACCTATATTGGCTAATGGTAAAATATGTTAAACAGTTTTTCATAAGATAAACATAAGGCTTTTCAAACTATAAAACTAGTTTTATGAACATGTTCCAGGTTTTCCAGGACTTATACATTTCCGCTGCTATTAAGTCTTTATTATGTGTAGTCATTCATACTATGTCTATATCCGTGCACTGAGCGTTTTGCTCAACCGTTACTTTCCTTTCTATGTCCCAAAACGGCAGGTACCCTAGGAAAGACTCGAGCATTTGGAGGACGTGCATAGGATGGAAGCTGCTAGAGACTTCTTTTCCTTTTGCCTTCATATATTTTTGCTTGTGTTGTCTTTCATTCATTTCTTTCGCTTTATTATGTTTTGGGCTTATGTTTGGGAACCGATGTTTGATTCCGGTTATCCCTATGGTCATGTAATGTTTTATACATTTATCCTTGTATGCTTTGATGACACACCATAATTACACGTGACATTTCCATTATCAAAATGGGGTGTTACACACGAACTGGGGTAATCTTCCCCAAATAGTACTATTATATGCATAAGCGTCTACCAAATCCCGGTAGTTCACAATTCATGCTAATGGGACTTTTAGTGACATAACCTAACTAATAATAATCCATTTCATCTCATTCATCGGGTCATATAATCATTCATCGGGTCATACAATCATTCGGGTCCAAATCAATAAGCAAACAGTCAGGAAAACTAGTGTCCTATTTTATTAAAACTAACATGTTATCTCCCTCGCGGGTTTATAAAACATTTCATAAAACATTTAAAAGAGTGCGAGGCTATGAACTCACGTTGATGTGGGAAGGCGGTTATCGGCGATTTGGATTTAATCACGGAAACCTAGACAAATAATACTCGTCTTAGACTTTTGTCCAATGACTTTATAAAAATCATAACTATGTATATATATGATGATTTTATAAATATGATGATGATCAAGTGGGTTTATATATTCTCATTTACTCATTTTAGTGCTATGTATTGGTAACTTTTATACTAGTTTACTAGTTTTACTTATTTACATGTTTTAGGCCCAATAACCCTATTATAAGACCAATAACCTATATTAGTCCATTTTACACTTTTATTATCAGTATTGTACTTTAAATGTTGGGCCCAAGTGGGTTAAGCCCAATAAGTAAGTTTATAAGTGTTTAGCCCATTTAGTTGGATTATTAGTCCAATAATGCTAACTTAGCCCGTTAATGTCCGTATGTTATATAGTTCGGGTTTTATCGATTTTTACTTGTATTAAGTACTTATATATCAGTATATGTCTTTTAAAAAGTTTACATTAGATGGGTCCGATCGTCTAAGTTTTAATTGACGAAAAACGTTAATTCTACGGTATTAGCCGAAAAGACGTAAAAATCATGTTTATAGTTTTTATAACTTATAAAACTTACCAAACTACAATTTTTATATAATGTCCATTTATTTATCCTTATACATATTTATATAAATGTAATATATAAGTTAGTAGGTTTTAATTTCACATTTTATACTATGTTATTTTGAGTGCTTATGTAATACTATTAAACTTTAATTTCACAAAATCTGATTTTTAGTTTCACTTTCACCATTTTTATCATATCTTGAGTTTTATAAGGAGATAGAAGCTCATTTTTGGATGGCATAAACTTCATATTATGTGATACAAAAAAGTTACGTATAGCTACTGCTCAATCCATGTATAAGTATCCTTAACAGTCCCTACAAAACAGACTATTCAGATTGGTATACTAAATTTGTTTTGATCATATCTCACTCATTTTGATGATTCCATCGCATGACCAACTCTCAAATGTGTATGACATCTAATACTTACTGTAAATTGATTCCACGATGCCATTTTATCTGTTTATTAGTTGGTTAGTTACTGTTTTTATACAGCCATCATATTTAGCAAGATTTTAACCTTGTTACCTATGGTTTTCCATCTTTTTAACCATATTTATCCACACCAAATCCCCACATAATATTTTTATCATCATTCATCATCATATACATATGCATAAATAAAGAAATACAATATTACATAATCAAAATAACAAGAGGATAGGAAGAACAATCTTTATACCACGAAGATTAAGTAGTTTATGATCAAGGCTTGGATTTTTGATGGCAAAACTTGTGATAGATTAACACCAATCTTCAAGACCACCAATACATGTAAACTTCTTATAGAAATCAGCCCTTGTACATCACCAAATCACCTCCTTGGATGTTAGAATCACCTCCAATCTTCAAGGCTTCAAAGGAGCATCATCATGTGTATGAATAACACATGATTTGTGGTTAAAATTTATCAAAATGGGGTGTTTGATGGTGAAGTGGGACGAATTTTTGAGAGAGAAAAGGGAGGATGAGAGTGGTTTGCATGTATGAAAATGGAGAAATGGTTTTGGTCGAAGTGGTTTTGTGTTGGTTAGCTTGTTTATTAAGCTTTCATGACAAGTGTAGTAGTACTTAACTACAAATTGACACCTCAAAGGGTGTGGTGTCATTAGTTAAACCGTCCCATGTGTGGGGTGAGGCAAAACTTGTTTTGTCTCATCCCACTAATTTACGGGTACTCCTCGATTCTAGTTTCCTCGATTTGCGTGCCCTCGGGTCGTTTTACGAAAAACGCTTTTATAAATTATGAATCAACGACACAAAACGAATCTAAAAAAAATTGTCTCATAAAAAACGGAGTTCAAAAACGTAAATACGTAATCCTAAGGTTTCCGGTTTAGTCGTAAAGGACGTTAAATTATGAACGTAAGTCCTAATCTCTTCTCGTAAATTTGTGGGTTTATGAACCAACACAAATTTAAAATCCCAAAATAATATTCAAGGATAAATTTATTTTCTGAAATGTCGGACTGTCACCAAAACGGTGTATGTAAACGTAAGCACGTAACGTAGAATCCTCGGTTTAGACGTAGTCGATGCTACTTCAAGACGTAAATCCAAATTTCTTCCCAGAAATGAGTGAGTTCCTAATATAACACTAAAATAATTGTTTTAAATAATACTTGAGAATAAAATATCGACCATAAATTGACGGATTGTCACAACATTTACCCCTAAATAGGATCTTTGTCCTTAAAGATCAATTTATCTTACTACTCGCTTCTTATAGAGTTAAAGCCATGTGGGTATTTCCTCCACATTCGGTCTTTCCTCTCAAGTGTAATCCATTACAATACGCGAGCTTCATCAAACATAACTACGGGAATAAGATCAGGCTTAATGTCGACTTACTTTCTCTATCCATGATGTTCACGGGTTTTTGATGAATGCAACTTTTGGCCGATCTAAGCTTTATCAAGAATTACTAAGATTTTCACTTGATAGATATTTTATCAAGTTTGATTTACGAAACATAATTCACGTAGCCCTTGAATCATAGGTTAGATCTAGCTTATATGCCTTTCAAACCAACTTTTACATCATCTCAATGGTCCCATACAACGAGGACTTAATTCCCATGATCTTTTAGATCTTCAATTCATCTTTTTATGTTGAAATTTTTTGGCATAACTTCGCTACCCATCCTGCACTTCAAGATCTACATTTCATATTCATATAACCTCCTGCCCACTACTGGCAGTCAATAATCAGATCCTAATTTCAACAATCATTTCAGGTTTCATGGGTCGGGTATCTTGTAAGGTTAGGTTTGTCATCATAGGCAACCTTAAACCTAAAAGACATGTCCAACTCACAATGGGGGTATGTCGGGTGTGTTCATCCCAACTCCTGCTTACAGATGCTCTTATATTTAGATCCTAACAAGATTCAATCTCGATCCTAATATGATAATTATCAATGATAATCTCTCCAAAGGAAAATAATTATACTGTTTATTACCAAAGGTCAATTATTCAAGCATAAAACAACACTTCTAGTGTTTTGTATCATTACTTTACCTCATCCCTTCGATTGGGGTGGTAAACAGTACTCTCATCAAGGTTCGTTCCCAATGACTTCTGAGCAAATCTCTAGAAATTCGATGTGAAGCGAGGATCTTGATAGAGATGATCGATACAGGCACACCATTCTTACATAACTCCTTTAAATACAAAAGAGTCAATTTCTTCATCGAGAATCTATCATTAACAGCAATGATATTAGCAGATTTGGTCAGTCTGTCGACAATGACCCAAATCGAATCAAATTCAGATGATGACCTTTGCAATAGTTAGACGTTTACTAATGTATGAGGCGATGTCTGCCTTCATAATTTGCCATCAGTACAACTTCTTCAGATAAAGATACATTTAGTCAGAAATGTCATGAATAGAATACTTAATCTTATGAGATTCCAACATGACTAAATCTCGAAATCCTCTATATTTCAGCCACCATATGCGGCCTTTTATACATTCAACGCCATCGGTTTCTCAATTCTAATGGTTCACATTAGCCGTGAACCCTTTTTATTATCTATATTATCCTATTTATAAGCATCGGCTATATTTTTAAATTGTTCAGCAATTTATTTTGTACCATCATTTCTAAGGAACACATCCTAATTGGTTCTTTATCTTTTTTACATAATGCGTCGGTATCTACATTCACCTTTCCTGATGAAATAATTATCATGACCGTATTCATTCAAAATTTCTTTCTTCATATTTTCTAAGTTTACTTTTGTCTCAACTATCATTTTTATCAGTTTTGCTCAATTCGACGTTTAAAGCGTCGATAAGTATTACAAGTAATTAAATAATAAATATTTAATTTTTATGAAACGTAAACGTAAAAATTTTAAATTTCTTGGTTCGACCAATTATATAAAATGGTCAAATAAATTTGAATTTAATTAACAATATTTTTGTTGATTTATCGAAAATAATTAAAATAATTAATAAGATTTGTAAATGTTCGAAAAATCTTTGGTTATACTTTGGTCAAAATTTTCTTAGTTGAAATGCAAAAATTGTCGCTTCAAATTTCAAGTCATGGTTTAAATGGTTTCCTCAATCTCTTTTAGGTTGTTTTGAGGTATGCACAAACATTTACCCCTAAACAGGAGTTTAGTTAAATGTTCTGGGTATAAGGGGATAATCCCTCAAAAGTTCCTTTTTGATAAGACATTTGTCAAAACATATTTGCACTTTCTTTTTAGTAAAACCCAAAGTCTTAAAAGGGCTCTAAATTTTTGAATAGTCAATAAAGATTCCATTATCTATTAATCACACGGTCAAATAATGTAAAGGATTAAGCCTTAATTCTCATGTTAATTATTCAAGGTACAAGTTTTCATTGTTCGGCCAATTCAGGGCAGTCTATAAACGATTATTAATTCCTTCTTATTCTTATAAACAAACAGATGGTTCTTAATGATCGCAAGCATGAATTTATCAAATTACAGCCTACACACGTGATTCACCAAATTTATGGATGCTACATGTGCATTGGTCAATCCAAACAACATAATATGAAACTCATAATGTTCATTACAAGTTCTGGATGTAGTGATTGGAATAGATAATCTTTTTCACGGACGCGAAATTGATGATCACCATACCGTGGATCAAATTCCTGAATATACACTAGAACCTTGTAAATGATCGAACAAATCTATCATCTTGGGTAGTGGATATCGATTTCGATCGTGAATTTACTTAGTTCATGGTAATTAGTAAACATAAGGAATGATAACACCATAGCTCTTCATGATGACGAGCTTGGTACAATAAAAGCTTTCTCCAACAACTCTCTCAGTTGCACGGTAATTCTTTCGATTCAGATGGTGCTGATGTACAATGCACATGACACAGGTACAGCACCGGGAATATAATCAATACCAAATTCAACTTAATGGCGAAATTCTAGGTAATTCACCAACAAATACTTCCTAAAGTTTCAGATAACGGAAACATCTTTTAATAAATTAATATTAGGTTCTTTCTAGATTATAATATCTATAACTAATTCACAACCATTCACGGTATAATTTCAAGTCTAAATGCAGGATATGGTCATCCATCAAGAATTATTTAGATCACTTTTGATAATCAACATCTTATCATTTAGGGGAATTCTACTTGAGTTCCCATCAATTAAGACAATGTCGTCATGTCATAATAAATCAATCCATTCTACTGGCATTATCAACTTTCTAGTTTCATTACCGTTGATAAGATGTGAACTTCTCAAAAGACTAATAATAACTCATAATCCTTCACAAATTCAAGGATATCAGGAGACATAACTAACCTTAAAAGAGTAAGGTCAACGTATGATTTACGCGATAGAATTTCAAATCAAATACAGACGAAAACATTAACGAATATGAGTATATCCCATGTTTCCATGAATTGAATACGAATTCGAAAGCTCCTCGGATCGTTACCCAGGTCATTCAAATGGAATCAAATCAAAAGAAATGATAGGAACGTTGATACATCCAGTCGGGTATCAATACTCGATAATTAGATACTTTTTCAAAGAATCTCACCACGGAGAATTGGACAAGAAGGGAATCAATTGTCAATTAAGACAATTTCTACTGATGAGTAAATTCGACTCAGAAGAATAAATGGTTCGGGCACATATGTAGGTTTTCCTAACAATATGTCCCTATTTTCACTTCTTGCAGATCTCACAAAATTTAATCTTTCACAATCTTCAATGAAAATTCAGTGTTTGTTAATAATTTTATGGTGACTACTAATCAGTCTTGCATGGTCCCTTCCAAATTATATGTAGGCGCGCAAATATATACAATTTTAAGATTAACGATGCAATACTCAGTTTGTCAAAACTTTGTCATCATGTTTAAAATATATATTCATGCTTAATTCAAAATGAATTTACAAATATGTTCTTTATCATGGAAACAATTAAGTTTTCCAAGATGTTTCATAAACAACTTCATTTCAATAACGATTAT
The DNA here is from genome assembly GCA_025667525.1 of Glebionis coronaria. Taxonomy (NCBI): domain Eukaryota; kingdom Viridiplantae; phylum Streptophyta; class Magnoliopsida; order Asterales; family Asteraceae; genus Glebionis; species Glebionis coronaria. The sequence goes on along the minus strand of JANFOE010001677.1, from coordinate 524,310 downwards.
TTATAAATCTCACTTTAAATAGTCCTTATAGTGATGAAAATTTAATTTCTCTCAAGGGATACTGTTTTATCCTATAAAAACAATGAGTGATCTACAAAAGAGCGATGAAAGCTTGTTCAACAAGAACTAACTACAATATGATATGAAATGAGCTTTAGCCAAATAATCATGAGGTTCATGACCTTGTTGGCGCTCGAAAAGAATAATCCACAACGTAACTCAAATCGAGATGAGTACTTGTTCAATGGTTGCATCACTAATGCGAACATTAGAAAGGAGCAAGAAAAGATAGATAACATCGATACATGTAGGATTTAGCAATCAAAGGTAGTCTTTTTCATTAATCACAAACAAGTCAAAATTGTACCGTAACACATTACGTGTCACTATGTCATACAATTCCCAGAACTCATCCTACCAACTGATGTCTCAGTTAAGTTAGGAATTTTTAAAAGATACCACAATGAATACTAGTCTACAAGAGTCATGGGGGTTCCACCTGTCCCGGAAGATCCATCGGTCCCAATTCAGAAGAAGATCTCTTCAATTTATTTATTGGACACTGGGCATCCTCGTCAGTGGATAATGGCCTAGGAACAACCCTTAACACGAATCAACAATCATTCAAAACCTTATAATTCAATCACATAACTTAATGACTTCCTCTTAACAATCCCATATTCCATACGGGTTAAATTTTACTTAATTCAAGTTTTCAATCAACTTATACTCAATGCGATATCCTACCTCATTCTCCAATACTTTCAACCTTATTTTTAGACCATAATAGGGCAATAAAAGTTCAATATGAACAACACTTAATTTCCAATCCCATAGCTCTTACAAAAATAGTTATCAAATGAGTCACTAGTATGAAATGACTCACACATTCAATTAGACTTCTCGAAAAGGTACTAGTGGCATGAGGCTTTTAGGTAAAGGTTCTAATGACAGCCTCAAGTGCAACATTCACCCTTTCGATTTCAATTTAAGAATTGGGTGACATCAATTCAGATGACATCTTTCTAGGTGGTAACATTTTGTCAAACTCCACTCTATAAGGAAAGATTGTCATGACATCGATATCATTTTTAATCTCGCCAATTCTTCTTGAAAATCATAATAAACTACTATCAATATTTCTAAGAATATCAACCATTTTGTTGGGATCATAAATATCCACAACTTGGTTTAGATTTGAAATAGCTACATTTCCTACAGGAATAGCTTAGATTAATTTACTAGGGGATTTAGGGTTCCTTGTGACAATCTACGTCGTATAAATACCTCGTATAAATATTAAAATAATCATCAAACAATCATGTAATCAAATTTCCTCATATATATATATATATATATATATATATATATATATATATATATATATATATATATATATATATATATATATATATATATATATATATATATATATATATATACATATATATATATATACATATATATATATATATATATATATATATATATATATATATATATATATATATATATATATATATATATATATATATATATATATATATATATATATATATATATATATATATATATATATATATATATATATATATATATATATATATATATATATATATATATATATATATATATATATATATATATATATATATATATATATATATATATATATATATATATATATATATATATATATATATATATATATATATATTATATATATATATATATATAATCCGAGGTATATATATATATATATATATATATATATATATATATATATATATATATATATATATATATATATATATATATATATATATTAAAATAACACTTCTCAGTCTGGCCTTGTCGGTAACTCGGGAATTCTTCGACACCGTTATAGTCAAAAGATTTTTAGACATTTTTAGAAAAATGTTTATAGTTAAAGTATTTTGAAATGTTTTGTTCAAAACCTTGGTTTTAAAAATCTTTCGTTCTATATAACGAGAGCTCTGGTACCAAACTGTAACACCCCCAAATTCATACAATTTAATACAACGGAAGACTCGTTGGTGTTACGGGATAGCACATTACTCACATCATAGACAACGCTTAAAAATAGCGTCGTTTAATAATAAAGCATTTCCATTCATAAATATCAAGTTTACATAGGTCCCAAGTCATAGTATTTCATACAAGTTTTACAAAGCTTTTGAATGGAAATTATTATTTAAGTACGGGCCACGAATTCTTGTCGTCTTCCCGAGAATTACCTTCAAGTACCTGAGATAAAACATGTTAAAAGAAAAGGTCAGCGAAAACGCCGAGTGAATTCATAGAGTTTAATAAAACCATTAATATATCATCGGTATATAATTAATACCGAGAATCATTTTTGTACAAATCATTGTAATAGGCCATAAAATAGCCAAAGTCATTGTATACAAATCCTTATCAAAAATCATAATATAGGCATTTGCCTTCAAAATCATTATACGAACCAAAGTCATAAAAACATCATACAATACGTTTTATAACGTTGTATAAAGTTAAATAAAAACCGTTATATGAATATGGTTATGTAAAACCAAAACACGAATATAAAATCAATAATAAGACCCCGTATTGCTAGTCAGGCAATATATCGTAATTCGGTGCGTATAGCAGTATTTCGTTATTTTTGGATTATTATAAGCCGCATGACATTGCTACCTTACTATAACAAACAACGGGTAGCTAACCCGAAACTCATTTTCCCATCTAAAACAGCGTGTCGTCACAATAATCACGCTTATATAAATCTTCTCATACATAAATTCGCTTACCAATCAACGTGGCACGACGGGGATCAACCGCCAAGGCGCGAACTAGGGTGATCTTCCCCAAATAGTACTATTATATGCATAAGCGTCTACCAAATCCCGGTAGTTCACAATTCATGCTAATGGGACTTTTAGTGACATAACCTAACTAATAATAATCCATTTCATCTCATTCATTGGGTCATATAATCATTCATCGGGTCATACAATCATTCGGGTCCAAATCAATAAGCAAACAGTCTGGACAACTGGTGTCCTATTTTATTAAAACTAACATGTTATCTCCATCTCGGGTTTATAAAACATTTCATAAAACATTTAAAAGAGTGTGAGGCTATGAACTCATGTTGATGTGGGAAGGCGGTTATCGACGATTTGGATGTACGGTACGTGCTTCAATCACGAAAACCTAGACAAATAATACTCGTCTTAGACTTTTTTCCAATGACTTTATAAAAATCATAACTATGTATATATATATGATGATTTTATAAATATGATGATGATCAAGTGGGTTTATACATTCTCATTCACTCATTTTAGTGCTATGTATTGGTAACTTTTATACTAGTTTACTAGTTTTACTTATTTACATGTTTTAGGCCCAATAAGCCTATTATAAGCCCAATAACCTATATTAGTCCATTTTACACTTTTATTATCATTATTGTACTTTACATGTTGGGCCCAAGTGGGTTAAACCCAATAAGTAAGTTTATAAGTGTTTAGCCCATTTAGTTGGATTATTAGTCCAATAATGCTAACTTAGCCCGTTAATGTCCGTATGTTATATAGTTCGGGTTTTATCGATTTTTACTTGTATTAAGTACTTATATATCAGTATATGTCTTTTAAAAAGTTTACATTAGACGGTCCGATCGTCTAAGTTTTAATTGACGAAAAACGTTAATTCTACGGTATTAGCCGAAAAGACGTAAAAATCATGTTTATAGTTTGTATAACTTCCAAACTACCATTTTTATATAATGTGCATTTATTTATCCTTATACATATTTATATAAATGTAATTATAAGTTAGTGGGTTTTAATTTCATATTTTATACTATGTTATTTTGAGTGCTTATGTAATACTATTAAACTTTAATTTAACAAAATCTAATTTTTAGTTTCACTTTCACCATTTTTATCATATCTTGAGTTCTATAAGGAGATAGAAGCTCATTTTTGGATGGCATAAACTTCATATTATGTGCTACAAATAAGGTAGTTAAAGCTACTGCTCAATCCATGTCTATGTATCCTTAACAGTCCCTACAAAACAGACTATTCAGATTGGTATACTAATTTTGTTTTGATCATATCTCACTCATTTTGATGATTCCATTGCATGGACAACTCTCACATGTGTATGACATCTAATACTTACTGTAAATTGATTCCACCATGCCATTTTATCAGTTTATCATTTGGTTAGTTACTGTTTTTATACAGCCATCATATTTAGCAAGATTTTAATCTTGTTACCTACGGTTTTCCATCTTTTTAACCATATTTATCAACACCAAATCCCCACATAATATTTTTATCATCATTCATCATCATATACATATATATAAATAAAGAAAATACAATATTACATAATCAAAATAACAATAGGATAGGAAGAACAATCTTTATACCACCAAGATTAAGTAGTTTATGATCAAGGCTTGGATTTTTGATGGCAAAACTTGTGATAGATCAACACCAATATTCAAGAACACCAATGCTTGTAAACTTCTTATAGAAATCAGCCCTTGGACATCACCAAATCACCTCCTTGGATGTTAGAATCACCTCCAATCTTCAAGACTTCAAAGGAGCATCATCATGTGTATGAATAACACATGATTTGTGGTTAAAATTTATCAAAATGGGGTGTTTGATGGTGAAGTGGGACGAATTTTTGAGAGAGAAAAGGGAGGATGAGAGTGGTTTGCATTTATGAAATTGGAGAAATGGTTTTGGTTCAAGTGGTTTTGTGTTGGTTAGCTTGTTTATTAAGCTTCCATGACAAGTGTAGTAGTACTTAACTACAAATTGACACCTCAAAGGGTGTGGTGTCCTTAGTTAAACCGTCCCATGTGTGGGGTGAGGCAAAACTTGTATTGTCAAATCCTACTAATTTACGGTTACTCCTCGATTCTAGTTTCCTCGATTTGCGTGCCCTCGGGTCGTTTTACGGAAAACGTTTTTATAAATTATGAATCAACGGCACAAAACGAATCTAATAAAAATTTTCTCATCAAAAACGGAGTTCAAAAACATAAATACGTAATCCTAAGGTTTCCGGTTTAGTCGTAAAGGACGTTAAATTATGAACGTAAGTCCTCATCTCTTCTCGTAAATTTTTGGGTTTATGAACCAACACAAATTTAAAATCCCAAAATAATATTCAAGGATAAATTTATTTTCTGAAATGTCAGACTGTCACCAAAACGGTGTATGTAAACGTAAGCACGTAACGCAGAATCCTCCGGTTTAGACGTAGTCGATGCCACTTCAAGACGTAAATCCAAATTTCTTCCTAGAAATGAGTGAGTTCATAAAATAACATTAAAATAATTGTTTTAAATAATACTTGAGAATAAAATATCGACCATAAATTGACGATTGTCACAATTATTGTGACGACACGCTGTTTTAGATGGGCAAATGAATTTCGGGTTAGCTACGCGTTGTTTGTTATAGTAAGGTAGCAATCTCATGCGACTTATAATAATCCAATATTGAAACTACTGATGTACGAATTGAATTATAATATATTGCTTGAATAGCAATACGGGGTCTTATTATTGATATTATGTTCGAGTTTTGGTTTTACATAACCATTATCATATAACGGTTTTTATTAAACTTTATACAACGTTATAAAACGTATTGTATGACATTTTTACGACAATGGTTCGTATAATGGTTTTAAAGGCAAAATCCAATATTATGATTTACGAAAAGGAATTGTATAAAATGATTTTCGGTAACGATTATATATACCGGTGATATATTAATGGTTTATTAAACTCTATGAATTCACTCGGCGTTTTCGCTGACCCTTTTCTTTTAACATGTTTTATCCCAGGTACTTGATGGGACTTTATGGCCCACATTCAAATAATATTTCCATTCAAATGTTTTGTAACATTTTATGAAATACTTTGACTTGGGACCTATGTAATTTGATATTCATGAATGGAAAAATGCTTTATTATTAAAAGACACGATTTTTAAGTGTTGTCTATGATTTGAGTAATGTGCTATCCCGTAACACCAACGACTCTTCCGCTGAACTAAAGTATGCATATTTGGGGGTGTTACAGTTTGGTACCAGAGCTCTCGTTATAGAGAACGAAATAATTTTAAAACCAAGGTTTTGAATAAAACATTTCAAAATCTTTTAACCATAAATATTTTTAAATAAATAATTTAAATAAAATGTTTAAAAATCTTTTGACTATAACGGTGCCGAAGAATTCCCGAGTTAACGATAAGGCCAGACTGAGAAGTGTTATTTATATATATATATATATATATAACTTAGATTATATATATGTTGTAATTTGATTACATGATTGTTTGATGATTATTTTAGTACTTATACGAGGTATTTATACGACGTAGATTGTCACAAGAAACCCTAACTCCCCTAGCAAATCCATCGAAGCTATTTCTGTAGGAATTCTAGCTATTATAGATCTAAACCAAGTTGTGGATATTTATGATCCCAACAAGATGTTTAATATTCGTAGAAATATTGATATTAGTTGATTGAACTCTTGAAGAAGAATTAGCGAGATTAAATCTGATATCGATGTCATGACGATCATTCCGTAGAAATCTGATATCGGTGTCATCTGATTCGGTGTCACCCAATTCTTAAATTGAACTTGAAAAGGTAAATGTTGCGCTTGAGGTTGTCATTGGAGCCATTACCCAAAAGCCTCATGCCACTAGTATCTTTCTGAGAAGTCTAATTGAATGTGTGTGTCATTTCGTCGTAGTGACTCATTTGATAACTATCATTGTAAGAGCTATAGGATTAGAAATTAAGTGTTGTTCATATCGAGCTTTTATTGCCCTTTCAAGGTCTAAGAATAAGGTTGAAAGTATTGGAGAATGAGGTAGGATATCGAATTGAGTATAAGTTGATTGAAACTTGAATAAAGTAAAATTTAACTCGTATGGAATATGAGATTGTTAAGAGGAAGTAGTTAATTATGTGACTGAATTATAAGGTTTTAAATGATTGTTGGTTTGTGTTAAGGGTTGTTCCTAGGCCATTGCCCACTAACGAGGATGCCCAATATCCTAGAATTAAAATTACGAAATCTTCTTCCGAATTCGGAACGATGGATCTTCCGGGACAGGTGGAACACCTAATGACTCTTGTAGATTGGTATTCATTGTGGTATCTTTTGAAATCCCTAACTTAACTGAGATATCAGGTGGTAGGATGAGTTCTTGGAATTGTATGACATAGTGACACGTAATGTGTTACGGTACAATTTTAACTTGTTTGTGATTAATGAAAAGACTACCTTTGATTGCTAAATTTTACATATATCGACGTTATCTATCTTTTCTTGCTTGTTTCTAATGTTCACATTAGTGATGCAACCATTGAACAAGTACTTATCTTGGGTTGAGTTACGTTATGAATTATTCTTTTTGAGCGCCATCGAGGTCATGAACCTCATGATTAATTGGCTAAGCTCATTTCTTGATATATTGTAGTTTGTTCTTGGTGAACAACTTTTCATCACTCTTTTGCAAATAACTAATTGTTTTTATAAGTTAAAAAAGTATTCCTTGAGAAAAATTATATTTTCATCACCATATGGATTATTTAAAGTGAGACTTATAAATAATCATTATCGAAATAAAGTTGTTTATGAAACACTTTAGAAAACTTAATTGTTTCCATAACAAAGAATATATCTGTAAATTCATTTTGATTCTTATTTCAATATTAAGCATGAAAATAGGTACATTTTAAACATGATGACAAGGTTTTGATGAACTGAGTATTGCATCGTTAATCCTAAAATTGTATATAGTTGCGCGCCTACATATAATTTGGAAGGGACCATGCAAGGATGATTAGTAGTCACCATGAAATTGTTACTAAACATTACATTTTCTTTGTAATTGTGAAATATTGAATTTTTGCGAGATCTGCAAGAAGTGCAAAATAGGGACATATTGTTAGGGACACCTACATATGTGCACGTACCATTTATTCTTATGAATCGAATTTAATCATCTGTGGATATTGTCTTAATTGACAATTGATATCCCCTTCTTGTCCAATTCTCTCGTAGTGAGATTCCTTGGAAAAGTATCAAATTACCGAGTGTTGATACCCGATTGGGTGTATTGACGTTCCTATCATTTCTTTTGATTAGATTTCATTTGAATAACCTTGGTAACGATCCGAGGAGCTTTCGAATGCGTACTCAAATCGTGAAAACACGGGATATATTCATATTTGTTAATGTTTTCGTCTTTATCTGATTTGAAATTCTCTCGTGTAAATCATGCATTGACCTTACTCTATTAATGGTAGATATGTCTCCAGATATCCTTGAATGTGTGAAGGATTATGAGTTATTATTAATCTTTTTGAGAAGTTCACATCTTATCAACGACAATAAAACTGGATAGTTGGTAGTGCCATTAAAATGGATTGATTGATTATGACATAATGTCATTGTCTTAATTGTTGGGAACCCGTGTAGAATTCCCCTAAAAGATAGAATGTTGATTATTAAAAGTGATCTAAATAATTCTTGATGGATGACCATATCCTGCTTTAAGACTTGAAAAGTTACCATGAATGGTTGTGAACTAGTCATAGATCTTGTAATCTAGAAGGAACCTAAGGTGGATTTAATAAAAGATGTTTCTGTTATCTGAAACTTTAGGAGGTATTTGTTGGTGAATTACCTAGACTTCCGCCAATAAGGCAAGTTGAATTTGGAATTGATTATATTCCCGGTGCTGCACCTGTGGCATGTGCACTATACTTCAACACCATCTGAATCAAAAGAATTACCGTACAACTGAGAGAGTTGTCGGAGAAAGCTTTTATTCTACCAAGCTCGTCATCATGAAGAGCTATGGTGTTATCATTCCTTACATTTATGGATTACCGTGAACTGAGTAAATTGACGAACGAAATCGATATCCATTACTCAAGATGGAAGATTTGTTCGATCATTTACAAGGTTCTAGCGTATGTTCTAAAATTTTGATCCACGGCATGGTTATCATCAACTTCGCATCCGCAAAAAAGATTATCTATTCCAATCACTACATCCGGAACTCGTAATGAACATTATGAGTTTCATGTTATGTTGTTTGGATTGACCAATGCACATGTAGCATCCATAAATTTGGTGAATCACGTGTGTAGGCTGTAATTTGATAAATTCATGCTTGCGATCATTAAGGACCATTTGCTTGTTCTATGAATAAGGAGTTAGTAATCATTTATAAACTACCCTGAATTGGCCGAGTAGTAAAAACTTGTACTTTGAATATTTAACATATGATTTAAGGCTTAATCCTTTACATTATTTGACCGTGTGATTAATGGTAGTGAAATCTATAATTGACCCTTCAAAGATTAGAGCCATTAACGCTTTAGTTTATACCAAAAAGAAAGTACAAAAATGTTTTGACAGATATTTTATCAAAGGATTATTACGGAATTATTCCCTCATACCCAGATCATTTAAATGAACTCCCTTAGGGGTAAATGGTTGTGTATACTTCTAGACAACCAAAGAGGAATTGAGGAAACCATATAACTTATGACTTGGAATTTGGAGCGGCAGTTTTTGCTCTTCAACTAAGAAAATTTTGACCAAAGTTTAAAGAAAGATTTTTCGAACATTTACGGATCTTATTAATTATTTTATTATTTTTGATAGATCAACGAAAATCGTGTTAACTAAATTCAAATTTATTTTTCTTAAACATTTTTCTATAATTGGATGAACTAAGAAAAATTTAAAACTTTTTGCGTTTACGCTTTATAAAAATTAAATATTTATTATTTAATTACTTGTAATATTTATCGACGCTTTAAACGTCAGATTGAGCGAAACTAATAAAGATAATAGTTGAGACGAAACTAAAACTTAGAAAATATGAAGAAAGAATTTCTGAGTGAATTTTGGTCATGATAATTATTTCATCAGGAAAGGTGAATGTAGATACTGACACATTATATAGAAAGGATAAAGAATCAATTAGGATGTGTTCCTTAGTAATGACTGTGCAAAATAAATTGTCGAGCAATTTAAAAATAGCCGATGCTTGTAAAAAGGATAATATAGATAATAAAAGGGGTTCACCGCTAATGTGAACCATTAGAATTGAGAAGCCGATGGCATTAAATGTATAAAAGGCCGCTTGTGGTTGCCTAAATATGGAGGATTTTGAGATTCGGTCATGTTGGAATCTCATAAGTTACGTATTCTATTCATGCCATTTCTGATTTAATGTATCTTTATCTGAAGAAGTTGTACTGATGGTAAATTATGAAGGCGGACATCGCCTCATACATTAGTAAACATCTAACTATTGTAAAGGTCATCATCTGAATTTGATTCGATTTGGGTCATCATCGACAGACAGACCAAATCTAATAATATCATTCCCGTTAATGATAGATTCTCGATGAAGAAATTGACTCTTTGTATTTAAAGGAGTTGTGTAAACATAGTGTGCGTGTATCGATCATCTCTATCAAGATCCTCGCTTCGCATCGAATTTCTAGAGATTTGCTCAGAAGTCATTAGGAAAGAAACTTGATGAGAGTACTGTTTACCACCCCAATTGAAGGGACGAGGTAAAGTAACGATACAAAACACCAGAAGTGTTGTTTTATTCTTTAATAATTGACCTTTGCTAATAAACCGTATAATCATTTTCCTTTGGAGAGATTATCATTGATAATAATCGTATTTGGATCGAGATCGAATCTTGTGAGGATCTATATGAAGAGCATCCATAGGTAGGAGTTGGGATGAAGATACCCGACATACACCCATTGTGAGTTGGACATGTCTTTTAGGTTTAAGGTTGCCTATGGTGACAAACCTAACCTTACAAAATACCCAACCCACGAGACCTGAGACGATTGTTGAAATTAGGATCTGATTATTGATTGCCAGTAGTGGGCAGGAGGTTATGTGAATATGAAATGTAGATCTTGAAGTACAGGATGGGTAGCGAAGTTATGGCAAAAAATTTCACCATGGAAATTGAATTGATGATCTGAAAGATCATGGGAAATAAGTCCCCGTTGTATGGGACCATTGAGATAATGTAAAAAGTTGGTTTGAAAGGTATATAAGCTGGATCTACCCTAGGACTTCAAGGGCTGCGTGAATTATGTTTCGTATATCGAACTTGATAAAATGTCTATCAAGTGCAAATCTGATTACTTCTTGATGCAGTTTGGATCGGCGAAAATTTGCATTCATCAAAATCCCGTGAACATCATGGATAGAGAAAGTAAGTCAACATTAAGCCTGATCGTATTCTCGTAGTTATGTTTGATGAAACTCGCTTATTGTTATGAATTACACTTGAGAGAAAAGACCGAATGTGGAGGAAATAACCACATGGCTCTAACTCTATAAGAAGCGAGTACTAAGATAAATTGATCTTTGAGGACAAAGATCCTGTTTAGGGGTAAATGATGTGACAATCCGTCATTTTATGGTTGATATTTTATTCTCGAGTATTATTTAAAATCACTACTTTCATGTTATATCATGAAATCACTCACTTTTGGGAAGAAATTTTGGGTTTACATCTTAAAGTAGCATCGACTACATCTAAACCAGAGAACTTTACGTTATGTGCTTACGTTTACATAGACCGTTTTTGGTGACAGTTCGACATTTCAAGAAATAAATTTATCCTTGAATATTATTTTGAAATTTTAATTTACGTTGGTTCATAAACTCATAAATTTACGAGAAGAAATTAGGATTTACGTGCATAATTTAGAGTCTTTTACGATTAAACCGGAAACCCTAGGTTTATGTATTTACGTTTTTGAACTCCATTTTTTATGAGACAATTTTTATTAGATTCGTTTTGTGCTGTTGATTCATAATTTATAAAAACGTTTTTCCTAAAACGACCCGAGGGCATGCAAATCGAGGAAACTAGAATCGAGGTGTACGCGTGAATAAATGGGGATGAGACAAGATATATCTTTCCCTACCCTCAATATGGGACGGCTAAGGCTTCTCCAACACACATAATATGTGTCAACTTTACATAATAAACTAGGACACTTGTCCTAGTTTACTTATCAAAACCATTTGTAACCTAAAACCACTAGCAACTAAACTAGTTACTTCATTTTACACATGAAAATCTCACAATTCTCTCTCTCACGTTCACCCTTGCCATCCACTACACCACCACAAACCACCAATTGATCAAAATTCAACCACAAATCCTATGTTATTCTTGTATAAGATGATGTCCTCTTGAAGTCTTGTTGATTGGAGGTGATCATAACATCCACAAAGGAGTTTACTTGGTGTCTTGGGGCTGATTTTCCACAAGGTGTTCATAAAGTTGGGTGATCTTGAAGTTTATCTTGGTTTATCACAAGATTTGTCATCAAAAACAAGCCTTGATCATAACTTTCACTATCTTGGTTGGTAACAAGATCATTCCTTCCATTTCCTTGTTATTTTATAAATGTAATTTTGTATTTTCTTTCTAAATGTATATGTATATGATGATATATGATGATCAAAGTATTATGTGGGGATCTTGTGTTGAAAAATTTGGTTAAAATGATTAAAAGCTACATGAAAAGATGTTAAAATCATGACTAGAATTATAGGCTGTATAAAACAGTAAAGAACCATATGATAACTTGTTAAAATGACTTGGATAATTTAATATACAATAAGGTATATGACTTTTACATATGTGAGAGTTTCCACTCAATGGAATCCATAAAATGAGTGAGATATGATCAAAACATTATTAAGGTTCAAATATATATAGTCTGTTTTTAACGAATTATTAGAGACATTTAGAGGATGAATGAGCAGTAGCTGAAATAGAGTTAATTGTAGCACAAATTATGTAGTTTGTGCTTCCCAAAAATGAGATTCTATCAATTTGTAGAACTCAAGATATGGTAAAAATGGTGAAAGTGAGTTTCATAATCAGATTTGTAAATTAAAAGTATATATTATAAAATTAGCACTCAAGTAAAACTAATATAAAATGTATACCTAAAACCCACTAACTTAGATAATACTTGTAAATAAGTATATACTTTGATAATTAAATGTGACATTTTATGAAAATAGCAATTTGATAAGTTTTATAAGTTATAAAACTAAATACATAAATTTACGTCTTTTTGGCTAAAACCGAAAGATTAACGTTTTCGTCAATTAAAACTTAGATGGTCGGACCCGTCGAATGTAAACTTTTTATAACTTATCTACTGATGTATAAGTACATTTTACAAGTAAAAACCGATAAAACCCGAGCTTTATAACATACGAACATTAACGGGCCAAAGTAGCCTTATTGGACTATTAACCCAACTAGTTTGGATAAACACTAATGGACTTACTCATTGGGCTTAACCCACTTGGTCCCAACATGTGAGTATAGGGCTGATATTAAAAGTGTAATTGGACTAATATAATGTATTGGGTTTTTCATGGGCTTATTGGGCCTTAATATGTAAACAAGTTAAACTAGTGTAACTAGTCTAAAAAATTACCAACACATAACACTAAAATGTTGAATAAAGATATAACACCCCACCTGGTCATCATAATACTTATAATATCATCATATATACATAACCATTATTTTTATAAAGTCATTGGACAAGAGTCTAGGGACCGAGTATTATTTGTCTAGGTTTCCGTGATTGAAGCACGTATCGTACATCCAAATCGCTGATAACCCGCCTTTCCCAATCAACGTGAGTTCATAGCCTCGCACTCTTTTAAATGTTTTATGAAATGTTTTATAAAACCGCGAGGGAGATAACGTGTTAGTTTTAATAAAATAGGACACCAGTTGTCCCGATTATTTGCTTATTGATATGGACCCGAATGATTTTATGACCCGATGAATGATAATATGACCCGGTGAATGAAATGAAATGGATTATTATAGTTAGGTTATGTCACTAAAATTCCCATTAGCATGAATTATGAACTACCGGGATTTGGTAGACGCTTATGCTTATAATAGTACTATTTGGGGAATATCACCCCAGTTCGCGCCTTGACGGTTGATCCCCGTCGTGCCACATTGATTGGGAAGCGAATTTATGTATGAGAAGATTTATATAAGCGTGATTATTGTGACGACACGCTGTTTTAGATGGGCAAATGAATTTTGTAACACCCCCAAATTTACACAATTCAATACAGTGGAAGACTCGTTGGTGTTACGGGATAGCACATTACTCACATCATAGACAACGCATAAAAATCGCTTCATTTAATAATAAAAGCATTTCCATTCATAAATATTAAATTTACATAGGTCCCAAGTCATTGTATATCATACAAGTTTTACAAAGAATTTGAATGTAAATTATTATTTAAGTGCGGGCCATGAATTCTTGTTGTCTTCCCGAGAATTACCTTCAAGTACCTTAGATAAAACATGTTAAAAGAAAAGGTCAGCGATAACGCCGAGTGAATTCATAGAGTTCAATAAAACCATTAATATATTATCGGTATATATTTATTACCGAAAATCATTTTTTACAAATCCTTGTAGTAGGCCATAAAATAGCCAAAGTCATTTTATACAAATCCTTTTCGAAAATCATAATATAGGCTTTCGCCTTCAAAATCATTATACGAACCATTGTCGTTAAAAACATCATACAATACGTCTTATAACGTTGTATAAAGTTACATAAAAACCGTTATATGATTATGGTTATGAAAAACAAAAACACGAACATAAAATCAATAATAAGACCCTGTATTGCTAGTCAGGCAATATATTGTTATTCAATGCATAAAGCAGTATTTTCGTTATTTGGATTATTATAAGCCGCATGACATTGTTACCTTACTATAACAAACAACGGGTAGCTAACCCGAAAATCATTTGCCCATCTAAATTAGCGTGTCGTCACAATAATCACGCTTGTGTAAATCTTCTCATACATAAATTCGCTTACCAATAAATGTGGCACGACGGGGATCAACCGTCAAGGCGCGAACTGGGGTGATCGTCCCCAAATAGTACTATTATATGCATAAGCGTCTACCAAATCCTGGTAGTTCACACTTCATGCTAATGGGACTTTTAGTGACATAACCTAACTTTAATAATCCATTTTATTTCATCTGTCAGGTCATATAATCATTCATCGGGTCATACAATCATTCGGGTCCAAATCAATAAACAAACAATTGGGACAACTAGTGTCCTATTTCATAAAAACTAACATGTTATCTCCCTCGCGGGTTTATCAAACATTTCATAAAAACATTTAAAAGAGTGTGAGGCTATGAACTCACGTGGATGTGGGAAGGCGGGTTATCGGCAATTCGGACGTACGGTACGTGCTTCAATCACGGGAAACCTAGACAAATAATACTTGTCTTAGAATCTTGTACAATGACTTTATAAAAATAACAATTATGTATACATATGATGATTTTATATACATGATGATCAAGTGGGTTTACATATTCTCATTTGCTCATTTTAGTGTTATGTGTTGATAGCTTTTATACTAGTTTACTAGTTTTACCTATTTACATGTTTTAGGTCCAATAAGCCTATTATAAGTCCATTAACTTGTATTAATCTATTTTATACTTGTATTATCAGTATTTACACTTTACATGTTGGGCCTAAATGGGTTAAGCCCAATAAATAAGTTTATAAGTGTTTTAGCCCATTTTGTTGTATTATTAGTCCAATAACTTTAACTTAGCTCGTTAATGTCCGTATGTCATATAGTTCGGGTTTTATCGGTTTTTACTTGTATTAGTACTTATATATCAGTATATGACTTTTAAAAAGTTTACATTAGACGGGTCCGATCGTCTAAGTTTTAATTGGCGAAAAACATTAATTTTACGGTATTAGCCGAAAAGACGTAAAAATCATTTTTATAGTTTTTATAACTTATAAAACTTACCAAACTACCATTTTTATATAATTTCCATTCATTTATCCTTATACATATTTATATAAATGTAATATATAAGTTAGTGGGTTTTAATTCACATTTTATACTATATTTATTTGAGTGCTTATATAATAATATTAAACTTTAATTTCCCAAAATCTGATTTTTATTTTCACTTTCACCATTTTTACCATATCTTGAGTTCTACAAGGAGATAGAAGCTCATTTTTGGACACCATAAACTACATGATATGTGTGCTACAATTAACTTAGTTTTAGCTACTGCTCAATCGAACTCTAAATATCCCTAACTGTCCGTCCAAAACTGACTATTCATATTGGTACTTCAATTTTGTTTTAATCATATCTCACTCATTATAATGATTCCATTGTATGGCCAACTCTCACATGTGTACAAGACCTAATACTTACTGTATATTGATTCCACCTTGCCATTTTATCAGTTTAACATGTGGTTAGTTACTGTTTTTTTACAGCCAACTTATTAAGCAAGATTTTAACCTTTTTACATATGGTTTTCCATCTTTTTAACCATATTTATCACCACCAAATCCCCACATAATATTTTTATCATCATATATTCATCATATACATATACAATAGGAAAGAAAATACAAGATTACATAATCAAAATAACAAGAGGATAGGAAGAACAATCTTTATACCACCAAAGTGATGAAATGATGAGTTTTTGGATGAACAAGACTTGGTTTTGGGTAACCAATCTTATGAGATATCAACACCACTTCTAGGATCACCAAGTATTTGTAGATTCCTCCAAAAATCAGCCCTTGTTCTTCATGAAAACTCCTTGAGAAATCAGCCCTAAACTCCCTTGAAAACTCATTTTTACATGTTAAGATAACCTCCAATCTTCATAACTTCAATGGGTTTTCATCATATGTAAATTATACATATGATTTATGGTTGAATTTTTTGATGGTGGTGGTGTTAGATGGAGGATATGGGACGAATTTAGAGAGAGGGAGGAGAGGAAAATGGTAATTTGCATGTGTTGGAAGTGCAAATGGTATGAATGAAGTGGTTTGGTTGGTTTTGTGTCAAGTTAGCTTCCATGTTAAGCTTATGCTAACATGTGTAGCAACTTTTAACCACAATTTGACACCTCATGGGTGTGGTGGAGCTACTTTAGCCTTCCCATGTTAGTGGGGTGGGGCAAAACTTGTTTTGTCTCATCCCACTAATTTACGGTATTCCTCGATTCTATTTTCCTCGATTTGCGTGCCCTCCGGTCGTTTTACGAAAAACTTTTTTATAAATTATGAATCAACGGTACAAAACGAATCTAATAAAAATTGTCTCATCAAAAACGGAGTTCGAAAACGTAAATACGTAATCCTAAGGTTTCCGGTTTAGTCGTAAAGGACGTTAAATTATAATCGTAAGTCCTAATCTCTTCTCGTAAATTTGTGAGTTTATGAACCAACACAAATTTAAAATCTCAAAATAATATTTACGGATAAATTTATTTTCTGAAATGTCGGACTGTCACCAAATCGGTGTATGTAAACGTAAGCACGTAACGTAGAATCCTCCGGTTTAGACGTAGTCGATGCTACTTCAAGACGTAAATCCAAATTTCTTCCCAAAAATAAGTGAGTTCATAATATAACATTAAAATAATATTTTTAAATAATATATGAGAATAAAATATCAACCATAAATTGACGGATTGTCACAGCATTTACCCCTAAACAGGATCTTTGTCCTCAAAGATCATCTTACTACTCGCTTCTTATAGAGTTAAAGCCATGTGGGTATTTCCTCCACATTCGGTCTTTTCTCACAAGTGTAATTCATTACAATACGCGAGTTTCATCAAACATAACTACGGGAATAAGATCAGGCTTAATGTCGACTTACTTTCTCTATCCATGATGTTCATGGGTTTTTGATGAATGCAACTTTTCGCCGATCTAAACTTCATTAAGGAATAGTCAGATTTTCACTTTTGATAGACATTTTATCAAGTTCGATATACGAAACATAATTCACGCAGCTCTTGAAGTCCTAGGGTAGATCTAGCTTATATGCCTTTCAAATAAATCTTTTACATCATCTCAGTGGTCCCATACAACGGGGACTAATTTCGGGTTAGCTAACCGTTGTTTGTTATAATAAGGTAGCAATGGCATGCGGCTTATAATAATCCAATATTGAAACTACTGATGTACGAATTGAACTATAATATATTGCATGACTAGCAATACGGGGTCTTATTATTGATATTATGTTCGTGTTTTGGTTTTACATAACAATTATCATATAACGGTTTTTATTAAACTTTATACAACGTTATAAAACGTATTGTATGATGTTTTTACGACAATGGTTCGTTTAATGGTTTTGAAGGGAAAAGCCTATATTATGATTTACGACAAGGAATTGTATAAAATGATTTTTTAACGATTATATATACCGGTGATATATTAATGGTTTACTAAACTCTATGAATTCACTCGGCGTTTTCGCTGACCCTTTTCTTTTAACATGTTTTATCTCAGGTACTTGAAAGTAATTCTTAGGAAGACGACAAGAATTTATGGCCCGCATTCATATAATATTTCCATTCAAATGTTTCGTAAATTTTTATGAAATACTATGACTTGGGACCTATGCAATTTGATATTCATGAATGGAAAAATGCTTTATTATTAAACGACGCGATTTTTATGCATTGTCTATGATTTGAGTAATGTTGTGATAATCCGTCAACTTATGGTCGATATTTTATTCTCAAGTATTATTTAAAATCATTAATTTAATGTTATATTATTAAATGATGTGATTTTTATGCGTTGTTTATGATTTGAGTAATGTTGTGACAATCCGTCAATTTATGGTGGATATTTTATTCTCAAGTATTATTTAAAATCATTAACTTAATGTTATATTATGAACTCACTCATTTTTGGGAAGAAATTTGGGTTTACGTCTTAAAGTAGCATCGACTACGTTTAAACCGGAGAACTCTACGTTACGTGCTTACGTTTACATACACCGTTTTTGGTGACAGCCCGACATTTCAGGAAATAAATTTATTCTCGAATATTATTTTGTAATTTTAATTTGTGTTGGTTCATAAACTCACAAATTTACGAGAAGAAATTAGGACTTACGTGAATAATTTAGCTTCCTTTACGACTAAACTGGAAACCCTAGGTTTACGTATTTACGTTTTTGAACTCCGTTTTTGATGAGACAATTTTTAATAGTTTCGTTTTGTGGCGTTGATTCATAATTTATAAAAACTTTTTTCGTAAAACGACCCGAGGGCACGTAAATCGAGGAAACTAGAATCGAGGAATACCCGTAAATTGGTGGGGATGAAACAAGTATACACTTGTCTCACCCCCACTATGGGTGGCAAGATTTTACAAGAATGAGGGACACTTGTCCTCAAAGCTTACTAAACCACCAAACTACTACCTCAAAACCATTTTCTCACTTTTCTTACATGAAATACTAGATTAAACCTTTCCCAATCTCACTCTCTCTCTTTCTTTGGACGCTCATAACCCTCCCACAATCACTATCCTCATCAACTTTTCACCACCACAAAACACCATCATTTGATAAAGTTTCTACCACAAATCTTGTGTTTAAACTTGATCAAGATGAAAACCCTTTGAAGACTTGTAGATTGGAGGTGATCTTAACAACTGGCAAGGAGATTTCATGAAGATCAAGGGATTATTTTTCAAGGAGTATACAAATACTTGGTGATCCTAGAGGTGGTGTTGATATCTCATAAGATTGGTTACCCAAAACCAAGTCTTGTTCATCCAAAAACTCATCATTTCATCACTTTGGTGGTATAGAGATTATTTATTCCTATCATCTTGTTATTTTGAATATGTAATCTTGTATTTTCTTCATTTTTTCTATGTATATGATGATATATGATGATCAAAGTATTATGTGGGGATCTTGTGTTGATAAATTTGGTTAAAAAGATTGAAAGCTACAAGAAAAGATGTTAAAATCATGTCTAAAATAGTAGGCTGTATAAAACAGTAAAAGGCCATATTATAACTAGTTAAAATGACTTGGATAATTTAAAATACAGTAAGGTATGTGACTTGTACATATGTGAGAGTTGGCCACTCAATGGAATCCATAAAATGAGTGAGATATGATGAAAACAATATTGAAGTTCAAATCTGTATAGTCTGTTTTGGACGAACTGTTAGAGACATTTATAGGTTGATTAAGCAGTAGCTAAACGGCAGTTAATTGTATCACATAATATGTAGTTTGTGCTGCCCAAAAATGAGCTTCTATCTCCTTGTAGAACTCAAGATGTGGTAAAAATGGTGAAAGTGAAATTCATAATCAGATTTGTAAAATAAAAGTATATATTATAAAATTAGCACTCAAGTAAAACTAATATAAAATGTATACCTAAAACCCACTAACTTATATATTACATATAAATAAGTATATACTTTGATAAATAAATGGGACATTTTATAAAATTGAAAATTGATATGTTTTATAAATTATAAAACTATATACATAAGTTTTACGTCTTTTCGGCTAAAAACAAAAGATTAACGTTTTCGTCAATTAAAACTTAGACGGTCGGGTCCGTCTAACGTAAACTTTTTATAACTCATATACTGATGCATAAGTACATTTGACAAGTAAAAACCGATAAAACCCGAGCTTTATAACATATGGGCATTAACGGGCCAAAGTAGCCTTATTTGGACTATTGACCCACCTAGTTTCGATAAACACTAATGGACTTACTCATTGGACTTAACCCACTTGGGCCCAACATATGAGTATAGGCCTGATATTAAAATTATAAAATGGGATAATATGAAGTATTGGACTTTAATGGGCTTATTGGGCCTTAATATGGAATTGGATTGAAACTAGTATAACTAGTCTAAATTTGACTAACACATAACACTGTAATGTGTATGAAGAGATAAAATCCCACTTGATCATCATCATACTTATATTGTCATCATATCTACATAGCCATTGTTTTATAAATTCAATGGACAAAAGTATAAGACCGAGTATTATTTGTCTAGGTTTCCGTGATTGAAGCACGTACCGTACATCCAAATCGCCGATAACCTCCTTTTCCAATCATCGTGAGTTCATAGCCTCGCACTCTTTTAAATGTTTTATGAAATGTTTTATAAACCCACGAGGGAGATAACGTGTTAGTTTTAATTAAATAGGACACCAGTTGTCTCGGCTGTTTGCTTATTGATTTGGACCCGAATGATTGTATGAGTTGATGAATGATTATATGACCCGATGAATGAAATGAGATGGATTATTATTAGTTAGGTTATGTCACTAAAAGTCCCATTAGCATGAATCGTGAACTACCGGGATTTGGTAGACGCTTATGCATATAATAGTACTATTTGGGGAAGATCACCCAAGTTCGCGCCTTGACGGTTGATCCCCGTCGTGCCACATTGATTGGTAACGTATTTATGTATGAGAAGATTTATATAAGCGTGGCTATTGTGACGACACGCTGTTTTAGATGGGCAAATGAACTTCGGGTTAGCTACCCGTTGTTTGTTATAGTAAGGTAGCAATGTCATGCGGCTCGTAATAATCCAATACTGAAACTACTGATGTACGAATTGAATTATAATGTATTGCTTGACTAGCAATACGGGGTCTTATTATTGATATTATGTTCGTGTTTTGGTTTTACATAACCATTTTCATATAACGGTTTTTATTAAACTTTATACAACGTTATAAAACGTATTGTATGAAGTTTTTACGACAATGGTTCGTATAATGGTTTTGAAGGCAAAAGCCTATATTATGATTTATGTCAAAGATTTGTATAAAATGTCTTTGACCTATTTTATGGCCTACGACAAGGAATTGTATAAAATGATTTTCGGTAACAATTATATATAGCGATGATATATTAATAGTTTCTATTAAACTCTATGAATTCACTCGGTATTTTTCTGACCTTTTCTTTTAACATGTTTTATCTCAGGTACTTGAAGGTAATTCTCGGAAAGACGACAAGAATTTATGGCCCGCACATAAATAACAATTTCCATTCAAATATTTTGTAAAATTGTATGAAATACCATGACATGGGACCTATGTAATTTGATATTTATGAATGAAAAATGCTTTATTATTAAACGACGCGATTTTCAAGCGTTGTCTATGATCTGAGTAATGTGTTATCCCGTAACATCAACGACTCTTCCGCTGAACTAAAGTATGAATATTTGGAGGTGTTACAGTTTGGTACCTGAGCTCTCGTTATAGAGAACGAAAGATTTTTAAAAACTAAGGTTTTGAATAAAACATTTCAAAATCTTTTAACTATAAACATTTTCTCAAAATGTTTAAAAATCTTTTGACTATAACGGTGCCGAAGAATTCCCGAGTTACCGACAAGGCCAGATTGAGAAGTGTTATTTTAGTATATATATAAGTTGGATTATATATACATATATATATGATGTAATTTGATTACATGATTGTTTGATGATTATTTTAATATTTATACGAGATATTTATATGACGTAGATTGTCACAAGAAACCCTAACTCCCCTATCAAATCAATCGAAGCTATTCACGTAAGAATTCTACCTATTCTAGATCTAAATCAAGTTGTGGATATTTATGATCCCAACAAAATGGTTAATATTCGTAGAAATGTTGATATTAGTTGATTGTGATATTAAAGAAGAATTGGCGAGATTATATCTGATATCGATGTCATGACGATCTTTCCTTATAGAGTGGAGTTTGACAGAACCTTACCACTTGGAAAGGTGTCATCTGATTCGGTGTCACCCAGTTCTTAAATTTAAGAATCGAAAGGGTGAATGTTGCACTTGAGGCTGTCATTGGAACCATTACCCAAAAGCCTCATGCCATACCTTTCCGAGAAGTCTAATTGAATGTGTGAGTCATTTCATACTAGTGACTCATTCGATAACGATTGTTGAAAGAGCTATAGATTTGAAATTAAGTGTTGTTCATATCGAACTTTTATTACCCTTTCAAGGTCTAAGAGTAAGGTTGAAAGTATTGGAGAATGAGGTAGGATATCGCATTGAGTATGATTTGTTTGAAACCTAAATAAAGAAAAATCTAACTCGTACGGAACAAGAGATTGTTAAGAGGAAGTCGTTGAGTCCTGTGATTGAATAATAAGGTTTTAAATGATTCTTGGTTCGTCTTAAGGGTTGTTCCTAGTCCATTGTCCAATGACGAGGATGCCCAGTGTCCAAGAAATTAATTGAAGAAATCTTCTTCTGAATTGGGACCGATGGATCTTCTGGGACAGATGGAAAACCTAATGACTCTTGTAGATTAGTATTCATTGTGGTATCTTTTAAAAATCCCTAACTTAACTGAGACATCAGTTGGTAGGATGAGTTCTTGGAATTGTATGACATAGTGACACATAATGTGTTACGGTACAATTTTGACTTGTTTGTGATTAATGAAAAGACTACCTTTGATTGCTAAATCCTACATGTATCGATGTTATCTATCTTTTATTGCTTCATCCTAATATTCGCATTAGTGATGCAACCATTGAACAAGTACTCATCTCGAATTGAGTTACGTTGTGGATTATTCTTTATGAGTTCCATCGAGGTCACGAACCTCATGATTATTTGGATAAAGCTCATTTCCTATCATATTGTGGTTAGTTCTTGGTGAACAACTCTTCATCACTCTTTTGCAGATCACTCATTGTTTTTGTAAGTTAAAAATAGTATCCCTTGAGAAAAATTGAATTTTCATCACAATATGGATTATCCAAAGCGAGATTTATAAGTAATCGTTATCAAAATAAATTTGTTTATGAAACACTTTGAAAAACTTAATTATTTTCATAACAAAGAACATCTCTGTAAATTCATTTTGATTTTTATTTCATGATTAAGTATGAATATATATTTTTTAAACATGATGACAAAATTTTGACGAACTGAGTATTGCATCGTTAATCCTAAAATTGTATATAGTTGCGCGCCTACATACAATTTGGAAAGTACAATGCAAGGCTGATTAGTAGTCACCATGAAATATTAATAAACACTTAATTTTCTTTGAAGATTGTGAAAGATTAAATTTTATGAGATCTACAAGAAGTGCAAAAATAGGGACATATTGTTAAAGACACCTACATATGTGCCCGGACCATTTATTTTTCTGAATCGAATTTAGTCATCTGTGGATATTGCCTTAATTGAAAATTGATATTCCCTTTTGTCCAATTCTCTCGTAGTGAGATACTTTGGAAAAATATGTAATTACCGAGTGTTGATACACGACTGGGCGTATCGACGTTTCTATCATTTCTTTTGATTAGATTTCATTTTAATGACCTGGGTAACGATCTGAGGAGCTTTCGAAGGCGTACTCAATCATGAAAACATGGAATATATTCATATTTGTTAATGTTTTCGTATGTATCTGATTTGAAATTCTCTCGCGTATATTATGCGTTGACCTTACTCTTTTAATAGTAGTTGTGTCCTCATATATCCTTGAATTTGTGAAGGATTATGAGTTATTATTAGTCTTTTGAGAAGTTCACATCTTATCAACGGTAATGAAACTGGAAAGTTGGTAGTGCCAGTAGAAAGGATTGATTGATTATGCCATGATGACATTGTCTTAATTGATGGGACCTCGAGTAGAATTCCCCTAAAAGGTAAGATGTTGATTATCAAAAGTGATCTAAATAATTATTGATGAGTGACCATATCCTGCATTTAGACTTGAAAGTATACAATGAATGGTTGTGAACTAGTCATAGATATTGTAATCTAGAAAGAACTTAAAGTAAATTTATTTAAAGAAGTTTCTGTTATCTAAAACTTTAAGAGGTAGTTGCTGATGAATTGCCTAGACTTTCGCCATTAAGGAAAGTTGAATTTGGTGATTGATTATATTCCCGATGCTGCACCTGTAACGTATGCACTGTACGTCAGCACCATCTGAATTTAAAGAATTACCGTGCAACTGAGAGAGTTGTCGGAAAAAGCTTTTATTCTACCAATCTCGTCATCATGGTGAGCTATGATGTTATTATTCTTTATATTTATTGATTACCGTGAACTAAGTAAATTGACGATCAAAATCGATATCCATTACCCAGGATGAAAGATTTGTTCAAAAATTTGATCCACGACATGGTTATCATCAACTTCGCGTCCGCGAAAAAGTTTATCTATCCCAATCACTACATTCAGAACTCGTAATGAACATTCATGTTATGTTGTTTAGATTGACCAATCCACATGTAGCATCCATAAATTTAGTGAATCTCGTGTGTCGGCTTTAATTTAATAAATTCATGCTTGTGATCATTAAGAACCATTTGTTGTTTATAAGAATAGGAAGGAGTTAATAATCATTTATAGACTGCCCTGAATTGGCTGAGCAATGAAAATCTGTACCATGAATATTTAACATGAGATTTAAGGCTTAATACTTTACATTATTTGACCATGTGATTAATAGATAATGGAATCTGTATTGACTCTTCAAAGATTAGAGCCATTAAACCTTTGGGTTATACCAAAAAGAAAGTGAAAAAATGTTTTGACAAATATTTATCAAAGGATTTTTAAGGAATCATTCCCTTATATCCAGAACATTTAACTAAACACCTTTAGGGGTAAATGTTTGTGCATATAATAAGTGTGAAAACACATATCCTTTTACC
The DNA here is from genome assembly GCA_025667525.1 of Glebionis coronaria. Classification (NCBI taxonomy): domain Eukaryota; kingdom Viridiplantae; phylum Streptophyta; class Magnoliopsida; order Asterales; family Asteraceae; genus Glebionis; species Glebionis coronaria. Next base: position 498,574 of record JANFOE010001677.1, on the reverse strand, counting down.
ACTTATTTCCAATAATAACATGACCAAAACGTGTATTTTATGTCGTAAAAGTAGGAATTATGCGTGGTTTGTGTTTTTATTGTGTTTTAGGACCAAAAGATGAAAAAGGAAGAAAACACGGGCTTTCACGGGCTTTTATCGAAGAAAACGAGAAAAGACGAAGTCAAGAGATCAAGAGCGCTTAAAGAACAGAAGTCCAAGACCTATTCTGAAGTTTTATCGAAGAAAAAGTCTAAAGACGGATGTTTAATGAAGTCGAAGAACTCAAGTCTAAATTAAAGAAGAAAATTATTAAGACAAGTTCAAATCCCGAGACGACGTCGAGTAAAGACAAAGAATTAAATCGAGTCGAAAAGAAAAGAAAGAAGGAAGCACACCACACATGCACTTCCCACTTAGCCTATAAATACACTCCTAATCACATTAGGAGGGGAGTTAGCTAGTTTCATTTTTAATTTTTCCTTTCTAGTTTTTAGAGAGAGAAAGTTCCAAACTTTCTCTCACTAAGTTTTCATCTTTTCTTGCTTTTAATCTTTCAAGATTAAGCTTTTTGTAATTTTGATTTCATTAATCATGTTCAAGTTAAGCATTTTGTTCATTAATCTCTTTCTACCTTTCTTGATTTTAGTTTACTTTTGGTGCGAAATATTTATGATCCGTGTTGATCTTGATGTTTTCGTGCTTAAAAAGTTAATCTTTTTATTCCTACATAAGCTTTCAAACGGTTAAGCTTTAAGATCTTTGTGCTTATTGGCTTACTTGTATGTTTAGCTTATTTACTTTTTGAAAGTTGATAACTAGGTTTTGCCTAGTAAGAAAATTATCGTTCTAGTGGTCTAATCGAATAGATCTAGGTTCTAAGTGTGACTCAGTCGTTCTTTGGTGGTACAAAAGTTGTGTCGTTGTAGTATATTAAAAAGTGCAAAACTTAAAAGTAAATGACGTTAAAGCAATTCTAACTCTATTTTAAAATAAATGGCGAGAAATTAAATCTAAGTCTAATTAAAAGAAAGGGTGCAATATTAAAAAACTTTGAAAAGTAAATTGATCAAATGACTTAAAATTAAAGCGTGACAAAAGTTAAAATTTGACAAAGTATTAAAATGTAAACTTAAAAATTAAACAAGAAAAGTAAACCTAATCGTAACACATTCCGATCGAATGTGATCGGAATAATAAACCTACCTTCCAATCAGAATGCAGATCAGAATACACTCACCTTTCAGATCGGAATATTGGTCAGAAAGACTGATCGGAATGCTGTCACCAATTGCCTAATCGGAATAAACAAACAATACCCCAAATCGGAATGTGGTCGGAATGCATTTTGATCAGAATGCACCAAAGGGATCTCGGCGGAATATGGGGAACACTAGTCCATCGGAATAACCAAAGTACTTACCTGTCGGAATGCAGATTGGAATACCCAATCGGAATGATGAAACCTTATTCCGACGGATGAATCGGAATCCCCGTCGGAATGCTAAACCCTTTTTCGACAAAGCAAATGGAGCTATGGTCGGAATATGAAACCCTTTTCCGACCAGGGTGGTCGGAATACAGTAAAAAGAAGGTAAAATAAGCACAACAAATAAGCTATAAATCAAATAAGCACACAACGAAAAACTTAATGAAAACCGTATAAGAAAAAGCTAATAAGCTAGAATTTAAAGACTATTTGAAAACACGAATGAAAAAGATGTACGAAAACTAACTTTTATATAAAAATAACTTTTATAAAAACTTAAGAAACTAAAAGATAAACACAAATAAGCTATAAAGTCAATTATCCAAAACAATCAAAAGCATAAAAACATAATCTTTAATCAAATAAGCAACACAATAAGCATGTAAACAACAAGATTAAAGCATGGAAAGAAAGGTAGATGAGAGATTAAAACAAGAAAACTAAAGAACACTTACTTGGAATTAAAGGGTATTAAAAGTGCAAGACAATGTATTTAAATTGACATGAAAAGTAAATGTGCAAAAATTAAAGATGGAAGAACTAGTGTCACTCTAGCCAACAAAATGAAATGATTAATCCTAATGACTGTTTATAGGGGAGGATTAGGAAGTGCTTAGGAAGCTTCCTCCCCTCCTTCATTTTCTCTTAATTGCACCATTAGGTCCTTAAGCCTTCAATCTTCTTTAATCTTGGACTTTAATTACTTTTGGCTCGGGATTTCTTTGGACTCCTCTTTTAATTCCAATAAATAAGACTTGAGTTCTTCGGCTTTTAGTAAACTTCCGTCTTTTGACTTTTTCTTCGATAAATCTTCAGAATTGGTCTTGGACTTCCGTTCTTTTTGCACTCTTGATTTCTTGACTCCGTCTTTCATCTTTTTCTTCAATAAAAGCCCGTGAACGCCCGTGTTTTCTCCACTTTCCACCTTTTCGTCCTAAATCACAACAAAAACACAAACCACGCATAATTCCGACATAAAAGACATAAAATACACGTTTTGGCCCGATTATTATTGTAATTAAGTGGTAAAAAGGATGGGTGTTTACACACCTATCAAATCCCCTACACTTGACCATTGCAATGTCCTCATGCAATGCATTAGTTACAAAGCACGTTTACATTTTTCATCAAAATCAATCCATGTTGGCCTTTATTAAAGAGATAGAAAACTATAAACATACAAAGTAAAGACATAAAAAACGTACCTTGGGTTTTGGAAATGTCATGAATAATAATCATCCTCAAGTGTTCACGTTCTCCAAACCAAGCTTAAAAACGAGATCATTGTTATTATAAGTTAGCAAACTAACACGATCTCATGTGGACCAATTATTCACTTAGACTCCCTTATTCCTAGGTGTATCTCTAATATTTTATTGTTGTCTTGAATGATCACGAGGATGCATTGTTGACTTATTTCGATAGTTATTTAGTCCGAAAATAAAGTGAACGATTTAATCAATAGTTAGCTAAAGGACAAAATCTTTTAAAACTGCTTCTCGGGACCTCATAAAGTTCATATCTTGGCAAAACTCGCTTCGCGATTTGAGACCTTTCTCGGACCGATATTTGGCAGCGACTTCATACTTCAAACCTTGAGAGACGTTCATGAAATTATGGTCTTCTCTTCATAATGGAATTTCTTCACTTGAAGTTTTGATAGATTCATACTTGGACCACGACTTCTTCATTTTTCTCCAATCTTTATTTTGGATTTTGATATACAACGATCCGCCTCCTTTTATGACTTGGATCTATTTATCCTCATACCTTGCTAGGGTCTTTTCGGATACACTTCTCCATGACTTTTGGGGAGTTTTTGCTTTTCGTCGTGTGTCTCGATCCTTCATATTGATTTTCGATAAATGATTCTTCACATCACTTTGGATCTTTAGCAACAAAATATAGCCCTCATGCCTTGTTAGGACCTTTTTGGACTCGCTAATCTTCGCATCCCGCTTCAATAAGTTATGCCTTGGCTATGAACTCTAATCCATACCGAGCAAATTTTAAACGATCTTGGGCTAGAAGCTAAGTAACTTTTCAAATCGTACAACCTTATTTATTGCAGATATATTTATTAACAAGCGATGGGAGAATAGGCTTATAATTAACTCACATAAATTCACGAAAGAATACCAAACTTATAATTGGCTCTATCATCTCTCGTTCTCCACAGTTTAAAATCTCAAGGAATGAGACTCGTGGATGCTTAGCCTATTAAATCAAAGTTTTGGGTTTTCGAGTCGCCTATAGGATCTTGCAAATTCTTAGACTTTTTCAAGTTTAGAAATCGCATTTTAAAGTTCCCTTGATAAATGACTCTCTAGGATCAATTATAGCAACTTGCGAAAAGTTCTTGTTCTTAACCCGTGAGAGTTAAGACTTTCGCGTTTTATAGCTCCCTATATAAAAGCCTAGCAAAACTTGACTTAAACACGTTAAGGATACTAGCTAGAGTAAACTTAGATAGGTAAACTCGGGTTGAGTCAAAAGATTCACAACGTTTGTTAATTAAAACTACTTTATTAAAGTTTATTCTAGCAAAGAAAGAAAATAACTATACAAAGGGAAAAACTAATAGGCCAAAATAGATCAAAATTTTTGAAAAATGTCAAAAAAATTGATTTTCCGGTTAAAATGAGGACAAATACAAGGAAAAAACCACTTAACTTCGATAGAAGTCCCCCTACACTTAACATAAACATTGTCCTCAATGTTTAAGCATGTGGGAGTAAACTCCCCTACACTTAGGACATTGTGCACTTTGTTTAAATCTCGTTAAGGAGGAGACAACTAAAGAGATTCTTATTTTAATATTGAGAAAATATAAAATAGTGAATCGAAAAGAGTTTAGGATAGAACCGGGAAAATGGGAACACGGAATCACGGGTCGTCAAGAATCATCAAGAGTGGATCATTGAGCTCGAATCCCTGATTAAAAAAGGAGAGAATATAGCAAACACCAATGGGTCTCCCCTACACTTAGGATAAAGAAAGCTAAAAGATAGAACATGGGTTGACTCCCAAGAAGCGCTTGATTTTTGTTAACCGAGTCGTGATCCTGACTCGACCTTGATCATCATAGGAAGAAGCATGAAAGATATCCACCAGGATCAAAGACATAGTTTTCGTCCATCAAATAGCACAAGCTTAAGGCGAACAAGGCAAGCCAAAGAAGAATAGGCAAGGTTCCCTTAAGAAAAGATGGAGAACGGTGGAAGCAATTATGGTGAGGTGCAAGCATGTCTTCAATAGTTCCAAAGATTTTTTCTTTTATTTCATCAGGTGGATACTGAGATGGCTGCAGAATATCGATACCGGGGTCAAACACCTTTTCCTTTAAGGGAAAATAACACTCAGGCTCAGCAGAATGTGAAGAAGATCCGCGAAGAAAATGCACAACCTCGTCCTCAGAAGGTGGACAAAGAGGTGTTAACTCATACGTGCTGCGGATATTGGTGTCGACCGGTTTCTTCTCCTTTGAAAGAATGTTCTTCAAATCCAAAGTAGGATCAAGACGATAATCTTCAAAGTCCAAAGGAGGAGCATAACTCTCATGAGGGAAGTATGTGTTGAGAAACGTAGAGAAGTCTTCCTCAAATGAGTAATCGTCCAAAGTAGGATCGAGAGATGGCGGAGGATCTTCATCATGTGAAGAATCACTCGAAAGAGTATCGGCCTCATCAAAATCATCGTATGTGGTAATTTCGGGATACTCGGAAGTACGGTCATCATAATCATCCGAATCTGAGCTAGAATCATCATTATAAGCATCGAAGATCGGTGGAGAATCATAAATGGGTGAAGGGTCCAAATTGGATAGAGAATCATCCACATCATCTTGAAAAAGTGGATTATCAATGCAAGACTCGAATAGAGGATTGTTGAAGACAACAAAGTCATCAAGCACATTAATCATATTTACAGGTTCTCGTCCAAAGGATTTGCTTGTAAGCTTCCCCATTTTAAAAACTTGTGAATCATTCCCGACTCTTAAGATTAACTCACCTTCGGCAACATCAACTAGATCTCGTCCGGTTCTCAAGAATGGCCGACCAAGTATTAAAGGAATAAGAGGGTCCATTTCATAATCAACAACGACAAAGTCGACCGGGAAAGTAAATGTACCAACTTTGATGAACACGTTGTCGGCAATACCAACGGGGTAAGCGAGAGTGCGGTTTGCAAGTTCAAGAGTCATCCTTGTTGGAGTAAGGTCGGGTAATAATAGTGTTTTCCAAACACTCAAAGGCATAAGATTAATACTGGCCCCGAGATCAGCTAGGGCAGTAAATTCTTCTGTTTTGTTGAAAATGCAAGGCAACACAAAACGACCGGGATCTCCAAGTTTTTCTGGATGTTATTTAAGAATAACTACAGAACAGTTTTCATTTAAGCGTGTGTTGGCGAGCTCAATCAACTTCTCCTTCTTGTTAAGCAATTCCTTGAATGCTTTGACAAATTTCGGCATGTGGACAAGTGCATCAACAAGGCTAATGTTGATGTTCATTTGAGAGAGCATCTTCACATAGCTCGACACTTGACAGTCATTCTTGTTGAGCTTGTTGGTCTTGCCTAAGCGAGAAGGATATGGGATATTGGGTTTGGGTGGTGAAGGTGAAGGCGTAGCAGGTAAAGGGTGAGATGTTGAAGGGTTCTTCTTGGGAACATCGTCATGACGAGGCGGAGACGGTAATGGTGCACTAATACTAGGTGTAGGAGGAGTAGGGATAAATGGTGGTGGAGGAGGTGTAGATGATGGGGGAGGGATCGGTGGTCCTACTATGGTGACTCCACTACGGGTAGTAATAGCACTCACATTTGCTCGCGGATTGGTGACATTGTTTGAAGGTAGAGAACTTGCAGTAAAAGGTTGAGCGGCGGGCAAGAAACTAGCAAGCATATTCTTCAAATCATTCGTTTGATTGCTGAAGGAGGATTGAAGATTATCTCGAAGCTCGGATCTAATGTCATTTCCTTGCTTGGTAATATCTCCTTTCAGATTGATAATTTGGCTCTGCAGATTCTTGATTTGCTCACCTTGGGTTCTCATTATGGCTTCAACATCGGGGTTAATGGGTGGGGTTTGTTGAGCGGGTGGGTGATAAGGATTAGAAGCTCTTGGTGGGATTTGGTTGCTTCTAGTATAGTTGTTGTTGGGATTTTGGTTTTGAGGAGAAAAACCAGGGGAAAGGTAGTTGTTGGACCGGTAACTCAGCAGATTTCTATCCCCTTGAGGTCGAGCTTGGTAATTTTTCGGTGAATAATTACCATAAGCTGCATACACATTTTCCGGATTTCCTTGAGTAGAAGGACAATCGGTGTATGAGTGAGGACCGCCGCATGTTTCACAAGGATTAGGAACCGCTTTAACTTGTTGTTGTTGTTGGTTTGAAGCGAGAAGCAAGATACTTTTGTTCATTTCAGTCATCATGCGGGTGAATTCGGTCATGTCAGGGCTTGCTGAGGTGGAAGAAACATTGACTCTCGGGTTGTTCCTTGAAGAAGCAGAGGAATCCCAGTTTTTGTGGTGAGTAGTCATGTTCTCAATTAGCTCTCTACACTCCTCGGGTCTCCTTTTCATAAATGTGCCACCGACGGCTGCATTAATCGTATCAAGATCTCGAAAAGTCAAACCATTGTAGAAAGTATCAATCAATGTGACTGGAAGCATGTTGTGGTTTGGACAACGATCAATCAAGACTTTATATATTTCCCAAGCATCAAAGAGAGATTCATCGGGGTCTTGCATGAAACCGCTGATTTGATTGCGAAGGCTCGTGACCATGGATGGTGGAAAGTAGCGCGACAAAAAGCGTTGAGTCATGTCATCCCAAGTATGAATTGAATTCTTCGGGAGACGATCAAACCATTTCACGGCATGATGTGATAAAGTATGTGGGAAGAGTTATAGGCGAAGAACATCCATCGTGGCACCATGCAACTTCATGCTTTGGGTGATTGTAATGAACTTGTCGAGGTGTTTGTTGGCATCATCATCAGGCAATCCACGGAATGGGTTAGTTTGCACTTGCTGAATCATGTGGTGCTTCAACGAAAACTCTGGAGCCGTGATTTGCATCGGCGCAATCGGTCCTCCTCGTCCAAACATGGTAGGTTGACAAAGCTCCTCCATTGTCCGAAGATCAGACGGTGGATGAACATTGTTGTTATTGTTGAGGTGTGGTGGATTATAGTTGTTGTTAACACCTGACATACTTAAATCTTCTTGAGTCTCGGGCTCTTGATAATTAGAAGATCTAGTACGCATACACCTACAAAGGCAAAAGAAAACAATACCAAATGCAAAGACAATATATATACACAATAAAAATAAAATCTTTTTGAATTTTTGAAAATTTTAATTTTTATGGTGTTGTAACAATTTTTAATTTTTATGGTTTTTTGAATTTTTGTGCAAGAAAATAACGCTCACAAGTGAACAGATCCCAAAAAGCAACGCGCCTTTCACAGAAAACCGTTAATCTTTACGAAAAGAGCCGGCAACGGCGCCATTTGATAACTAGGTTTTGCCTAGTAAGAAATTATCGTTCTAATGGTCTAATCGAATTGATCTAGGTTCTAAGTGTGACTCAGTCGTTCTTTGAAGGTACCAAAGTTGTGTCGTTGTAGTATATTAAAAAGTGCAAAACTTAAAAGTAAATGACGTTAAAGCAATTCTAACTCTATTTTAAAATAAATGGCGATAAATTAAATCTAAGTCTAATTAAAAGAAAGGGTGCAATATTAAAAAACTTTGAAAAGTAAATTGATCAAATGACTTAAAATTAAAGCGTGACAAAAATTACAATTTGACAAAGTATTAAAATGTAAACTTAAAAATTAAACAAGAAAGTAAACCTAATCGTAACACATTCCGATCGAATGTGATCGGAATAATAAACCTACCTTCCAATCGGAATGCAGATCGGAATACACTCACCTTTCAGATCAGAATATTGGTCGGAAAGACTGATCGAAATGCTGTCACCAATTGCCTAATCGGAATAACCAAACAATACCCCAAATCGGAATGTGGTCGGAATGCCTTTTGATCGGAATGCACCAAAGGGATCTCGTCGGAATATGGGGAACACTAGTCCATCGTAATAACCAAAGTGCTTACCTGTCGGAATGCAGATTGGAATACCCAATCGAATGATGAAACCTTATTCCGACGGATGAATCGGAATCCCCGTCGGAATTCTAAACCCTTTTCCGACCAAGCAAATGGAGCTATGGTCGGAATATGAAACCCTTTTCCGACCAGGGTGGTCGGAATACAGTAAAAAGAAGGTAAAATAAGCACAAAAAATAAGCTATAAATCAAATAAGCACTCAACGAAAAACTTAATGAAAACCGTATAAGAAAAAGCTAATAAGCTAGAATTTAAAGACTATTCGAAAACACGAACGAAAAAGATGTACGAAAACTAACTTTTATATAAAAATAACTTTTATTAAAACTTAAGAAACTAAAAGATAAACACAAATAAGCTATAAAATCAATGATCCAAAACAATCAAAAGCATAAAAACATAATCTTTAATCAAATAAGCAACACAATAAGCATGTAAACAACAAGATTAAAGCATGGAAAGAAAGGTAGATGAGAGATTAAAACAAGAAAATTAAAGAACACTTACTTGGAATTAAAGGGTATTAAAAGTGCGAGACAATGTATTTTAATTGACATGAAAAGTAAATGTGCAAAAATTAAAGATGGAAGAACTAGTGTCACTCTAGCCAATAAAATGAAATGATTAATCCTAATGACTATTTATAGGGGAGGATTAGGAAGTGCTTAGGAAGCTTACTCCCCTCCTTCATTTTCTCTTAATTGCACCATTAGGTCCTTAAGCCTTTAATCTTCTTTAATCATGGACTTTAATGTCTTTTGGCTCGGGATTTCTTTGGACTCGTCTTTTAATTCTTCAATAAATAAGACTTGAGTTCTTCGGCTTTTAGTAAACTTCCATCTTTTGACTTTTTCTTCGATAAATCTTCAGAATTGGTCTTGGACTTCCGTTCTTTTTGCACTCTTGATTTCTTGACTCCGTCTTTCATCTTTTTCTTCAATAAAAGCCTGTGAACGCCCGTGTTTTCTCCACTTTTCACCTTTTCGTCCTAAATCACAACAAAAACACAAACCACGCATAATTCCGACATAAAAGACATAAAATACGCGTTTTGGCCCGATTATTATTGTAATTAAGTGGTAAAAAGGATGGGTGTTTACACACCTATCAAAAGTTTTCTTAAAAAGTTTCATCTTTTTATGGTTTGATTTAAAAGATTGCTTATCTAAAGATTGGATAAGTTGTTATTCGTGCTTATTAAGTATTTTTCATTATAGATTCGATCAAGTTTTGGATTTGGCTTATTGAAAATAGCCTAATACTTAGCTTATTTGTGAATTCATACCATCGGAAAGGGTAAACCCCTTTCCGATCAGACATTCCGACTATTGCTCCATTATTCCGATCACTCTTATCGGATTAGGGTTTCTCATTCCGATTGCATCTTGCTATTCTGATCACTTGATTGAATAAGGGTTTTAGGCACATTCCGATTGGGACTGTTTCACTAGATTCCGACTGCTTCCTTTTACTGGATTCCGATTGGGGATTCCGATTGCACTATCATTCCGACGAGAGTATTGTTTGGTATTCCGATTAGTGCTATTTTCCAACATTCCGATTGTAGCATTCATGTCCCATATTCCGATCATACTTTCCGACCAGCATTCCGATCAGATTCCGATTAGCAACATTCCGAATGGTTTAATTTCTTGTTTTTACACGTTTTCAAGTTTTAGATTCATTAAGTGTTCAAGTGTTTTTCTAATCTTGTCTTTAAGTTTTCAAGCAGTTATTTTTTAACTCTTCATTTTAGTTTAACCTTTAAAGTTCTCATTTTACTCAACGACACTTTCTTATTTGCTTTTAGTTTAAAACTAGATAAATCAAACCACTCATTTATTATTCCACCAAGAACAATTGAGTCACACTTTCTACCAATAATCAATTCGAAGAGATCGGACGATAAATATTGTATACTTGGCTAAAAGCGAGTTATTAAATGGCGCCGCTGCCGGCTCTTTTCGTTAAGATTAAAGGTTTTTAGTGAGAGACGCGTTGGATTTTGGGATCCGTTTATCTTTGAACGTTATTTTCCTTGCTTTAAAATTTTAAAAAAATCCTAAAAAAATATAAAATTTTCAAGAATACAAAAAAAATAAAAAAATTAAAAAACATAAAAAACCAATAATATTTCTGCTTTGTTAGTTCTTTTGCAGGTGTATGCGCACTCGATCAACGTCTTATCCCGAGCCCGAGACTCTCGATAACTTAGACATGGCCGGTGTACACAACAATAATAATAATCCACCTCAAAACAACATGAATAATAACAACAATGAACCTCTACCAGACAATCGTCCTATGATCGAACTTTTGCAAGCACATGTAGAGGGCAACAACGATGCTATTGTCATACCCGCGATTGCAGCCAACAACATTGAGCTCAAATCCGGCTTTATTTCAAATGGTCTCTGCTCAACCATTCTTGGGGCGTACCATTGATGATCCTCATGACCACATCAAAAGGTTCCTTCAACTCACGAATACAGTCAAATTCAATGGGGTTTCACAAGAGGTAATTCGCTTGCAACTTTTTCCTTTCTCCTTAGAGGGACAAGCCCGACATTGGCTTGATAAGGAACCGCCACAAAGTATTCTTACGTGGACAGACTTAGAGACCAAATTCATAAACTACTTTTTCCCACCCTCTCGTACTACCGCTTTTCGGAATGAAATCATTACTTTTGAACAAAAGTACGATGAGACTTTTAGTGAATCTTGGGATCGTTTTAAAGAACTTTTAAGAAAGTGCCCACAACATGGTTTTACCAAAGTGAACCAAATTAATACTTTTTACAATGGTTTAAGCATTAATGACCAAGATTCACTAAATAGTGCCTCGGGGGTCATCTTTTGGTTAAGTCTTCTAATGCTGCTTGGGATATTATTGAGATCAAGTCTAGAGTGCAAACCAAGAGTGTTCGGACCAATGTGGCTAGTGCTAGCACTAATGAGAGCGACAAGAGACTTGATAAGCTTACTTCGCTTGTTGAATCACTTGCTCTCTAAGCCGCCAATAACACCAAAGCTATAACTGCCCAAGCCAATGCTATGCCTCAATCATGTGATATATGTGGGGGATGTCACTCATACACCGATTGTCCTTCGACTCACGAGAATCCGGAAAATGTGTATGCCGCCAACGGTACCTATGCTACAGGAAGCTATCAAGCACGTCCTCAAGGTGACCGCAATTTGCTCAGCTATCGCTCAAACAACTTTCTTTCACCACCCGGTTTTCCCCCACAAAACCCAAACAACCTTAATCGCAACAATCAAAACCAACCACGTGCTCCAACTCCATATCAAAACCAAAGAAACCCATATCCACCTCAAAGAAACAACCAAGTTTACCAACCACCTGCTTATCAACCACCCGCCTACCATGCTCCTCCTCCCAACCAACCCACCACATTACACCAAGATGTTGAAACCTACATGAGGACTAATGATGTGATCGTACAAAATCTTCAGCGGGAAATGGCCAACATGAAAGCAGATATGGTGAAGCAAGGGAATGATCTTCGAGCTGATATGCGAAACACTTTGGTAAGTCAAACGAATGACTTGAGGAACATGATGGCTAGTTTCTTCCCAAGTAATCAAGCCTCTGGATCGGGTTCTCTTTCGAGTAACACCGTTGCTAATCCAACAGGGGAGATGAAAGAAATCACCACTCGCAGTGGAAAAGGTTTAAAGGAACCCGAGCTTCCTACACCTACACCGGTGATTGTGACAAAGGAAAACGAGTCTCCTTCTTCTATTCCTCCAACTTCTACTTCTCCAATTCCACCACCTTCTACTTCTACCCCTCCACCACCCACGGATGTGAGTGCGAATTCTATCCCAAAGCCTTCATCTCAACACAATATACCTTATCCTTCGAGGTTGAGGAAAGAGAAATTGAAGAACAAGGATGATATTCAGGTTTCGAACTTTCTTAAAATGTTCAAACAACTGAATTTCAATATCTCCTTTGCTGAGGCTCTCGCTCACATGCCCAAATATGCTAAGATGTTTAAAGATCTTCTTAGTGACAAAGAGAAGTATCTTAACATTGCTCAGACCGAATTTAATGAGAATTGCTCCACAGTGCTCTTAAAGAAATTACCAACCAAACTTGGTGATCCGGGTCGTTTCTTGATTCCTTGCAACTTCCCAGGAGTAGAGAATTGCATGGCCCTAGCCGATCTAGGTGCTAGTATTAACTTAATGCCATTAAGTGTTTGGAAGCAATTATCTCTCCCCGAGCTAGTACCCACACGAATGACTTTGGAATTAGCCAACCGTACGGTTGCTTATCCAGTGGGGATAGCCGAAGACGTCTTCGTTGGTGTTGACAAATTCACCTTCCCGGCGGATTTTGTTGTCGTTGACTACGAGATGGACCCCCGTGTTCCATTAATCGTTGGACGTCCATTCTTGAGGACCGGTCGAACTCTCATTGATGTAGCCGCCGGCGAATTAATCATGAGAGTTGGTGACGATAAAATCGTCTTCAACATGGGTAAACTTTCTAAGCATCCTTCGGACAATGAGAGTGTTAATTTTATTGACGTTCTTGATGAAGCTTGTGAAGAACATTTCAAAGACGCTTGTAAAAGTGGTTCTTCTTCTCTACCCACTGTTGAGACCGTTGCCTCTATTGCTCCATCACTAACTCCATTTGGAGAAAGTGATTTCATTTTCAAAGACTTTGAAGCAACTTTGGGAGATGTGGACTTGCAATATGACGATTCTCCCTCCAATTGGGATGAAGACATTCGTACCATTGAGAAACTTCTCAATGAGGACCATATTTCTCCACCATCTCCTAAGGATATCTCTATCGACGAACCGAATTTGACTACGCCTTCTATCGAAAATCCTCCGGAATTAGAGCTTAAGGACCTACCGTCTCATCTCGAGTACGTTTTCCTTGAAGACAACAAGAAGTCACACGTCATCATCGCAAAGGACCTAAAAGAAGAAAAAATCCTGACTTATCGTCGTGCTGAAGAATCATAAGAAAGCGATTGCGTGGAAGATCTCCGATATTCGTGGAATTGATCCTCACTTTTGCACACATAAAATTCTCATGGAGGACGACTTTAAACCCACTATTCAAAGACAACGAAGGGTGAATCCTAAGATCCATGACGTTATCAAAAATGAGGTTATCAAACTTCTTGATGCGGGCATGATCTATCCTATCTCGGATTCACCGTGGGTTAGTCCCGTCCATTGTGTGCCTAAGAAGGGCGGAATCACCGTTGTTCCCAATGAAAACAACGAGTTGATTCCTACTCGTCTCGTTACAAGGTGGAGAGTTTGTATAGACTATCGCAAACTCAATGATGCTACGAGAAAGGATCATTTTCCCCTTCCTTTCATGGACCAAATGCTTGAACGTCTAGCGGGTAATGACTATTACTGCTTCTTAGACGGTTTCTCCGGGTATTTTCAAATTACATCGATCCCAAAGACCAAGAGAAAACCACATTCACTTGTCCCTACGAAACATTTGCTTATAAAAGAATGCCTTTCGGCTTATGCAATACTCCTGGGACATTTCAAAGGTGTATGATAGCTATCTTCCATGACATGGTTGAAGAAACTATGGAAGTCTTCATGGATGATTTCTCGGTTTATGGTGATTCTTTCTCTGCTTGCCTTGCCAATTTAGAACGTATGCTTAAGCGGTGTGAAGACACTCGCCTTGTTCTAAATTGGGAAAAATGCCATTTCATGGTAAAAGAAGGCATCGTGCTAGGAGATAAAATCTCTAAAGCCGGTCTTGATGTGGACCGTGCTAAAGTGGATGTCATAGCCAAATTACCTCCATCTTCAACCGTGAAGGGTGTGAGAAGTGTCTTTGGTCATGCGGGCTTCTATCGTCGATTCATCCAAGATTTTTCTAAAATCTCTCGCCCGATGACCCACCTCTTGGAAAAAGATACTCCTTTCATCTTTTCCAAAGAGTGTCTTGAATCCTTCAATCTTCTTAAGGATAAGCTAACTAAGGCACCGTTCTTGGTTACCCCTAATTGGGAGCTACCTTTTGAGTTGATGTGTGATGCTAGCGACTTTGCTATTGGAGCGGTTTTGGGCCAAAGAGTGAACAAACACTTCCAACCAATCCATTACGCTAGCAAGACAATGACGGGGGCTCAATTACATTATACCACTACCGAAAAAGAGCTTTTGGCAGTAGTGTATGCTTTTGAAAAATTCCGCCCCTATCTTGTCCTTTCTACCACCATCGTGTATACCGATCATTCCGCGTTGAATTACTTGATGACTAAGCAAGATTCTAAGCCAAGACTTCTTCGTTGGGTTTTGCTCCTTCAAGAATTCAACATTGAAATTCGTGACAAAAAGGGAGCGGAAAACCTAGCCGCGGATCATCTAAGTAGACTTGAGGATCCTTATCAGGGGGATCATCCGAATCAAGAGATCAATGACTCTTTTCCCCTTGAGGCCTTAATGTCTATCAACTCCAATCTTGATGACACCTCGTGGTTTGCGTACATTGCAAACTACTTAGCGGGTGGAATTCTCAAGGAAGGGTTAACGTCCGAACAAAAGAAAAAGTTCTTTAAAGATATTGAACATTATTTCTGGGACGACCCTTACCTTTTCAAACAATGTGCTGATCTGATTATCCTTCGATGTATTGATGGGCCGGCAGCGGTACAAATCCTTGACGCTTGCCATAAAGGACCCACCGGTGGTCACTTTGGTCCCAATTACACCGCGAAGAAAGTATTCGACTCTGGATTTTATTGGCCCACCATCTATCGTGACGCTCACGACATGGTTAAACATTGTGATGCTTGCCAAAGACAAGGCAAGATCACACATAAAGATGAGATGCCTCAAAATTTCATACATGAAGGTGAAATCTTTGATGTATGGGGAATCGACTTTATGGGGCCATTTCCATCATCTAAAGGGAACAAGTACATCCTCGTAGCCGTTGACTACGTTTCTAAATAGGTTGAAGCTAAGGCTCTCCCTACGAACGATGCGAGGGTGGTTGTGAACTTTTTGAAGCAGCTCATTGCTCGATACGGTGTTCCTCGTGCTATAATCATTGACCGCGGGACTCATTTTTGCAACGATCAATTTTCAAGAGTCATGGCTAAGTATGGTGTTAATCATCGTCTTTCCACCGCCTATCATCCCCAAACCAATGGGCAAGCCGAGATTTCCAACCGTGGATTGAAGCGAATTCTGGAACGTACTGTGGGAGAGCATCGTGCCGCGTGGGCCGATAAGTTAGATGATGCTTTGTGGGCTTTCTGTACCGCATATAAGACGCCGATTGGTTGTACACCTTATCGTCTTGTGTACGGGAAAGCATGCCACCTCCCTATCGAGATGGAACATAAGGCGTACTGGGCCTTGAAGTGGGCTAACTTCGACATCAACAAAGCCGGTGATCTTCGCAAGATTCAACTCAACGAGCTTAATAAACTGAGGAATGAAGCTTACGAGAACTCACTGATCTACAAGGAGAAGACCAAGATCATCCATGATGCTAGAATTAAGAACCGAGAGTTCCACGTTGGTGATCAAGTCTTACTTTTTAACTCTCGGTTGAAGATCTTCTCTGGCAAGTTTAAGAGCCGCTGGTCTGGTCCATTCACCATCGCTAAAGTCTTTCCATATAGCACCATTGAGCTTTCTCAGCCAAATGGGCCCAATTTTAAGGTGAATGGACAGCGCGTGAAGTTGTACTTTGGTGAGGACATCTCTCATGAGATGATTCCATCCATCACCACGTTTCCCATGAACTAGTTTTGGGTCGAGTCAGGCTCGTGACTCGGTGAACAAAAACAAGCGCTTCTCAGGAGGCAACCCGTTGATCTATCCTTTACCATTTTCATAATAAGTGTAGGGGGGAGCCCCGAATGTGTTGGTTGTCTTGTTTCTTGTGTTGTGCAGGGATTAACGCTTCAAAGATCCACTCTTGATGACATTTGACGAACCGTGATCCCGTGTTCCCATATTCCCGGTTCTATCCTAAACTCTCGTGATTCAATATTTCATATCTTATATGTTCACATTGAAATCACTATAGTTGTCCTTTCCTTAGCAAAATTTAAACAAAGTGCACAATGTCATAAGTGTAGGGGAGTTTACTCCCACATGCTTAAACATTAAGGACAATGTTTATATTAAGTGTAGGGAGGACTCTTATCGAAGTAAGTGGTATTTTCCATGAATTTGCCCTCATTTTAACCGGAAAATTTGATTTTTCGACATTTTTCAAAATTTTTAATCTATTTTGGCCTAGTTGTATAGTTGTATTTTCCTTTGTTATGGTTATTTTCTTTCCATTGCTAGAATAAAATTTTCAATAAAGTGGTTTTTAAATTTTTCAAAGTCATGAATATTTTGACTCAACCCGAGTTTACTTATCTAAGTTTACTCTAGCTAGCATCCTTAACGTGTTTAAGTCAAGTTTTGCTAGGCTTTTATATAGGGAGCTTTAAAACGCGAAAGTCTTAACTCTCACGGGTTAAGAACAAGAACTTTTCGCAAGTTCCTATAATTAATCCTAGAGATTCGTTTATCAAAGGAACTTTAAAATGCGAATTCTAAACTTGAAAAAGTCTAAGAGCTTGCAAAATCCTATAGGCGACTCGAAAACCCAAAACTTTGATTTAATAGGCTAAGCATCCACGAGTCTCATTCCTTGAGATTTTAAATTGTGGAGAACGAGAGATGATAGAGTCAAATATAAGTTTGGTGTTCTTTCGTGAATTTATGTGAGTTAATTATAAGCCTATTCTCCCATCGCTTGCTAATAAATTTATCTTCAATAAATAAGGTTGTACGATTTGAAAAGTTACTTAGCTTTTAGCACAAGATCGTTTAACAGTTGCTCGGTATTAATTAGAGTTCATAGCCAAGGCATAACTTATTAAAGCGGGATGCGAAGATTGGCGAGTCCGAAAAGGCCCTAAAAAGGCATGAGGGCTACATTTTGTTGCTAAAGATCCAAAAGTGATGTGAAGAATCATTTATCAAAAATCAATATTAAGGATCAAGACACACGACGAAAAGCAAATACTCCCCAAAAGATCATGGAGAAGTCTATCCAAAAAGGCCCTAACAAGGTATGAGGATAAATAGATCCAAGTCCTAAAAGGAGGCGGATCGTTGTATATCAAAGTCCAAAATAAAGATTGGAGAAAAATGAAGAATTCGTGGTCCAAATATGAAGAATCTCTCAACACTTCAAGTGAAGAAATTCCTATTATGAAGAGAAGACCATAATTTCAAGAACGTCTCTCAAAGATTCGAAGTATGAAGTCGCTGCCAAATATCGGTCCGAGAAAGGTCTCAAATCGTGAAGCGAGTTATACCAAGATATGAACTTTATGAGGTCCCGAGAAGCAGTTTTAAAATATTTTGTCCTTTACCTAACTATTGATTAAATCGTACCACTTTATTTTCGGCCTAAATAACTATCGAAATAAGTCAAACAATGCATCCTCGTGATCATTCAAGACAAAAATAAAATATAAGAGATACACCTAGGAATAAGGGAGTCTAAGTAAATAATTAGCCCACATGAATTCGTGTTAGTTTGCTAACTTATAATAAGAATGATATCGTTTTTAAGCTTGGTATGGGGAACGTGAAACTTGAGGATGATAAACGTTCTTGGCAGCCAAAACCCAAAGTAAGTCTTTGATTTCTTTACTTTTTTCTATCTTTTTATATTTAGTATTTAATAAAGGCCAATGTGTGTTATTTATGATGGAAAATGTAGACCGTGTTTTAAAATTAACGCATTGCATGAGGGCATTGCAATGGTCAAGTGTAGGGGATTTAATAAGTGTGAAAACACTTATCCTTTTACCACTTATTTCCAATAATAACATGACCAAAACGTGTATTTTATGTCGTAAAAGTCGGAATTATGCGTGGTTTGTGTTATTATTGTGTTTTAGGACCAAAAGATGAAAAAGGAAGAAAACACGGGCTTTCACGGGCTTTTATCGAAGAAAACGAGAAAAGACGAAGTCAAGAGATCAAGAGCGCTTAAAGAACGGATTTCCCAGACCTATTCTGAAGATTTATCGAAGAAAAAGTCTAAAGACGGAAGTTTAATGAAGTCTAAGAACTCAAGTCTAAATTAAAGAAAAAAATTATTAAGACAAGTTCAAATCCCGAGACGACGTCGAGAAAAGACAAAGAATTAAATCGAGTCGAAAAGAAAAGAAAGAAAGAAGCACACCACACATGCACTTCCCACTTAGCTTATAAATACCCTCCTAATCACATTAGGAGGGGAGTTATCTAGTTTCATTTTTAATTTTTCCTTTCTAGTTTTTATAGAGGGAAAGTTCCAAACTTTCTCTCACTAAGTTTTCATCTTTTCTTTCTTTTAATCTTTCAAGATTAAGCTTTTTTGTATTTTTGATTTCATTAATCAAGTTCAAGTTAAGCTTTTTGTTCATTAAATCTCTTTCTACCTTTCTTGATTTTAGTTTACTTTTGGTGCGAAATATTTATGATCCGTGTTGATCTTGATGTTTTCGTGCTTAAAAAGTTAATCTTTTTATTCCTACATAAGCTTTCAAACGGTTAAGCTTTAAGATCTTTGTGAGTATTGGCTTATTTGTATGTTTAGCTTATTTACTTTTTGAAAGTTTTCTTAAAAAGTTTCATCTTTTTATGGTTTGATTTAAAAGATTGCTTATTTGAAGATTGGATAAGTTGTTATTCGTGCTTATTTAGTCTTTTTCATTATAGATTCGATCAAGTTTTGGATTTGGCTTATTGAAAATAGCCTAATACTTAGCTTATTTGAGAATTCATACCATCGGAAACGGTAAACCCGTTTCCGATCAGACATTCCGACTATTGCTCCATTATTCCGATCACTCTGATTGGATTAGGGTTTCTCATTCCGATTGCATCTTGCTATTCCGATCACTTGATCGGATAAGGGTTTTAGGCACATTCCGATTGGGACTGTTTCACTAGATTCCGAATGCTTCCTTTTACTGGATTCCGATTGGGGATTCCGATTGCATTATCATTCCGACGAGAGTATTGTTTGGTATTCCGATTAGTGCTGTTTTCCAACATTCCAATTGTAACATTCATGTCCCATATTCCGATCATACTTTCCGACCAGCATTCTGATCAGATTCTGATTAGCGACATTCCGAATGGTTTAATTTCTTGTTTTTACACGTTTTTAAGTTTTAGATTCATTAAGTGTTCAAGTGTTTTTCTAATCTTGTCTTTAAGTTTTCAAGCATTTATTTTTTAACTCTTCATTTTAGTTTAACCTTTAAAGTTCTCATTTTACTCAATGACACTTTCTTATTTGCTTTTAGTTTAAAACTAGATAAATCAAACCACTCATTTATTATTTCACCAAGAACAATTGAGTCACACTTTCTACCAATAATCAATTCGAAGAGATCGGACGATAAAGATTGTATACTTTGCTAAAAGCGAGTTATTATCATACCTCAAGACAACCTAAGAGGGATTGAGGAAACCATTTAAATCATGACTTGAAATTTGAAACGACAATATTAGTTTTTCAACTAAGAAAATTTTGACCAAAGTATAAACAAAGATTTTTCGAACATTTACAGATCTTAGTAATTATTTTCGGTAAATCAACAAAAATCGTGTTAACTAAATTCAAATTTATTTTGAACATTTTTCTATAATTGGACGAACTGAGAAATTTAAAACTTTTTACGTTTACATTTCATAAAAATTAAATATTTATTATTTAATTACTTGTAATAATTATCGACGCTTTAGACGTCGGATTGAGCAAAACTAATAAAGATAATAGTTGAGACGAAACTAAAACTTAGAAAATATGAAGAAAGAATTTCTGAGTGATTTTGGTTATGATAATTATTTCATCAGGAAAGGTGAATGTTGATACTTACACATTATGTAGAAAGTATAAAGAATCAATTAGGATGTGTTCCTTGGTAATGACTGTGAAAAATAAATTGCCGAGCAATTTAAAATAGCTTATGCATGTAAAAAAAGGATAATACAAATAGTAAAGAGTTTCGCGGATAATGTGAACCATTAGAATTGAGAAGCCGATGGTGTTAAATGTTTAAAAGGTCGCTTGTGGTTGCCTAAATATGGAAAATTTTTGAGATTTAGTCATGTTGGAATCTCATAAGTTTAAGTATACTATTCATGCCATTTCTGATTAAGTGTATCTTTATCTGAAGAAGTTGTACTGATGGCAAATTACGAAGGCAGACATCACCTCATACATTAGTAAACGTCTAACTATTGCAAAGGTCATCATCTGAATTTAATTCGATTTGGGTCATCATCGACAGACTAACCAAATCTGCTAATATCATTCATGTTAATGATAGATTCTCGATGAAGAAATTGACTCTTTTGTATTTAAAGGAGTTGTTTAAGCATGGTGTGCCTGTATGGATCATCTCTATCAAGATCCTCACTCCGCATCGAATTTCTAGAGATTTACTCAGAAGTCGTTGGGAACGAACCTTGATGAGAGTACTGTTTACCACCCCAAATCGAAGGGACGAGGTAGAGTAACGATACAAAATACTAGAAATGTTGTTTTATGCTTGAATAATTAACCTTTGGTAATGAACAGGATAATCGCTTTCCTTTGGATAGATTATCATTGATAATTATCGTATTAGGATTGAGATCGAATCTTGTGAGGATCTAAATATGAGAGCATCTGTAAGCAAGAGTTGGGATGAAGATACCCGACATACACCCATTATGAGTTGGACATGTCTTTCAGGTTTAAGGTTGCCTATGATGACAAACCTAACTTTACAAAATACCGACCCGCGAGACCTGAAATGATTGTTGAAATTAGGATCTAATTATTGACTGCTGGTAGTGGGCAGGAGGTTATGTGAATATGAAATGTATATCTTGAAGTGCAGGATGGGTAGCGAAGTTATGCCAAAAAATTTCACCTTGGAAAAATGAAATGAAGATCTGAAAGATCATGCGAAATAAGTCTCTGTTGTATGGGACCATTGAGATAATCTAAAATTTGGTTTGAAAGGCATATAAGCTGGATCTACCCTAGGACTTCAAGGGCTGCGTGAATTGTGTTTCGTATATCAAACTTGATAAAATGTCTATCAAGTGAAAATCTGATTACTTCCTGATGAAGTTTAGATCGGCGAAAAGTTGCATTCATCAAAAACCCGTGAACATCATGGATAGAGAAAGTAAGTCAACATTAAGCCTGATCGTATTCCCGTAGTTATGTTTGATGAAACTCGCGTATTGTAATGAATTACACTTTAGAAAAAGACCGAATGTGGAGGAAATACCCACATGGCTCTAACTCTATAAGAAGCGAGTAGTAAGATAAATTGATCTTTGAGGATAAAGATCCTGTTTAGGGGTAAATGTTGTGACAATCCGTCAATTTATGGTCGATATTTTATTCTCAAGTATTATTTAAAATCATTAATTTAATGTTATATTATGAACTCACTCATTTTTGAGAAGAAATTTGGGTTTACGTCTTAAAGTAGCATCACTACGTTTAAACCGGATAACTCTGCGTTACGTGCTTACGTTTACATACACCGTTTTTGGTGACAGTCCGAGATTTCAGGAAATAAATTTATTCTCGAATATTATTTTAGAATTTTAATTTGTGTTGGTTCATAAACTCACAAATTTACGAGATGAAATTAGGACTTACGTGAATAATTTAGCTTCCTTTACGACTAAACCTGAAACCCTAGGTTTACGTATTTACGTTTTTGAACTCTGTTTTTGATGAGACAATTTTTAATAGATTTGTTTTGTGCCGTTGATTCATAATTTATAAAAACGTTTTTCGTAAAACGACCCGAGGGCACGTAAATCGAGGAAACTAAAATCGCGGAGTACCCGTAAATTGGTGGGGATGAAACAAGTATACACTTGTCTCACACCCACTATGGGTGGAAAAATTTTACAAGAATGAGGGACACTTGTCCTCAAAGCTTACTAAACCACCAAACTACTACCTCAAAACCATTTTCTCACTTTTCTTACATGCAATACTAGCTTAAACCTTTCCCAATCTCACTCTCTCTCTTCCTTTGGACGTTCATAACCCTCCTATAATCGCCATCCTCATCAACTTTTCACCACCACAAAACACCATCATTTGATCAAGTTTCTACCACAAATCTTGTGTTTAAACTTGATCAAGATGAAAACCCTTTGAAGACTTGTAGATTGGAGGTGATCTTAACAACTAGAAAGGAGATTTCATGAAGATCAAGGGATGATTTTTCAAGGAGTCTACAAATACTTGGTGATCCTAGAGGTGGTGTTGATATCTCATAAGATTGGTCACCCAAAACCAAGTCTTGTTCATCCAAAAACTCATCATTTCATCACTTTGGTGGTATAGAGATTATTTCTTCCTATCATCTTGTTATTTTAAATATGTAATCTTGTATTTTCTTCATTTTGTATATGTATATGATGATATATGATGATCAAAGTATTATGTGGGGATCTTGGGTTGATAAATTTGGTTAAAAAGATTGAAAGCTACATGAAAAGATGTTAAAATCATGTCTATAATAGTAGGCTGTATAAAACAGTAAAAGACCATATGATAACTAGTTAAAATGACTTGGATAATTTAAAATACAGTAAGGTATATGACTTGTACATATGTGAGAGTTTGCCACTCAATGGAATCCATAAAATAAGTGAGATATGATCAAAACAATATTGAAGTTCAAATCTGTATAGTCTGTTTTAGATGAACTGTTAGAGACATTTAGAGGTTGATTGAGCAGTAGCTAAACCGGAGTTAATTGTTGCACATATTATTTAGTTTGTGCTGCCCAAAAATGTGCTTCTATATCCTTGTAGAACTCAAGATATGGTAAAAATGGTGAAAGTGAAATTCATAATCAGATTTGTGAAATAAAAATATATATAATAAAATTAGTACTCAAGTAAAACTAATATAAAATGTATACCTAAAACCCACTAACTTATATATTACATATAAATAAGTCTATACTTTGATAAATAAATGGGACATTATATAAAATTGCAAATTGATATGTTTTACAAGTTATAAAACTATAT
This sequence comes from Glebionis coronaria, assembly GCA_025667525.1. NCBI lineage: Eukaryota > Viridiplantae > Streptophyta > Magnoliopsida > Asterales > Asteraceae > Glebionis > Glebionis coronaria. The sequence continues at coordinate 474,856 of JANFOE010001677.1, read as the reverse complement.
ACATAAGTTTTACGTCTTTTCGGCTAAAACCGAAAGATTAACGTTTTTGTCAATTAAAACTTAGACGGTCGGACCCGTCTAACGTAAACTTTTTATAACTCATATACTGATGTATAAGTAAATTTGACAAGTAAAAACTGATAAAACCCGAGCTTTATAACATATGGGCATTAACGGGCCAAAGTAGCCTTATTTGGACTATTGACCCAACTAGTTTGGATAAACACTAATGGACTTACTCATTGGGCTTAACCCACTTGGGCCCAACATATGAGTATTGGCCTGATATTAAAAAAGTATAAAATGGGCTAATATAAAGTATCTTTAATGGGCTATTGGGAATTAATATGGAATTTGATTGAAACTAGTATAACTAGTCTAAATTTGACTAACACATAACACTGTAATGTGTATGAAGAGATAAAATCCCACTTGATCATCATCATACTTATATTGTCATCATATCTACATAGCCATTGTTTTTTATAAAATCATTGGACAAAAGTCAAAGACCGAGTATTATTTGTCTAGGTTTCCGTGATTGAAGCACGTACCGTACATCCAAATCATCGATAACCGCCTTTCCCAATCAACGTGAGTTCATAGCCTCGCACTCTTTTAAATGTTTTATGAAATGTTTTATAAACCCACGAGGGAGATAACGTGTTAGTTTTAATTAAATAGGACACCAGTTGTCCCGGCTGTTTGCTTATTGATTTGGACCCGAATGATTGTATGACCCGATGAATAATTATATGACTCGATGAATGAAATGAGATGGATTATTATTAGTTAGGTTATGTCACTAAAAGTCCCATTTGCATGAATTGTGAACTACCGGGATTTGGTAGACTCTTATGCATATAATAGTACTATTTGGGGAAGATCACCCCAGTTCGCGCCTTGACGGTTGATCCCCGTCGTGCCACATTGATTGGTATGCGAATTTATGTATGAGAAGATTTATATAAGCGTGATTATTGTGACGACACACTGTTTTAGATGGGCAAATGAATTTCGGGTTAGCTACCTGTTGTTTGTTATAGTAAGGTAGAAATGTCATGTGGCTCGTAATAATCCAATACTGAAACTACTGATGTACGAATTGAATTATAATATATTGCTTGACTAGCAATACGGGGTCTTATTATTGATATTATGTTCGTGTTTTGGTTTTACATAACCATTTTCATATAACGGCTTTTATTAAACTTTATACAACGTTATAAAACGAATTGTATGAGGTTTTTACGATAATGGTTCGTATAATTGTTTTGAAGGCAAAAGCCTATATTATGATTTATGACAAAGATTTGTATAAAATGTCTTTGGCCTATTTTATGGCCTACGACAAGGAATTGTATAAAATGATTTTCGGTAACTGATGTAGTGTTTTTACCACTCTTTAGGAAAATAGAGCAAAATAGGGAAAGTATTAAGTGTCGGTTTAGGAAAACCAAAGCACTAATGACCAATGAAGTTCAAGTTCGTTTCCCAAGGAGGCAAGTGCGTTGTGTTAAGAATTGATTAATGGTTTGTGATTATATTGATGAGAAAAGAAAATAGAAAAGGGATAAGAAGAGAAAGACGGTTATAATTGTGGATTACACTAAGACGAAAAGTCGTATACGTAAAACCGTAAAAAGTGACAAAATTAAAATTTTACCCTAAAAATTCCTAGAAAATTGTAGTAAGTCCTAAAAAATGTAATTAGAGTTTACAAAAAATCAAAAATCACTCAAACCTTTTATTTATTTAATTAATAATTTTTTAATGCTAATTAAAGCCCAAAAAATCAATTTAATTAACAAAAAGCCCAAAATGATGTTTTTTCGATTCTAAACCTCTAAAATGACTTAACTAAATTTAAAACTATTTTTGAAAATTTTAAAAGTAATAAGAACTATTTAAAAACAATTAAAAAATATTTAAACTTAAAATAATTCTAAAAATTAATCTAATGACAATAAAAATAATCTAAAAATTGTAAAATTCCTAACTTAACGTATTTGAACTAAGAAAAATGAAAAACTTTGAAAAATCTAAATTTTAATTTTTAATAATAAAATATTAATAAAAATCCAAAATTTATAAAAAATTCTAAAAAGTTGCAAACTAGCTTATTTTAACCTAAATAATACAGAAATGAGGTTAAAATTACAAAATACCCCTAATGGGCCTTGAAATGGGACAAAAGTCCAAACAGACCCCTTAATGGGCTATTTAAGGCCCAATAAGAAAAATGTTGTCCAATTAAACCCAAAAGCTCCTATCTGACTCAAAATTTGATTTTAAGAACAAAACTCTTAAGACCCAAAAGCTAAAAATGTGTTTAAGATGGCTTATTTCAAAGCATCTTATTCTTAATGGGCTTTTTGGCCCATTAAGCTGAAAGCTGATGCCATAAGCTCAAATTTGACACACAAGCTTCTTTTGAGTTAATTAAGAGATCTGTAAAAAGAAAATTGGAAAAATTACAAGGAATAAGCCTGAATAAGCTAAAAGCTATCTTCACAAAACGACAAAATAGTCGTTTTTGAGTTCTAGGCCACCCCAAGAGCTGATTCAAAATTCAAATGCTTTTAAATGACTTAACTAAGCTTAATCAACAAAATTTTTTCCAATAAGCACACTCAATAAGCAGAAATAAGCAAATAAGCACTTAATTAAAAGTCAACCTTATGAGTTTTCTAGCAAAAAGTCAAAGCCAAGGTCTGATAAGCTCCAGATAAAATAAATGGGTCAAATGAGGAAGATATATCACAAAAAATAAGTTGTTGCAAGTCTGGTTAAGCCAATTTGGCTTATAAATAAGCTGAATGAGAATTAACACTAGCAGGGGCTAGTTTTGGGGTCTGAGCAGTGGGAAAAGTTTCCACTGCTTGACTTAATTGACTTTTTGTCTTTAGTGACTTTTTGTTGGATCAAGTTACAAACAAGGCACCCTTGTGATCAGTGAATCACAAGGAGTCAGAAACAACAAAGAAATCACACTTCCAATCAGCCAATTGGTGCAGTTAATTCAATTTATCACCAGATCTCACACAGACATGAACAATAAGCAGATTTCACTCAATAAGCAGTTTTAGCAAAAATCAGCCAACCAAATTGCACCAAAAGCATACACAAGCTATATTTAATTCAAATGAACATAAATTAACAAGTTCAATGCATTGGTTCAAGGCCTAAATCAAGATTCAAGCACAAAATAGTTACTGATGAACACTAAACAAGCAGATTTATCACTTTGCTGATATACTTGACCAACAAGCCAATTTAAAACACTCAAATCTTCAAAACAGGTTACACAAACTTTGATTTAACACCTTTTAGCCCTAAACATGCATATACTCTAGGTATTTCCAAAAGTTTAGGTCAAAATCAGTAAAAACAAGTGATTTATAGCACAATCTTTAATTTAAGGTTTTAAAGCCAATAACTTGCAGGTTTTAGTACTTAACCAAGTGAATAACAGATACCAACAATGAACAACTCTTTCCAACAACACAATAACAATCTATGCACTTAAACAAATAATCCCAAACACCCCTTATCTTTTTCAAATCAAATTTAAACAAGTATAAGTGTATTCCAAGGTTACCCAAGCCCAATCAAACACAATAACAGTTATATTATGCAGTATTAAGCAAGATTAAGCCACAAATTTCACAAGAACACAAGCAATGCACCAAATCACCAAAAATAAAGTTTTTAAGCAGATTTTGGGTAGAAAGGTTCAAACCTCATGGATGTACATCCACACCCACATATTTTTAATCTTATGTGCTAGCAAGAACAAGCACAAGCTTCCACAATAAACCGTGCTAAGATTCAACAAAGATAGAAGCAAAAACAGTAAGATGAAAAATGGCAAAACAAATCTGATTGATGCAACCTTGTTCCCACACTTGATTATCCCCAAACTATGAGCTCACAACACCTTGATAAGCTCCTTATCAGGGTGTATAGATCACTTATAGCCCAAGAATTCCAAGGTTAAACCAAGCCTTAGCAAAATATCAGATTTTTCACTCTTGTGCAATTTCTTGCACAAGGTTTAAAAACAAGTTTTAAGATTCAAGTTTAGCAAACATTAAACATAAACAAGCAGTAAATAAGATTGGCACTTGACTTTTCTTCACAATTTCCAACATATTTCATTAACTTGAAAATGAGATTTACAGGAAAGTGAACACGGAAAAATTCAAGAGCAAATGTAAAAGTAAAACCCTAAGGCCTTTATATAGGCTTACAAGTCATCTAGAAAGCTGAGAAAATACAAGGAACCCTAATGTATGAAGTCCCTAAAGTGCCCTTGTCGAATTTTGAACTTTCAATCCATGTGAAGAATTTTTTGACGTTTGTTGATGCTAGCTGGTGAAAAGTTGATCAAAGGGTCCAAATGATGCTTAGGATGAAAGCTGGATTGTGGGTTGTTGATTCTCTGCATAGTTTTGTCATTTTACCCAAAGGCATATGCAGGGGTGTATCATGTGAGCAATGAGGTGATGTAGCAAAGGGTTTAAGGGTTGGGTTATGTTTATTAAGACCTTAATCATAAATGTGGAACAAATTAAGACTTAATTCTCAATAATTAGGAAATACCCAATTTTTAATATGAACTTGAAGAACTCAGGGTTTGATCTGGTTTAATGTTTGAATATGTGTTATGGCGCGAATAAAGTAACTAATTAATATAATTAGTTAACCTGGTGAGTGGATTAGTGACGTGGTGGAATGGTGAGTGGTGATTGGTTAAAAAGTGTTAGTGGGGCACGTGTTAAACACTGGTTGGTCTAGGTATCTTTGATGTTTGCCAGCTTTCACCCCTCAACTCTTTAACTCCTTTCACTTGCATTTTAAACAGCCAAAACTTGATTTCCTTTGTTATACAAGTTTCCATTTTCACACTTTTGCCCCAAATACTTTTCCAAAGAATTTTCAGGGGTATTTCTTGCCAATTGTTGATTCTTGAAGGGTTGTTTTGGCATTTTCTTCATAGATGATGGTCTTGACTTGTATGATTGACTTTTTGGAGGACTAATATTGACAAGTCATAACTGTTGAGGGACCATTCTTGCCAATTCTTCATAGTGGAGGGACCTTTTTGTAAATTTGACAAACTTTAAGGACCAAACTTGTAATTATGAATATACAAGGGTTTAAAGTGTCAATTCTTCAATATTGGAGGTCCGTTCTTGCATAATCTTTAAATCTTCAAGGGTTGAACTTGGAAAATCTTCATTAGGGCTTGGTTCATTGTGCGGCTTCCTTTCCCGTGTTCGTTTTGCATGATTCTTGTGATCTTTTGTCATTTTCTCAATATCCGTACCTAAAATACAAGTAACAAACACAAGCATATATTTGGCCATTTTCATGATATTTTGTGCATTTAAATCCCGTTTTTGGACGATGAGACTATGTATAAAAGCAGTCTCATCAGTAACAATTATATATACCGATTATATATTAATGGTTTTTGTTAAACTCTATGAATTCACTCGGCGTTTTCGCTGACCTTTTCTTTTAACATGTTTTATCTTAGGTACTTGAAGGTAATTCTCGGGAAGACGACAAGAATTTATGCCCCACACATAAATAACAATTTCCATTCAAATATTTTGTAAAATTGTATGAAATACTATGACTTGGGACCTATGTAATTTTATATTTATGAATGCAAAATGCTTTATTATTAAACGACGCGATTTTCAAGCGTTGTCTATGATTTGAGTAATATGTTATCCCGTAACATCAATGACTCTTTCGCTAAACTAAAGAATGAATATTTGGGTGTGTTACAAATGTGCAATCCCGTAACACCAACGACTCTTCCGCTGAACTAAAGTATAAATATTTGGGGGTGTTACAATTGTCATTGGGGAAACGATCATGGAGAGAAAAAGATTTACCCGTAAAAGAAAAACTCTCCATGATAAAGTGAAATAACCTCCCTAATAAGGAAAACCCCATAAAAGTCCACCCGGGTCAAACACGTGGTTTCCATCTCTAAAAGAAATAGACCCCAAAGTGGCAATAGTAAACAAGTATAAGAAAGATTGGTTTCCTTTAAGCAAAAATCTATCACAATGAAGGGTATAGTTAGTAGGTAATGATACCAATTTTCAAAAAGATTCCTGTTAGTTTCATCATTAAGATACTGAGATTGCTCAAAAATGTGTATACCCGGATAAGATACCGTTCCTTTTATGGGAAAATAGCAAGACAACTTGGTGTCAACATCTTTGGTCTCATTAGGAATAGGTGTGGCAGGAGGGAGAGAATGTATATTATATGTTATCCCTATATTTTATATAGTCGAACAAGAATATAATAGGTAATCTTAGTCGTTAATGGTCTTGTATTGTAATAGGTTAGTCGGGTTAACCGGGCTTGGACTTTAAGCTATATTGTCTAAGTTAAGGGCGTAGGCCCAAGTGTAAGCCAAGCCCGACCCAAGTCACAAAGTCCACGACCCAACAAGCCTAGGGTATATATACCCTCTTCCATGAGTGTAAGAGGGTGTTAGTTACCATTTTACTTTCTCTCTCTAAAGTGTTTAACCTTCCAAATTCTCTCTAGTTTCTCTCTCTACTTTTCTTCTCTTTCTCTCTCTAGAATCTTGTGTTATGGATTAAGTGGGAATAACATTTGGTATCAGACCCTATAGTGGATAGGTGATTGAAGATTCGTGTTTGTGTTCTTGATTTTCGTGCCTATTTTGATCCATATCAATCGAACCAAAGATCTTTTTTTGTGTTTTTTATGGTTTTTTCTTGATACAAATCTTCTACATAGTTGTGGTAGAGATTTGGTATATTCACTTTGGCTAAAAACACAAAAATTTTGTGTGTTTTGATCAATTTTTGGCTAAAAATCTCGAATTGGTTGAGTTTTGTCCGAGAAAAGTGGGAATTTGGTACTATTCCGACAGGTTTTTATCGGAAAGGATTTTATCTTCTGACGGATATTCCGACAGAATTCCATCGGAAAAGGGTTTACATATTCCGATCATTATTCCAATCAGGTATTCCGATAGAACTTTCCGACAGACATTCCGATAGTACTTTCCGACAGGTATTCCGATGGACATTCCGACAGATATTCCGATGGACATTCCGACAGGTATTCCGATGGACATTCCGACAGGTATTCCGATGGACATTCCGACATGTATTCCGATGGACATTCCGACAGGTATTCCGATGGACATTCCGACAGGTGTTCCGATGGACATTCCGACATGTATTCCGATGGACATTCCGATGGATATTTTGTTCGAGTAATTTTTAGACTTAGCCACTATCTAGACTAGTCTTGGAACATAGTTTACACAAAGATTAAAAAAAATAATAATAAAAAATAAAAAAATAAAAAAATTTGGCGAAACAAAAATTTTCGGCTTACCGTTTTTTCAGACTGAGGAATTTATTGTCGGACTGAGAAATTATTTTTTGAATTTTCGGAATTTCAATTTCAACCACAATAAAATCACAACACATCCACTAAGATCCTCATCCATTCACAAGTAATCACCATGTCTAATAACAACAATAACAATGCGACGGCTAATCAAATTCGTTTGGAACAAGGTGGCAATGGTAATCCCACCTGTGCTCAGTGTCGGTTGCTACGTTCAGTGGAGATCTTGTTTCCTTAGATTGCTCGACACTAAGGAGAACCGAACCGCTCTTCGTCATTGCCCTGAGTATCCACCTCCAGTTTTTGAATTCAGACCTATTACCACACAAGCAGAGGATGGTACTTCATCAACTACAAGAGCTATGGAGGATTTCGACACATGTCATACTGAGAAAAAGAAACTCCTCCAAGATGAAGCCGGTGATGTTAACTACATACTTACTGGGATTGATAACGATATCTATTCCACGGTTGATGCATGTCCTAATGCTATGGAAATGTGGAATGCAATTCATCGACTGAAGCAAGGTAAGTCGATAAATGTTCAAGATCTCGAGACTAATCTACTTTGGGGGTTTGGAAAATTCACATCTGAAGATGGTGAATCCATTGACTCTTATTACTCGAGATTCTACAAAATGATGAATGAGCTTCTCAGAAATCAGTGCACCATCTCTAATCATCATGCCAAAGTTCAATTTTTACTTCAACTCAAACCGGAATGGCAAAGGTTTGTGACTTTGGTCAAACAAAGGGAGGATATCAAGACTATATCTTACCACAAACTTTAGGGCTGAAAAGGCAGAACGATCTGCGAACTCTATTGCTTTTGTGGCTGCTACTTCAACAAAACCCGTTCCCCGTCAACAACAACCTACACGTTCCTCAAGGTCATCAAGCTCATCCACCAAACCTCTAGATACTGGTAGAAATAAAGAAAAAGCAGTTGTCCCCACTCCACCTCCAAAGTATGACACCGAGTCAGATGGAGACAGTGATGATGAACAAACTTCAAGGGACAAGAAGATTGAAGAACTCATGTCTTTACTCACCACAACTTATAAGAAGATCTACAAACCTACCAACAACAACCTTAGATCATCATCCAATGCTAGATATAAGGAAGTTGATCATGCACCTAGGTATGATCGTGATGCTAGGTATGATAATCAAAGGGTGCCAAATCAAGTTGGGGCTAGAGATACTGTAGGCACTCCGGTTGTGTAGAAGACTAGGATTCAATGCTTCAACTGCAAGGGATTTGGGTACATGGATAGGGAATGTAAGAAGCCAAAACGGGTTAAGGATTCGGGATATCACAAGGAAAAGATGTTGTTGTGTAAGAAAGAAGAAGCAGGAATTCCACTCATAGAAGATGAAGTTGACTGGCGTGATGACACTGATGATGAAGCCAATGATCAAGAGTTGGAGGCACATTATGGATGGCAAAGATTAAAGAAGTGATTCCAGAGAATGCTGACAATTCTGGACCTATCTATGATTCTGAGCCAATTGAAAAGGTACCATCAAATGATAACTATAATGTGTTTACTAATGAACGACGACATCCTGAGTAACCCGAAAGCATCAATGACACGTATGTAATGGACACGGAGGATAGCAATATCTCTACGGATTCACAACATATGTGTAATGATGACGGAAATGCTACTCAGGATACTGACTCGGAAGAGGACCGTGATTTGCTTGCGTCCATTATTGATTCTTTAAAACGTGAAATTAATGAAAACAAAGAGGCTAATAAACGTCTGAAGCAAGCAAACACATCCTTAGCTGAGGAGATAGACATGCTTAAAGAGTGTGATTATGTAAAAGAAGCTGATCGATGAGTTGCAATAGCTAATGGTTTGGTATATGAACGTAAGGTGCTCAACGAACAATATTGTTCTGAAGTAACACACGGAATTCATATGTCAAAACAAAAGATATCGGAACTTTAAGAACAACTGCTGCTACATAAACTCCAGATTACTGAGTTAGAGTTGGTTAACAAAGAACAAACTGAGCTTTATAAAACTCGTGAAGAAAAGGATATTGAAAAAACTCTTGATTTGGAAAAGAGAGTCGAAACGTTAAACAACATTGTTTACAAAACGGGTCAGTCTATTCACACTATGAATATGCTCAATAGAAATATGAAAACGAGTTTTGTTAAGCCTGAATATCTCAAGAACGTTAAATCTATAAAGCCTGGTCTTTATGATATCGGTTTTTATATTGATAATCTTGCTCTTATGCTTTCCCTTGACTGTGACAAAATCCTTCGTCATCAAGAATAAAGTCGATCGAACTTAAGTGATTTGATAAACCTTTCTGATTCTAACAATAATATTAAGTTTGTCCCTCAAAAAGAACTTTCAAAAGAACAAAAGATGTATAATAGTGTTCCACCACCAAGTGATGAACCACAAAAGAAAGTTTCTTTAAAAAGGAGTTTCAAAAAACAATCAATTTTTTTAGAAATGTGAATTTTGGATGAAAAACGTAAATGGGATGAGAAAAGCAAAAGTGTTCAGTAATTTGAGTTTATAAAACAAGGGGTTTTAAATTTGTACAAAGGTGTCGTCGACTATGAAAAAGTTTCTAGGGATACCCTTTGGGATATTAAACCTAACGCACAAGTAGAAGTCGTCATTCAACAATGCATTGTTCCAACCATTGATGATCTTTCAAAAAATGTGGAAATGTTTTAGAACGCTCTCACTAAGGAAATGTTAAGTGATTAAAGTTATGTTAAATCTCTTGAAGATGGAGTTGAGTTTCTTCAAACTAAATTAAAGACACAAGAACACCAACTTTCTAACGAAATTGATCGACTTTCGAAGGAATGTTTTTATGCTGACCATATGAATGCTATACTTGGTGTGTATACCGATCTTGATCAATATTGTCATGTAGCATGTCTAGTGTCAGAAACGTACGAGAAATGTCACAATCTTGAAGTTTTTCCCAACTTGAGAAACACTCCATTTCTCTTGAACTTGCTTTACAAAAAGGTGAAAAATCTCATAATCATAAAAAGTGTCAAAAAATGGCAGCTTCTTTGTTTCGTCAACTAAATGAAAAAGATTTCGAAATAATTGATTTGAAAGCTCAGCTACAAGAAAGGGACATAGCCATTAGTGAGTTACAGAAACTCATTGCGAAAATGAAAGGAAAGTCTGTTTTGGGTAAACCATCCGCCGTTCGTCAACCGAATGCGGTTAAATGCCCTAAATCATCTATTTTGGGAAAATCCCCACAGACTTTGCCTAAGATAGGAAATGATAAGAGTACAAATGTGATAGCACCTGGAATGTATAATATGAACACTAATCCCACTCAAACTGGAACATCGCGGTAACCTCAGAATATTAAGAAAACTAATCAACGTGTGTCTGCTTCTACAGGAGTAATCCCCACTACTAGCGTTAGCGGACCACATCTTAAGAGCACTAGAACGCAAGATAAGGTCATTCCTAACAATAGTCAAGGAAAGAAGTTGGAAGTAGAAGACCACCGTAGGAATTTTAAGTATTCTAAGAATAAAACGTCTGTAACTGCATGTAATGACAGTTTAAATGCTAAGACCTCGAATGTAATGACACCATCAACTTGCTTTCGAAGAATGATATTGCGACCGGTCTTCCTAAGTTAAAATTCGTCAAAGACCATCTTTGTTCTTCTTGTGAGTTGGGGAAAGAAAAACGGAGGTCTTTTTAAACTAAGACTACCCCAAGCTCAAAAGGACGATCGGAACTTCTACACATGGATTTATGTGGTCCCATGCGTGTAGAGAGTATTAACGGGAAAAAGTATATTCTCGTAATTGTTGATGATTACTCTAGATACACATGGAATTTCTTCTTAAGGTCCAAAGATGAAACACCAGAGGTTCTCAAAAACATTCTCAAGATGATACAACGCAATATTCAAGCTCAAATCTTAACCGTAAGAACGGATAGGGGTATTGAATTTTTGAACAAGAACTTGAAATCATACTTTCATGAAGAAGGCATCAAACATCAAACGTCTATTGCTCGAACTCCTAAACAAAATGGCTTTGTCGAAAGACGGAACCGTACTTTGGTTGAGGCTGCTCGAACAATGCTTTCTGCTTCAAAATTACCGCTATTCTTCTGGGCTGAAGCAATTGCAACTGCCCCTGTTATACTCAGAATCGTTCTCTCGTCATCCCTAGACATGAAAAGACACCTTACCACATCATCAATGGCAGGAAATCTACTTTCAAATTCTTTCACGTATTTGGATCTTTATGCTACATTCTTAAAGACGGTGAGAATCTCGACAAGATGAAAGAAAAAGGCGATGCATGTATTTTTGTGGGATATGCTACATTGTCTATAGGATATCGGGTCTATAACAAGCGAACAAAGATTATTGTCGAAACAATACATGTGAACTTTGACGAATTGCCACAAATGGTACTTGATCACAACAGCTCAAGTCCCGCACCTCAATGTCCAGCAAAGACACCTACACAAAACAGTTTACGTCTCGTGCAAGAATGTCAAGAAAGTAATCCTACAACAGACTCGGTGGATTCGAAACAAATGAATGAGTTGGTTGATTTATATGATCTAACGTTTGATGAATATTACTGTGGAGACAATCAAGGTTGTGTCAAAGCCTTCCGCTATCAATACTGCTGATGCACCTGAACAAAATCAACAAGACACAACTGCATCTACTTCAACACCCGTTGCTCAAAAGACATTTCCATTCGATACTCAACAAACTCAAGAAACTTTCATAAAACCAACATCTCCAACCGTCAAGGCTGAAGGAGGAAACAACAATCAAGCAGTCGATGCACAACCTGACGAAGAAGAATTTATCAACCCGTTCGGTACACTGGTACGCGAAGTCAGAGAGTCTTCTACTCAACATGTTGATCCGTCCAACATGCCTACATTCTACCAACGATATCCATCCACTCATCATTTGACACGTGATCATCCATTGGAGCAATTCATTGGAAATTCTTCACAACCGGTTCGAACATGTAAACAACTCAACACAGATGGGGATGTGTTTATGTATGCACTCACCGTGAGTTCAACTGTACCTACAAACATCAAGCAATCCATGACTGATCATGGGTGGATTGAATCAATGCAAGACGAAATTCATAAGTTTGAACGCCTAAATGTTTGGGAACTTGTTGACAGACCCTATGGAATGTCATCTTTAGATTTCAAATGGATCTGGAAAAATAAACTGGATGAAGAACAAACCATCATCAAAAACAAATCGCGTCTTTTGGTTAAGGGATACCGTCAACTAGAAGGCATAGACTACGATGAATCATTCGCTCCAGTTGCTCGTTTGGAAGCTGTCAGGATATTCCTTGCTTATGCTGCACATAAGGGCTTCACAGTTTTTCAGATGGACGTTAAAACTGATTTTCTCAACGGCCATTTGAAGGAACAAGTGTATGTGAATCAGCCAGAAGGATTCATTGATCCTCATCATCCTAACAAAGTATACCGTCTCAAGAAGGCTGTATATGGACTTAAACAAGCTCCAAGGGCATGGTACGAAGAACTATCAAACTTCTTGGTTTCCAAAGGATTTTCCAAAGGTTCTATTGATCCTAATCTCTTTACTAATAAATATGGGGATGACATACTATTGGTGCAAGTTTATGTTGATGACATTATTTTTGGTTCTACGAACCCAAAACTTTCAAAACGTTTTGAAAAATTAATGCACAGTAGATTTGAAATGTCAATGGTAGGGGAGCCAAAATTCTTTTTAGGCCTCCAGATTCATCAATCCCCACGTGGTATCTTCATTAACCAAGCGAAGTATGCTCAAGAGATACTTAAAAAGAATGGTATGACTTCATGTGCTCGCGTTGGTACACCAATAACGACCAAATCCCTAGACGCTGACTTGTACTCATATCCCGGAGATAAAACGCGAAATCATAGTATGATCGGGCCACTTATGTACCTCACAGCCAGCAGGCCTGATATTCATCATGGCATATGCTATTGTGCACGATATCAAGCCAGACCTACTCAAAAGTACCTCAAAGAGGTTAAACGAATCTTTCGGTACCTTAAGAATACCATTCACATGGGACTCTGGTATCCGAAGGAAACCGGTTTTCATCTAACAGCTTTTTCAGATTCCGATCACGCAGGTTGCCTTGATAGACGAAAAAGCACTTCTTGTAGCGTACAATTTCTAGGGGAAGACAAGCTTGTGAGCTGGTCATCAAAGAAGCAGGATTGCACTTCGCTCTCATCAGCTGAAGTAGAATATGTGGCTCTATCTGCATGTTGTGCTCAAGTCCTCGGGATGAGAACTCAACTCACGGATTAAGGCTTCCACTTTGATAAAATACCTATGTATTGTGACTCAAATTCGGCCATAGCCATCTCTTGCAATCCGGTTCAGCACTCCCGTACCAAGCACATCGCAGTCAGATATCACTTCATCAAGGAACAAGTGGAACGTGGTATCGTGGAATTATACTTTGTCAGAACTGAGTACCAGATAGCAGACTTGTTTACTAAAGCCCTATCTCAAAGTAGGTTTCAGTATCTCGTTGGCCGTCTTGGTATGAAGTATATGACTCAGAAGATTTGGAGGTTTTAGCAAATGAAGCTGCTTGATATTCTCTCATAATGACTTCTAAGCGCATCACAGCTTAGGACTCGGACCTTAACTAAAGAAAGTTTATCTCGGACGATAACTTATCCTTCTCAACGAGAAATTCATATTTCTCGGTCATGAGCTTCTTATAAAAACATTCCACGTTTTTAATTTCATGAAAAACGACTTCTAAGTAAATGCCATCTTAGAACTCGAACTTCAACTTAAGGAAAGTTTATCATGGATGATAACTTATCCTTCAAAACGGGAAATTAATATGTCTCGGTTATGAGCTAGTCACTAAATAATCAAAGTTTTGAGCTCATGAAAATCGGACCCTAAAGGGAAGTTTACGTTTCAGTGCGCTTTCTCTAAGCAATAGAAAAAAAGTCTTCTATCATGATTATTTTAAAACCGTTGAACATAATTTTTCAAAAGTTTTTTCTAAATCTTTCAAAATTGTGTATTCAACACTCCCTTCCTCATAATATGGTCTTTATATCTCAAAATTGTCATATGTTATTTTGATCAATTCTTAAGGGGGAGCGTTTTAAAAATCAAGCCTTTAATGTTGTTGGGTACATCTCAGATATTGTCATACTTTATGTATCCAACACATTCTGAAATCGGTTTAAAACTGTCATATTTAATATACCATCTTGGATAAGGCATCTCAACTTCGTCCCTCAACATATTTTGTGGTGTGGTTTTTCCAAAGTTTTGTCAAACTTTTGTTTCAAGACACACATATATTGTTGAGGGGGAGCATCCCGACTGAAAAAGTTCCATGATTCATGCGTGCACACGTGTTTCTCTCCCAATCGGTTTTCAGAAATTGTCATATTTTAATCAACTGGTATCTCTAATATGATGTTTTTATATTAGAGATAGGGGAGAAAATGTGATTAAAATGTAATATGTTGCAACATGTGATCTTAAAGACTCAAGTGCAACTCTTTCCTTCACATGCTAAACCGTTTCGTATATCGATGCATGTGTGTAGGGACAGCGTTTCGGAAATGTAAAACTTTCCAATGTTAAAATTTTTGATTTTTATCAAGCACTTTGAATGGTTTTAAATGGTTTATGGTTACGTTCTTTACCCAAAACAACCTACTGTCCACGACGGAACGATGGAGTCAAAAGGTGGTTTAGGATAGGAAACTAAGTCCTATTGTGACAATCCGTCAATTTATGGTTGATATTTTATTCTCAAGTATTATTTAAAAACATTATTTTAATGTTATATTATGAACTCACTCATTTATGGGAAGAAATTTGGGTTTACGTCTTGAAGTAGCATCGACTACGTCTAAACCGAAGGACTCTACGTTACGTGCTTACGTTTACATACACCGTTTTTGATGACAGTCTGACATTTCAAGAAATAAATTTATCCGTGAATATTATTTTGAGATTTTAAATTTGTGCTGGTTCATAAACTCACAAATTTACGAGAAGAGATTAGGACTTACGATTATAATTTAACGTCCTTTACGACTAAACCGGAAACCTTAGGATTACGTATTTACGTTTTTGAACTCCGTTTTTTATGAGACAATTTTTATTAGATTCGTTTTGTGCCGTTGATTCATAACTTATAAAAATGTTTTTCGTAAAACGACCCGAGGGAATGCAAATCGAGGAAACTAGAATTAAGGAATACCCGTAAATTAGCCGGATGGGACAAAACAAGTTTATCTAACCCCAATAAAAGGGACGGACAAAAGAGGACACCACATATCTTGATGTGGCACCCTTATAACTATTAAGCTTACACATGTAAGCCTAAGCTTAACATGTAAGCTACATCTTTCACAAAACCACTCAAACCACCTAAGACATACCATTTGCTCTCATTTACAACATGCAAAAACCACACACTTCTCTCTCACCCTTCACCCTTTCCATCCAAAAACCACCATCAAACACCACTCTTGATCAATTTAACCACAATATCATATGTTATTCACACATATGTTGAAGAACCTTTGAAGATATGAAGATTGGAAGTGATCTTAACCTATGAAAAGGAGTTTTCATGAGGTTAAAGGGCTGAATTCATGGAGGTGTTCATCTATCCAAAGTACCCAAGAAGTTTCCTTGCTAAAGTTGAAGATTTGATAACAAGAACCAAGACTTGTTCATCAAAAACCTCATCTTTTCATCACTAATGGTGGTATAAAGATTGTTCTTCTGATCCTCTTGTTATTTTGATTATGTAATCTTGTATTTTCTTTATTTATGTATATTTATATGATGATGAATGATGATAAAAATATTATGTGGGGATTTGTGTTGATAAACATGGGTAAAAAGATGGAAAACCACATGTAAAATGGTTAAAATTTTGCTAAATATGATGGCTGTATAAAAACAGTAAGTAACCAAATGATAAACTGATAAAATTGCATGGTGGAATCAATTTACAGTAAGTATTAGATGTCATACACATGTGAGAGTTGGCCATTCAATGGAATCATCAAAATGAGTGAGATATGATCAAAACAAAATTTGTATACCAATCTGAATAGTCTATTTTGTATGGACTATTAAAGATACTTAGACATGGATTCATCAGTAGCTATAGCTAACTTATTTGTAGCATATAATATGAAGTTTATGTCATCCAAAAATGAGGTTCTATCTCTCTATAGAACTCAAGATATGATAAAAATGGTGAAAGTGAAATTAAAAATCAGATTTTGTGAAATTAAAGTTTAATAGTATTATAAAAGCACTCAAAATAATATAGTATAAAATGTGAAATTAAAACCCACTAACTTATATATTTCATCTATATAAATATGTATAAGGATAAATAAATGGATATTATATAAAAATGGTAGTTTGGTAAGTTTTATAAGTTATAAAAACTATAAACATGATTTTTACGTCTTTTCGGCTAGTACCGTAAAATTAACGTTTTTCGTCAATTAAAACTTAGACGATCGGACCCGTCTAATGTAAACTTTTTAAAAGTCATATACTGATATATA
Source organism: Glebionis coronaria (assembly GCA_025667525.1). Taxonomy (NCBI): domain Eukaryota; kingdom Viridiplantae; phylum Streptophyta; class Magnoliopsida; order Asterales; family Asteraceae; genus Glebionis; species Glebionis coronaria. Next base: position 457,808 of record JANFOE010001677.1, on the reverse strand, counting down.
AGTACTTAATACAAGTAAAAACCGATAAAACCCGAACTAAATAACATATGGACATTAACGGGCTAAGTTAGCATTATTGGACTAATAATCCAACTGAATGTGCTAAACACTTATAAATTTACTTATTGGGATTAACCCACTTGGGCCCAAATGTAAAGTATAATACTGATAATAAAAGTATAAAATGGTCTAATTTAAGGCAATGGACTTATAATAGGCTTATTGGACCTAAAACATGTAAATAGGTAAAACTAGTAAACTTGTATAAAAGTTACCAATACATAACACTAAAATGAGTAAATGAGAATGTATAAACCCACTTGATCATCATCATGTATATAAAATCATCATATGTATACATAATTGTTATTTTTATAAAGTCATTGGACAAGAGTCTAAGACAAGTATTATTTGTCTAGGTTTCCGTGATTGAAGCACGTACCATACATCCGAATTGCCGATAACCGCCTTTCCCAATCAACGTGAGTTCATAGCCTCGCACTCTTTTAAATGTTTTTATGAAATGTTTTATAAACCCGCGAGGGAGATAACATGTTAGTTTCGATAAAATAGGATACCATTTGACCCGATTATTTGTTTATTGATTTGGACCCGAATGATTGTATGACCCGATGAATGAATATATGACCCGATAAATGAAATGAAATGGATTATTAAAGTTAGGTTATGTCACTAAAAGTCCCATTAGCATGAATTGTGAACTACCGGGATTTGGTAGACGCTTATGCATATAATAGTACTATTTGGGGACGATCACCCCTGTTCGCACCTTGACGGTTGATCCCCGTCGTGCCACATTGATTGGTAAGCGAATTTATGTATGAGAAGATTTACACAAGCGTGATTATTGTGACGACACGCTAATTTAGATGGGAAAATTGAGTTCGGGTTAGCTACTCGTTGTTTGTTGTAGTAAGGTAACAATGTCATGCGGCTTATAATAATCCAAATAATTAAATACTACTATACGCACTAAATTACGATATATTGCCTGACTAGCAATACGGGGTCTTATTATTGATATTATGTTCGTGTTTTGGTTTTAAATAACCATATTCATATAACGGTTTTTATTTAACTTTATACAACGTTATAAAACATATTGTATGATGTTTTTACGACATTGGTTCATATAATGATTTTGAAGGAAAAAGCCTATATTATGATTTTTGATAAGGATTTGTATAAAATGACTTTGGCTATTTTATGGCCTATTACAATGATTTGTACAAAAATGATTTTCGGTAATAATTTTATACCGATGATAAACTAATGGTTTTATTAAACACTATGAATTCACTCGGCGTTATCGCTGACCTTTTCTGTTAACATGTTTTATCTCAGGTACTTGAAGGTAATTCTCGGGAAGACAACAAGAATTCATGGCCCGGACTTAAATAATAATTTCCATTCAAATGCTTTGTAAAACTTGTATGAAATACTATGACTTGGGACCTATGTAAATTTGATATTTATGAATGGAAATGTTTTATTATTAAACGACGCGATTTTTATGCGTTGTCTATGATGTGAGTAATTTGCTATCCCGTAACACCAACGAGTCTTTCGCTGTATTGAATTGTGTAAATTTGGGGGTGTTACAGTTTGGTACCAGAGCTCTTGTTATAGAGAACGAAAGATTTTTAAAATTAAGGTTTTGAATAAAACATTTCAAAATCTTTTAACTATAGACATTTTTCTCAAAATGTCTAAAAATCTTTTGACTATAACGGTGCCGAAGAATTCCCGAGTTACCGACAAGGCCAGACTGAGAAGTGTTATTTTAATATATATATATATATATATATATATATATATATATATATATATATATATATATATATATATATATATATATATATATATATATATATATATATATATATATATATATATATATATATATATATATATATATATATATATATATATATATATATATATATATATATATATATATATACATATATATATATATATATATATATATATATATATATATATATATATATATATATATATATATATATATATATATATATATATATATATATATATATATATATATATATAGATATATATACATATATATATATATACATACATATATATATATATATATATATATATATATATATATATATATATATATATATATATATATATATATATATATATATATATATATATATATATATATATATATATATATATATATATATATATAACTTGGATTATATATATACATATGATGTAATTTGATTACATGATTGTTTGATGATTATTCTATATTTATACGAGGTATTTATACGACGTAGATTGTCACAAGGAACCCTAAATCCCCTAGTAAATTAATCTAAGCTATTCTCGTAGGAAATCTAGCTATTCCAGATCTAAACCAAGTTGTGGATATTTATGATCCCAACAAAATGGTTGATATTCGTAGAAATGTAGATATTAGTTGATTGTGATATTGAAGAAGAATTGGCGAGATTAAAACTGATATCGATGTCATGACGATCTTTCCTTATAGAGTGGAGTTTGGCAAAACATTACCACCTGGAAAGGTGCCATCTGATTCGTTGTCACCCAATTCTTAAATTGAAATCGAAAGGGTGAATGTTGCACTTGAGGCTGTCATTGGAACCATTACCCAAAAGCCTCATGCCACTAGTACCTTTCTTAGAATTCTAATTGAATGTGTGAGTAATTTCATACTAGTGACTCATTTGATAACTATTTTAGTAAGAACTATTGGACTGCAAATTAAGTGTTGTTCATATTGAGCTTTTATTTCCCTTTTAAGGTCTAAGAATAAGGTTGAAGTATTCGAGAATGAGGTAGGATATCGCATTGAGTATGATTTGGCTGAAACTTGAATAAAAGTAGAATTTAACTCGTATGGAATATGAGATTGTTAAGAGGAAGTCGTTAAGTCCTGTGATTGAATTATAAGGTTTTAAATGATTGTTGATTCGTGTTAAGGGTTGTTCCTAGACCATTGTCCAATGACGAGGATGCCTAGTGTCCAAGAAATAAATCGAATAAATCTTCTTCTGAAATTGGGACCGATGGATCTTCCGGGACAGGTGGGACACCTAATGACTCTTGTTGATTAGTATTCATTGTGGTATCTTTTAAAAATCCCTAACTTAACTGAGACATCAGTTGGTAGGATGAATTATTGAAATTGTATGACATAGTGACACGTAATGTGTTACGGTACAATTTTGACTTGTTTGTGATTAATGAAAAGACTACTTTTGATTGCTAAATTCTACATGTATCGATGTTATCTATCTTTTCATGCTTGTTCCTAATGTTCGCATTAGTGATGCAACCATTGAACAAGTACTCATCTCGAATTAAGTTACGTTGTGGATTATTCATTTTGAGTGCCATCGAGGTCATGAACCTCATGATTATTTGGCTAAGCTCATTTCCTATTATATTGTAGTTAGTTCTTGGTGAACAAATTTTCATCACTCTTTTGCAGATCACACATTGTTTTTATAAGATAAAACAGTATCCCTTGAGAAAAATTGAATTTTCATCACTATAAGGATTATTCAAAGTGAAATTTATAAGTGATCCTTATCAAAATGAAGTTGTTTATAAAACACCTTAGAAAACTTAATTGTTTCCATAACAAAGAACGTATCTATAAATTCATTTTGAATTAAGCATGAATATATATTTTAAACATGATGACAAAGTTTTGACGAACTGAGTATTGCATCGTTACTCTTGAAATTGTATATAGTTGCGCGCCTACATACAATTTGGAAGTAACCATGCAAGGCTGATTAGTAGTCACCATGAAATTATTAATAAACACTAAATTTTCTTTAAAGATTGTGAAAGATTAAATTTTATGAGATCTGCAAGAAGTGAAAAATAGGGACATATGATAGGGACACCTACATAGGTGCCCGTACTATTTATTCTTCTGAGTCGAATTTACTCATCTGTGGAACTTGTCTTATTTGACAATTGATATTCCCTTCTTGTCCAATTCTCCCGTGGCGAGATTCTTTAGAAAAATATCTGATTACCGAGTGTTGATACTCGATTGGATGTATCGACGTTCTTATCATTTCTTTTGATTAGATTTCATTTGAATGACCTGGGTAACGATCCGAGGAGCTTTCAAATGCGTACTCAAATTATGAAAACATAGGATATATTCAAATTCGTTAAATGTTTTTGTCTGTATCTAATTTGAAATTCTCTCGCATAGATTTTGCGTTGACCTTAATCTTTTAATGGTAGTTGTGTCTCCATATATCCTTGAATTTGTGAAGGATTATGAGTTATTATTAGTATTTTGAGAAGTTCACATCTTATCAACGGTAATGAAACTTGAAAGTTGATAGTGCCAGTAGAATGGATTGATTGATTATGACATGACGACATTGTCTTTATTGATGGGAAGTCGAGTAGAATTCCCCTAAATGATAAGATGTTGATTATCAAAAGTGATCTAAATAATTCTTGATGGATGACCATATCCTGCATTTAGACTTGAAATTATACCGTGAATGGTTGTGAATTAGTCATAGATATTATAATCTAGAAAGAACTTAAAAGTGAATATATTACAAGATGTTTATGTTATCTGAAACTTTAAGAGGTATTGCTGGTGAATTACCTAGACTTTCGCCATTAAGGCAAGTTGAATTTGGTATCGATTATATTCCCGGTGTTGCACCTGTGGTGTGTGCGTTGTACGTCAGCACCATCTGAATTAAAAGAATTACCGTACAACTGAGAGAGTTGTCGGAGAAAGCTTTTATTCTATCAATCTCGTCATTGTGAAGAGCTATGGTGTTATCATTCCTTATATTTATTGATTACCGTGAACTGAATAAATTGATGATCAAAATCTATATCCACTACCCAAGATGATAGATTTGTTCGATCATTTAAAAGGTTCGAGCGTTTGTTCTAAAGATTTGATCCACGGCATGGTTATCATCAACTTCACGTCCGCGAAAAAGATTATCTATTCCAATCACTACATCCAGAACTTGTAATGAACATTATGTGTTTCATGTGATGTCGTTTGGATTGACCAATGCACATGTAGCATCCATAAATTTTATGAATCATGTGTGTAGGCTGTAATTTGATAAATTCATGCTTGTGATCATTAAGGACCATTTGTTTGTTTATAAGAATAAGAAGAAGTTAATAATTATTTATAGATTACCCTGAATTGACCGAACAATGAAAATCTGTACCTTGAATAATTAACATGTGATTTAAGACTTAATCCTTTATATTAATTGACCGTGTGATTAATAGATAATAGAATATATTGACATTTCAAAAATTAGAGCCATTAAGGCTTAGGTTTATACCAAAAAGGAGGTGCAAATATGTATTGAAAAATGTTTTAACAAAGGATTTTTAAGGGATTATTCCCTTATACCCAAATCATTTAACTAAACTCCTATTTAGGGGTAAATGTTTGTGCATACCTCAAGACAACCTAAGAGGGATTGAGGAAACCATTTAAACCATGACTTGAAATTTGAAACGACAATATTTGCTTGTCAACTAAGAAAATTTTGACCCAAGTATAAATAAAGATTTTTCGAACATTTACAAATCTTATTAATCATTTTAAATAAATCAACAAAAATCGTGTTAATTAAAGTCAATTTTAATTTAAACATTTTTCTATAATTGGACGAACTGAGAAAAATTTAAAATTTTTGACGTCAACGTTTCATAAAAATTAAATATTTATTATTTAATTACTTGCAATACTTATCGACGCTTTAAACGTCGGATTGAGCAAAACTGGTAAAAATGATAGTTGAGACGAAACTAAAACTTAGAAAATATGAAGAAAGAATTTCTGAGTGAATTTTGGTCATGATAATTATTTCACCAGGAAAGGTGAGTATAGATACTGACACATTATATAGAAAGGATAAAGAATTAATTAGGATGTGTTCCTTAAATATGACTGTGCAAAATAAATTGCCGAACAATTTAAAAATAGCTGATGCTTGAAAAGAAGGATAATATAGATAATAAAAAGGGTTCGCGGCTAATGTGAACCATTAGTAATAAGAGCCGATGGCGTTAAACGTTTTAAAGGCCACTTGTAGTTGCCTAAATATGGATATTTTGAGATTTAGTTATGTTGGAATCGCGTAAGTATAAGTATTCTATTCCTGTCATTTCTGATTTAATGTATCTTTGTCTGAAGAAGTTGTGCTGATGGAAAATTATGAAGGCAGACATCGCCTCATACATTAGTAAACGTCTAACTATTGCAAAGGTCATCATCTGAATTTGATTCGATTTGGGTCATCATTGACAGACTGACCAAATCTGCTAATATCATTCCTGATAATGATAGATTCTCGATGAAGAAATTGACTCTTGTATTTAAAGGAGTTGAGTAAACATGGTGTGCCTGTATCGATCATCTCTATCAAGATCCTCGCTTCGCATCGAATTTCTAGAGATTTGCTCAGAAATCATTGGGAACGAACCTTGATGAGAGTACTGTTTACTACCCCAATCGAAGGGACGAGGTAAAGTAATGATACAAAACATTAAAAGTGTTGTTTTATGTTTGAATGATTAACCTTTGGTAATTAACAGTATAATCGCTTTCCTTTAGAAAGATTATCATTGATAATTATCGTATTAGGATCGAGATCCAATCTTGTTAGGATCTAAATATGAGAGCATCTGTAAGCAGGAGTTAGGAGGAAGACACCCGACATACGCCCATTGTGAGTTGGACATGTCTTTTAGGTTTAAGGTTTCCTATGATGACAAACCTAACCTTGCAAAATACCCAACCAGCGAGACCTGAAATGATTGTGTAAATGAGGATCTGATTATTGACTGCCGATAGTAGGCAGGAGGTTACGTGAATATGAAATGTAGATCCTGAAGTGCAGAATGGGTAGCGAAGTTAAATTGATCTTTGAGGACAAAGATCCTGTTTAGGGGTAAATGCTATGACAATCCGTCAATTTATGGTTGATATTTTATTCTCAAGTATTATTTAAAAACATTATTTTAATGTTATATTATGAACTCACTCATTTATGGGAAGAAATTTGGGTTTACGTCTTGAAGTAGCATCGACTACGTCTAAACCGAAGGACTCTACGTTACGTGCTTACTAAAATGTGTATAGTTGAAGTTCGTTTTCTCAGTTCTTAACAAATTGAATGTCCTAATAAGATCGAGTTTTTAATTGTTTTTGGTTGGTAAAGTATTTGGATATTCTATATCTAATTCAAACAAATCCTTGCTAAAATGAAAAATAAAGTCTACTTATACGTAAAACAAAGTGCACAAACCAAGTATTTATTCAATTAAAATGTACAAATGTAAATTCTACAAAATTTAAAGGACTGAAACTGTAAATTCAATGAAAAATAAATGCTAAAAATACGAAGTCAAAAAGTCAAAGGACTAATTATGTAAAACAGTTAACAAATTCGGACTAGGAATGAAAATTTAACTAACAAAGTAATTGATTATAACTTATTAACAAACTACTAACCACTAATTAACAACCTTCAAATCCCAGGGACTTAACCTAACAAATTCCAAAAGATTAGGAAAATTAAGCTAATATTGTAACTGTTTAACAATCTAGGGACTAACAAGCAATTTTCCAACTCTTTTTAACAAAACGGGCTAGGACACTTCAATAAGCCCGTATAAGCTCATTTCTTGACAAATTAAGCTCAAACAAGTTTCAAAACGTTTAAAATTCTATTTTAGATAGGATTGTAAAAAGGCTTAAGCTGAAACTAGCTAGAACTCAAATAAGCTAAATCCAATAAGCACAAAATAAGCTACCCAATAAGCTACACGTGCACAACTAGATTTTATTGCAAAAACCTGTTAATCAGGTTACTAGAAGAAGGTGAAATCTTGTTTCAAAGAAAATGATCCATTAATAAGCACAGAAAATGAAAATAAGCTAAAATGAGCTTAGGTTGACTTTTGTTGACCAAAAATCCAAAAATCTGAAAACTTCAAATCTTAACCAGTTTAACACCCCCAAATTTACACGCAGCGGAATACATCTTTGGGTGCTAAACAATGATACAACAACACATAATTTATAAAGAACGACTCGAAAAGAGACGTTTTAGATTTATCGTTCCTAAAACATTTATCAGAGTAGCGTAGTCCCAAGTAATCGTTACCAAAAGATAAATTAAAACAACATATTAGTTTGTTTTAAAAATGGAACGATAAATAAATCAAAGAGTTTGAACAACAAAAGCAGTGCACAACTTCATTCTCGTGACCTCCAAGCTTCCACTTCTTGATTACCTGAAATACATGTGAGTAAAACAATCAGCAAAAATGCCGAGTGAATCTATAGGTTTATGTAATCAATTTGAACACAAGCAAAGATTATAAATTTGTGGCATGCTTATAAGCATCAAATAATAATTTGCATCAACAATGATAATTGTATATTGCATAAATTGCAATAAGCTCATGGAACCGAGCCCTTAAACACTCCAATATCAGTCTAATAAGACGAGAGATTTATTAATTGTCGTTACCTCCAGATTATTGGTACATTGCCGTATACCTGACTTCTCAATACAATATGTCCAAACAGTGCGGAGGTCGGGCCTAAGCTTCTATGACAAGTCCACACAAACTGAACCGGGGCGGCTTCCCCCATAGATCTATTAATTGTACTAGCGGTTAACCCATAATAGGTTAATTAACGGTCCATAATTGAGGTTTTAACAAAGGCAATCACTTAATGCAATTTAAAGGCAACCACGGGTCCATTCATAGAGGGACAAAGCATACCATAAAAATCTTGTGTTCTAAGTTTATAAAAACATGTATTCCCCCTCGCGGGTTTAAAATCATTTAATAACTAGTATAAAGCGACGCTATAGACTCGCCTTAGCCAATAGTGGTAATGAGACGATTGCCGATGATAGATGATGCCTTTCGAACACGAGAACCGCAACCTATCAATTGAGGTGCGTTCATTAATAATAGACTCGAGAAATAAGCCATACATAATAATATAAAACTCGACTCATAAAATCACGACAAACTCGAGAGAAAACGATACAAGTGATACTATTACACTCTCCTATATATTCATTTTATTGTTCTATGTCTTTAATAAAAATCTGCCGGAACATACCGAATGTGCAAGCCGTTTTCCCATACTTAAACATATCAAATTTTTATGATACTACTCAGAGAACTTACTTACTATATGTAGAAAGTCCTCCCAAGAGCCCATCAAAAGATTTTACTTCTAAAGTTCCCTGCCCGACTCATCTTTGAATCACAAAATTCGGACAGTTTAGCGATCTTGACTTACGAAACCATTTTGACCATTCTAAACAACTCCATTTGTAAAACCGCCACTTGATTCTAAATATAGACTCAAAATAGAAAACTTGGGGCCTGAGAACAGCCCTTGAATCATTTTGAAACTCATTTTATTGTCCCCGAGATTCGATCCAAATATCGACAACAATTTTCGGATTGTGTCGACACTCGTCTCCCGGTACACAAATACTAAAAGTAGCATAACTTTTCGCTCGTAATGAGTTAGAAGCTCATTCAAGCGGCAAAACGAGCGTCTTGAAGATTACTACAATAATATCAAATAATATAAGCCTATCTCAGAACTTAAAACCACGAAATAATCTGTTGTAAGCTGCTGTCCCGAAAATACATTTTAGAAATCATGTCAAATCAACATTTTGACCCATTTTCACCACTTCTATACTCTTAATAACAACCTACAATCATTCTAATCCAACCCTTTCATTCCTAATTCACTTGTATGTACAAATCAAAGAAAACCCAATTCAAAAATCAAACATGCAACCAATTAAAACTTGAATATAATAATATTAACACTTATATACAACATAAAAATGGATCAAACACAACTAGTTCATCAAGAAAAATTAAAAAGATTAAAAAGTGGATGCATGTTGAAGAAAATCATACCAATGTGATCACAAGATCAAAACTAAGATGGGTCTTGTTTTAGATTAGCTCAAATCATCCTAAATCTTGAGTTAAATTGAAAATGGTATGGATTTGGTGATGGGGGTGAATGTTTCGGCAAAAATGAAGAAGAAGGAGAGAGAGAGGATTTTTTTTTTTTGGAAGTAAAATAAGAATGTGTGTGTGTTTATTTTTAAGTTTTATTTAGTGGGGTAGGGACCAAAGTGCAATTTGGCAAAAGTTTGGCTTAAAAATGTAAATAATTAGTTAAAAGGTTGGAAATAATTACTAGTCAATTTTGAAAATATTTACGGGACTCGGGTTTCGTAAAAATACTAAAAAGTTTAAATGCACACGAAAATAATAATATAATGACTCGATACGTAATTAAAACGATATCGTCGAAAATATTAAATATCGAAACGATCGATAATAAAATATAAAAATTTTGGCATCCGTCGGTATCGCGATCACTAGTAGTCCTCGTTACTCGTCAAAATATTAAAATATAATATTTAATATCGGTTTCAACTTAAACCGTTAAACATAATAATATTTAACGTTATAAAATACTTCAAAATAATTGAAAGTAGAATTAAATTATGACCTTATTTTTAAGGGTTTTACATCCTCACCACCTTAAGGGAGCGACGTCCCGGCGCTCAACTCGCCTCATACACGAGTTGTTCACTACCCGGAAGGATGAGGGCATTCCTTATAAAGAAGTCTTTACGTTCCTACGTGAATCTCGATCCACGATCTCCACTGGTTCTTTTACAAAACGCAACTTGTCGTCAAGTTGTATCTCACCAAAAAGGAATAAATAAATCCTTATCCACAAGTCACTCGTCAAGCTCGACACATGAAAATTTTATAAATCACACGAAGCTCATTCGACGACAAGAATAGATGACAGGGTTTACGGGTAAGTCGAGTTAAAAAGAATGTTGCAAATTAAAAGATATCCATCGGCCGGATAGTCATGGACACACATCAAAAAGAACTAACAAGAAAAACAATCTCGTCATCAGAGGGTGCTCACACGCGGGTCCCGACACCATCTCACTTTCGCCAACGCACATTACAGTCTCAATAAACATCGTCGTTGAAAGTAAAAGAGATATTACACAATATGTGCTCTACATGATCGGACGTCATCAGATGATTCCGTCTCAAGTTCTCACAACTTACGATCATTCGACTAGATCACACCCCATATAAGTACATAAAATAAAAGGTCGAACAAAAATATCAAGTATAGATTTCCATCGTTAATCATCGAGAAAACCTTGAACGAACCCTTGATAATAACCACTTGATCACAAGAGTCTTTCCACTTGCGGTGTCGGCTTCAGCTTACTCCTCGAGGTTGTAACGAATTTATTAACTCTATTCATTAAGAGATTCGGTCCTCAATCATTGCACTAGTACACGCATAAATCCTGGTGACACTTATCGTTTCTTCTTATACACTACTTCCCAAGATTCATTTTAAACTCAGAATAAAATAGTGATCTTCAATACGAGGAACATAACGAGATAAAAATGAATTCAATAAACGCATAAATGGACAAGACGTGGTAAAATGATTTAAGGTTGACGATCGACGAGGGATCTCGACTCACGCAACCGTAAAACATAATAATTCACAATACTAGAAAAATGAGAGCGATGAAAGAATTATATATTAACATTAAAGTAACATTTGTCACAATTATCCATCCCGGATTTGGTATTACCTTAAGACTCAATTGAGGTACTTTCTTGATAAAGATGATATATTAAAAATAGAAGTTAAATAGCTTCATAATTTATTTTGGTTGTCTTAAGAAACTTTGAAAGAATGACACGAATTTTATAAATTAAACTCATATTGTTGGTTACAATTAGAAGATATAATTTTCAAATTAAATCATTATTAGAAATATAAATTAAACCGATAATTTCATTACATTTAAAGTAAAGTATGATAAGTCAATTACTTCAAAAGATAAAAACATAATTTCAATTTAAACATTAGTTTTAGTTATACAAAATATGATGTATAAATTTGACCTTTTTCTTATGGTAGTTATTTCGATAATTGAAAATCATTGGAAAATGTATAAAAGTTCCATAAAAAAAATTATAATACGTTGTAGAAATACATAAAGGTGTTTATTATTTCAAAATAAACATGGGGTATATTTGGGTTTAAAAATGTGACAAGATAATAAATGAATACGAATGGAAATAATGGTCAACAATTAGCACGAAATCAGCGGTACGAAAGAAAACGAAGCAAATGTCGTATGAATTCTTAAAGAGAATAATAAAATAAAGGCGTTGATGGTAAGACGATAAGAAATAATAGATTAAACAAGTTGTCAATTTTTGTTAGTGCGGTCAATGGTTCACCAATATCAGCTCGTTAACTTAGCGGTGGTCGATACACGATCGGAAATAAGATCCATACAAAAATTTTAATAAAATAAAATTCTTAATAATCACTTGTAATTAAAACAAATCGAATGAACGATGTTAGTGTTTAAAGAGAGAAGTCAAAGTACGGTTCACAAGAGTGGATTTCGAGACAAACGAGAGTGACGGACGTCATCCTGGATATACAGAAATCGCTCTAGTGATAATTCGTTATTCACGTGCGGAGACATTCCAAAGATCTACCCAGTCGCATAAAGAAGATTGAACAAGAAGGAAGCATAAAACATCGAGACTTTCAAGTCTTTTACCAACAGTCAGTAATTAGACGAATAGTCAAAAGAAATCAGTTATAAGACAAAATGAAGTAACAAGTGGAAAAACAATCATCGAGTAAAAACGTACTTAAAATCACGTAATTCATTTAACAAAAGGTTAGAAAACATATGCGGATGCATAGAAATTGTGCTACTTGCATAAAATTTAAAGGTTTTCAAAACTTCTTTTCAATTTATTTCATTTTATTTATATTTATCATAATTACAAGTAAAAAGTTGATTATCATCAAGATTTTTAAGTTGACTACTATTCAGCCTAGCATGGCTCCTTCTAAATTAGACATAGGTGATCAGGCCATGTATAATTTAGGGCTAGCAATGCAGTGCTCCATTTCGTCGAAAAGTATTACGTTTCTTATGTTTATATAAACCATGCCATTTGTAAAATGGAATTTAAAAAAAAAATAGTTTATAAATTTATAGGATACAAGTAATTTGTGAGATACTCAATAAGCAACTTTTAATGTTACGAAAAGTATTTTATAAGACCAAAGTAAAAACAATTGGTGAAAATAATCGTAAAACAATCTTAGATTTATTAATAAGGTGACAGTATGACAACGTATAAGGTAGCCAAAGGTTTGTAAAAAGTGGCAAATAATAGCTCATAAAACAACCAATGAAATGGTTACAAGTTGTTAAGGTGTCAAAAGGTTATAAGGTTAGACGGAAACGCCATGAGACACGTGATGAGAATGTCGAAGAAGAATGTGAAGGCAAAACTTCAAAACTCAACCCAAGTCAGTGGAAGGTTAGAAGAAAACGAAAATAAAATAACATCGAATGACAAATGAGTCATATATATAAAAAGAATAAATCAATCCATATGTGTATTCTATGTAAGATACTCGACACAACATGCTTTTAAGAAAATATATTATTTATTTTCAAATTACACCATTAATCCGGTAATTGCTAATCCTGTAATGTTTCTATTTTTAAACATTTTCACATGAAACTAGTATTAGTTAATTATAAAATAATATTCGTTAAAATTTTACGATCTCAAATGAAATCAACACTGCTTAGAAACGTTTAAAACTCATGTTCTGAATTTTCTATCAGATTTGACTTTTAAATATGAGCCGATTAATTGACCCGATAAACGACATCTCCAAGACTCGGAGTCTAAAGCATTTTGATGCAAAACGACGTTTCAGACGACTTTCTAGTTTTACCAGAGACCTGAAAACCAATGTAAAATGACCAAAATACCCCTGCAAGTTCTGTGCAGGTTTGACTATTTTATTTTAAAAACGCAGGTTTTACTTTTAAGTTTTGACCTGTTTATACTGCCCCTACAGTTTCTGCATAAAGTGTATTTTTCGACACTTCTTAACTGCTCAAAATATATACATATATACGCACACATGTCTTGTGGATTTTACAACAACGAAAAATAAATCTCATAATGAGCATCAAATAAAAATATAGCATAATGAATGACAGAAAATGCTTCAAGGTATTCAACATGAAATTTAGGAAACAAAACGGTGGATGACGTTCATAATTTAAGTTTCAAGGTGCAATGTAGGCAAATCTCCTTGGTGCCACGATTGTCAAAAACACAACACATAACAAGAAAAGAATGGAACATTAACATGCTACACTCCGGGAGCGAGAAGGTTAATGAAAAACAAATGATACAATTTTATATAAGTAAAATCGTATTCCAATTCTAGCGCCATAATCTAGACGATGATTTATACAATGACGATGACGTTACCGAGATATAAGTGAACAATACACTTCGGAGTCGATACATATAAATGTCAATAAATAGCGGTTAGTCTATTCCAAGGACACATTGAGCTACACAATGGTCTAGAAATTACGTTAAAAGACGTCTAAACACAAACAGTCGGAAGACGATTTGGATATCTATATAGATATCTCAAAGGGTTAAGCAATAAAAGTAACGCGCGCAGATGGAGGTATGTAAGGTCATAATATAAAATTTGCAATAAAAGCAATTTAAATACTTCAAAAATAAATACAGAAAGTTCTTGAAAATTCAATGTATTTATTTAAGTTAATCATTAATAAATGATAAACTTTTATCGAAAAGTTTAACGACATAAATATATATCGATAAAGGGATCCTAGATATAACTATATATCCATAAGTGGATCATAGTATTTATTTATAAATACTTGCCAATAAGGTATACGTAATAACGCATACTAAAGTGGTAATCCCAGAAGTAGCTTGAACCTGAAGTCACACGAAGTCCTGTGCACATGACTCTTTGAAAAAATAAAAACTGACAGTTATAGTTTAGGTTTTTAAAATAAAGACCTAGTTCTCTATAACTCATGGCTCTGATACCAATCTTTAACACCCCTAAATTTACACGCAGTGGAATACATCTTTGGGTGCTAAACAATGATACAACAACACATAATTTATAAAGAACGACTCGAAAAGAGACGTTTTAGATTTATCGTTCCTAAAACATTTATCAGAGTAGCGTAGTCCCAAGTAATCGTTACCAAAAGATAAGTTAAAACAACATATTAGTTTGTTTTAAAAATGGAACGATAAATAAATCAAAGAGTTTGAACAACAAAAGCAGTGCACAACTTCATTCTCGTGACCTCCAAGCTTCCACTTCTTGATTACCTGAAATACATGTGAGTAAAACAATCAGCAAAAATGCCGAGTGAATCTATAGGTTTATGTAATCATTTTGAACACAAGCAAAGATTATAAATTTGTGGCATTCTTATAAGCATCAAATAATAATTTGCATCAACAATGATAATTGTATATAGCATAAATTGCAATAAGCTCATGGAACCGAGCCCTTAAACACTCCCATATCAGTCTAATAAGACGAGAGGTTTATTAGTTGTCGTTACCTCCAGATTATTGGTACATTGCCGTATACCTGACTTCTCAATACAATATGTCCAAACAGTGCGGAGGTCGGGCCTAAGCTTCTATGACAAGTCCACACAAACTGAACCGGGTCGGCTTCCCCCATAGATCTATTAATTGTACTAGCGGTTAACCCATCATAGGTTAATTAACGGTCCATAATTGAGGTTTTAACAAAGGCAATCACTTAATGCAATTTAAAGGCAACCACGGGTCCATTCATAGAGGGACAAAGCATACCATAAAAATATTGTGTTCTAAGTTTATAAAAACATGTATTCCCCCTCGCGGGTTTAAAATCATTTAATAACTAGTATAAAGCGAGGCTATAGACTCACCTTAGCCAATAGTGGTAATGAGACGATTGCCGACGATAGATGATGCCTTTCGAACACGAGAACCGCAACCTATCAATTGAGGTGCGTTCATTAATAATAGACTCGAGAAATAAGCCATACATAAGAATATAAAACTCGACTCATAAAATCACGACAAACTCGAGAGAAAACGATACAAGTGATACTATTACACTCTCCTATATATTCATTTTATTGTTCTATGTCTTTAATAAAAATCTGTCGGAACATACCGAATGTCCAAGCCGTTTTCCCATACTTAAACATATCAACTTTTTATGATACTACTCAGAGAACTTACTTACTATATGTAAAAAGTCCTCCCAAGAGCCCATCAAAAGATTTTACTTCTAAAGTTCCCTGCCCGACTCATCTTTGAATCACAAAATTCGGACAGTTTAGCAACCTTGACTTACGAAACCATTTTGACTATTCTAAACAACTCCATTTGTAAAACCGCCACTTGATTCTAAAAATAGACTCAAAATACTAAACTTGGGGCCTGAGAACAGCCCTTGAATCATTTTGAAACTCATTTTATAGTCCCCGAGATTCGATCCAAATATCGACAACAATTTTCGGATTGTGTCGACACTCGTCTCCCGGTACACAAATACTAAAAATAGCATAACTTTTCGCTCGTAATGAGTTAGAAGCTCATTCAAGCGGCAAAACGAGCGTCTTGAAGATTACTAAAATAATATCAAATAATATAAGCCTATCTCGGAACTTAAACCCACGAAATAATCTGTTGTAAGCTGTTGTCCCGAAAATACATTTTAGAAATCATATCAAATAAACATTTTGACCCATTTTCACCACTTCTATACTCTTAATAACAACCTACAATCATTCTAATCCAACCCTTTCATTCCTAATTCACTTGTATGTACAAATCAAAGAAAATCCAATTCAAAAATCAAATATGCAACCAATTAAAACTTGAATATAATAATATTAACACTTATATACAACATAAAAATGGATCAAACACAACTAGTTCATCAAAAAAAATTAAAAAGATTAAAAAGTGGATGCATGTTGAAGAAAATCATACCAATGTGATCACAAGATCAAAACTAAGATGGGTCTTGTTTTAGATTAGCTCAAATCATCCTAAATCTTGAGTTAAATTGAAAATGGTATGGATTTGGTGATGGGGGTGAATGTTTCGGCAAAAATGAAGAAGAAGGAGAGAGAGAGGATTTTCTTTTTTGGAAGTAAAATAAGAATGTGTGTGTGTTTATTTTTAAGTTTTATTTAGTGGGGTAGGGACCAAAGTGCAATTTGGCAAAAGTTTGGCTTAAAAATGTAAATAATTAGTTAAAAGGTGGGAAATAATTACTAGTCAATTTTGAAAATATTTACGGGACTCGGGTTTCGTAAAAATACTAAAAAGTTTAAACGCACGCGAAAATAATAATATAATGAATCGATACGTAATTAAAACGATATCGTCGAAAATATTAAATATCGAAACGATCGATAATAAAATATAAATTTTTTGGCATCCGTCGGTATCGCGATCACTAGTAGTCCTCGTTACTCGTCAAAATATTAAAATATAATATTTAATATCGGTTTCAACTTAAACCGTTAAACATAATAATATTTAACGTTATAAAATACTTCAAAATAATTGAAAGTAGAAATAAATTATGACCTTATTTTTACGGGTTTTACAACCAGGAACACTTTTTGAAGTGATTTGTGAAAGAAAATAAGCAAGTTTCTGAAGTGGATAAGCTAGTATGAGAAAACAGTCAAGCTATTTATCACAGGGAATTGAATTTGCTCAAGTGCTTAAACAAATGCTTATATCTAGCTTATTCCTTGATACTGTAGAATTTCCTGCTACACACTTAAACTAAATATGTTGTGTAAGTGCTAGAAACAAATTTGAAGTAAATCCATCAAGTATCAAAGAAATGGCAATGATTTGAAGATCAAGACTTTTCCGAAAACTAGTTAATCAAAACTGACCCAAACTTTTTATGATACCAATTGCCTTTTTGACTAAAGACTTGACTTGAAAACTTTGTAAACTAATTTGCAATGACTTACTGACTGAATGAAAGCTAGAATTAACCAACTACCAAGACTTGAACACAATTGAAATCCTAATCCCAAACACAAGTTTACTGAATTGATAAAACTTTGTGAAAGAAATTTTAGCTAAAGACTTAACTGATTAAGGACAAATATAAATCCAAGTTTTATGACTCAAATGTGATGAAAAGGAACCAAGTTCAAGCTATTAAACAAACTTATACTCTAAATGCTAAGACAAGCTAAAAATGACAGCTAGTATGCTTAACGGAATGGAGATTAAGCAACAGATCAAGTTCTATGCTACAATTAATCTACACAATTATCAAAATCAACTCAATTTCAGCTAAACACACTTGATCATGCAGGCAATTACATTTACACTAGGAATTGAGCATGCAATCAACATTTTAGAGGAACAAAAATTCAGAAAATGAACACCTTCTAGCTTAGGCCTCCTTTGGGAAGTAGAGTAGCGCTGAGCTATCTAGCTAGTGCTAAACCACCACCTTAGCACTAGAATCACTAATCAACAACCAACTAATCAGCTAATCAACTAGAACTCCATTGTTGAACTTGAAATTCTGCAAATTCTACCAAACTCTTGAAAAGAATGATCAAATCAATGAGAACGACTACTGGATGAAATCAATCAGCTACTATCTTCAACAAGGCTCCCAATGATCAAGTATGATCACTAGAAACAAGCATCATCAATGGCGTATGAACAGTATGTAAAAGCATTGAGAGAATTGGAGGGAAATTTGAAATTTATTGATTATGAATGAAAAGTGGTTACAAGGTTTGTTAAAACTAACTAACAAACTCTCAAAAGGTTGTCAAGCTTTTGAGAGTTGTTAACTACAAATGCTAATTACAGAATGAGGGAGAAAGAAAAATTCTAGTGTGTGTGTTTTCACACTAGCTAACTATCAACAAATGAGAGCTATATATTCTATTTATAGAGTGAAAGTGATAAGTTGTTGGGGTTGGTGACGTGTCTGGACAAATCAATTGCTTCCACGTGTCCTCAATTGGTTATTTGGAATTTGCAGGTTATGAACACCATTGGGCCTTTCTTCTTGGTTGACTTTCAGTATAATTGAGCACGTGGGATGGATTCGTCTTCCTTTTGTAAGAATTTTTGATGTTTTGATCTTTTGCTGAAATTGCCTCTAGCTCTAGAACGATTTTGGGTTGTTGGAAGGTTGAAGATGCACGTGGAAGGCTTTGATTGGTTGTTGGAGTGTCACACGGATCATTATACCAATAATGAAGTATGATTGGTGAGTGGGGGAAGTTGTGGATTGCACTGTGTAGATTTTGTTAATTAATGGGAGGCGGCTGTGAGTGGCCAGCTGGCCATTATTTGGCAATCCATGTTCTTATATTCAAGCCTTCCCATTGGTTGACATTATCTTCACACGGATCAAACACAAAGTTTAACAAAACTTGTCATTTTCAGTCCCTTGCTTTGGCAGAATGTTCACTTGAGCTCTTATCTTCATTCTTTTGGCAATTTAGGTCCTTCCACTTGCAGACTTGATCAAATAGCTCCTTTGACTGAGTTGACTTCATTATTGACCATGTTTGACTTTGATCTTGACTTTGGCAAATATACACTTTTGGTCCTTCATCTTTGAAATATTGTCAAAATAGGTCCTTTGTCTTCAAAGTCTTGTCACTCTTGATCCTTCTTTGTCTTTTTCATCCAATTAAGCTTGATTTTCTTCTTGTTTGCTTGAAAATGCATCTTTCTTACCTATTTGATCACACACAAAGAACATACCACATAATACTGCTTTTATAGCACAAAAATTAGGTATTTGCTATGTGTTTTAGGGTGTTTTGTTGATTAATTGATATGAGTTTTTGATCATATCAAATCCCCTACACTTGAACACTGTCATGTCCTCATGCAATGCTATATTTTAAAGCACAAATTTACATTCTCCTCATAATTAATCCACCTTGGCCATTATGGAATGCATCTACACTACTCTACACTATATGATGCATGATTTTGATTTTGATAATGCAATGCACAAGATACAATTCTATTTATGTCTTTTTGGATTTTCTTGAAATGGTTTGATGGAAATAACTCATAAAGAATTCAATGACTTTAATTAGGGCTTGGGTACCATGGACATTTATCACCCTCAAGTTTCACTTTCCCCATACCAAGCTTAAAAATGAGATCATTGTATTCTCAAGTAAAAAGTGCATCAACTTATGACAATTAAATGTGGAACCGGTTATTATTTGAGCAAATTGGTTTTGGGAAAATTTGTCATTATTTAAAGCGTGAAATACAAGAAATGAAAAATCCAAAAATAAGGAAGCACGGTTTTAATCCTAAGTAATCCTCTCATCCATTACTTGAAAAACCGCTCACAATTAATATAAGTCCGTTTCAAGAGTAATAAGTCATTCGCCTTATGTGTAAAATCCTCATGTCATGTTTTCATAAGTAGCTACACACTCGCTAAGGAAAGAAAATAAAACTCACGCAATAATTTACATCCGCCATCTTTTTGAGACTTTGGATCTTCAACCCCGCAACCCATCAATGTAATATTGGATTGGAGCAATCTATTGAATCCCCGCAACCCGTCAAGGTAATATTGGAACTCAATAATCACTATAATTAACACCACACTGCCCCTCTTGGGAGTCTTGTATAATTATTTTTTTATTCTTTTTTTTTCTTTTTTTTCTAGCCTCCTATTTTTTCTTAAGCCGTTCTTATTTTTCTTTATTCCTCACAAAGAAAATTAAAAAGAATAAAAGGAAAAACACCCGCCAACTATTAAGCATGACATAAGTCCAGTACACATAAAACGTTCTAACTTAGAATCTTAAGACGTACTTATATCAACCATGAATGATTAGACAAAAATGCATAAGAAATTACAAACCAATTAAAACCGTTCTTGATTATTTATTAACATATATACATGCGAAGAAAATAGAGGTAAAGAAGAGAAGGTTTAGCCACAAGTAATTATCATGAAGTTTATCTAGCCCTTTTATACTTGCTTCAACTCTATCATTTCCCATTCTCCACAAATTTAAAATCTCAAATAATGAGATTGGTGGATGTTTAGCCTAATAGACCAATGAAGGACTACATGGTTAAGGATACTAGCTAGAGAGTGCTAAGATAAGCAGACTCGGGTTGAGTCAAAATATCCATGGCGGGCCTAATATGTCAAAGAAGTCTAAATTTGTTACACCATGTTTTTATTATATTTTTTTCTTTTTATATATTTTGATAAAGAACAAAAGAAGAAATATATACAATGCAAATGTGATATGCAAATGAAAAATGATTAATGCAAAAATTATGAATGCATATTTTTGGTGGCCAAAGTAGATCAAAAATTTGAAAAATGTTTGAAAACTTAATTTTCCAATGTTATCATGAATATCAATGACAAGCTCTAGGTAAGGTCACTTCGATAGAAGACCCCCCCCCCCCCCCCCCCAACACTTAAGATAAACATTGTCCTCAATGTTTAAGAGCATGGAAGTATAAAAACTTCCCCTACACTTATGACAATGAATAGTAATATTTCCTTTTTTAGTTCGTTTTTCTAGGTATCGATTCGAATTGATATAACGTTTTTAAGCTCGACTTAATCGTTTTTGGTTAAAAGAATCAATTTTGGTATTCTATGACTACTTGGCAAATAGCACGTAAAAAGTGTAAAATATACTATATTACCTACATATACCTACTATACTAAAACATCTTGCACGTACCACTTTTAAATGCTCAAAATGTAAAGGATGTAAAATACAAATTTATTCTACAAATTTAAATTGAAAAATACAAGGAAAAAAAACTAAAAAGTATTTTTTATATAAAACTAAAATGAAAATTTTATTTTAAAAATCTAAAATGAAAATTTACAACATATTACTCTAATTTTTACTTTTACCAAATATTAAACTAGCTAGTTATTAAACTAGTCCATTTAGTAAATCCATAGCCCATCAATTCTAGACTAAGCCCAAGAGAAAATTAGCCATTATTTCTAACTATCTGCTCGTTAACTCTAACAAATTGGACCGTAACTGTAACGAAGAGAGACAAAGTGAAGGACCTAATGTGTTTATTATCCATACTTTTGCAAGTGAGATTACTGCTATGATTTAACCTACTGACTAAACTCCTTGAATTTCTATATCTCAAGATCAATTAAAAACTACCACATCTAAACACTCAATATCATGCAGAAGTCAAATCTCAGAAAGCTAAAAGGCTAGAAATCAAGAACTAAGCTGATACATATAGTGAACATGTTATCACTTAGCAATTAAAGTAGAAAACAACTAGAATTCCACTACACTACAACAATACAGCAGATTACACTATAACTGGCAGAAACTTAATGTGCTTAACCAATTCGTAGCTACCTCAGTCCTTAAACCTATCACACCTCAAACTGACTTAACTCTAACAGCAAAAACTAATTTCAGTATCTAAATGAGCAGATCAAGAAGTAAGGATCAAATGAAGACGAAAAACTAACATTAACAGATATAGATCATACAGTAAAACAATCGAGCTTACACTAGACTTACACACTAGCAGATTATACCAAAAATACATGAAATAAAGTTTTGTGCTTAACCGATTCATCCGAAGTAAGACCGCTGAGTCGAAGTGGAGCGCTGAGCTCGCTTAAATCCAAACACCAACTCTGACTGAACACGAAACATCAACGGACCCATAACTTTATCAGATTAAATGCAAATTGCTGAACTGATCTAACACCAATGACCTGCATAAACAAATGGAAAGGCAAAAATGCGAACTTCTGAACAGACGAAATTTCGACTCTTACTTAACTGATTAGAACTACTCTTACTCATCAAAGACAATCGAATACTGAATTGATATACGAATGAAACAGAACTAAGAGAAATAGAAATGAAACTTTATCAAAATTATAAACTCATCAAACTCTAATAATCTCTAACCCAAGACAACTAAGGAGTAACTTGACTGGAAACCAATATCGATGATCAGTACGCTGAGTAAAATCAAGAGTTTAAACATTATTTAATGGAGGAAAAATGTAATATTTGCTAAAACTGATCTCAACAGAAATGTAACTAATTCAACTAACTTTTTTAACAGTTTTAACTAATAAGAAACAGATCTATGAAAAGCTTGAGAAATCATGAACCAAAACTTGAATAGAAAACCCACTACCCCTAATTATTAAGAGAACTAGACACGTCACATAAGCTACTTTAAAAACTCACAATGAAAGCTATTAGAAAATTGAGAAAGAACGAAATGAAAAAGCTGATGTTTTCAAAAACTATAACCAATTCAACAAGACTCGACCGACTGTTTAACTAATGAGAAATGAAGAATGAGAAAGCTTGAATTTTTCATTAATGGAGGAAAAATATAACATTCGGTTACAAACTAGAAACTGAATCAGTTAAAAATTTTAATAAGAAAGATGAAAGAAAAATTAAAACTCCTAACTAACTCTAACCTATCTATGTGTAATCTACTCCTAGGCTAACCATGAAAAATGAGCTCTTCGTCTTCCTTTTATAGGCGTTGAAAGGAGGTGTTGTGACGTGGCTTCACCAATGAGGATTGGACACGTGTTTAATACGAGATTAAATTCATCCATCTTCATCTTCATCACAATTGGGCGTTTCTTCTCCACTGAGTCTTGATCTAATTCATTGGCATCCTCTTGTAGAGGAGATTGAGATGAGCACTTTTGCTGTTGAAGGCTTCGGCTGAATCTTCATGTAGCTTGCTTCATTTGCACTTGCAGGTTTTAAGATGGGAAAGATATCATATCTCACTTTCTCTCTCTTTGTTTCAGTGAAGAAGAAAGTATACGCGTGTTTATTGTGTTTGTGTTTGACCAGTCTTGGTCAAATGACCAAGATAAATAATACTTTTCATTAAATTTGCCATTTAGTCCTTCCATTCTCATTTCTTTCCAAATGGTTTTTAAACTTAAAGCAAATCTCATTTTCATCCTTTTCTTTGTAGAAACTTGCAAGTTAAGCCCTTGATCTTTGAAAGTTTGGCAAATAAGGTCCTTGAAGCATCTTTCGTCTTTTCTTCGTCTTTTGATCAAATAAGTCCTTGAAAACGCGTCTTTGTTCCAAAATTGTATCTTTCTTACCTGAAAACACATGAAACACAAATACACGCATAATTCTGATATTTTACAGTTAAAATAATGTATTTGACTGTGTTTTGAGTGGTATTTGGATCATTATTGATGAGTGTTTTCACACTTATCAACTCCCCTCCACTTGACCATTGCCATGACCTCATGCAATGCAGCATTTAAAAGCACCAAGTTACACTTTTCTCATAATTAACCAACCTTGGCCATTTTATGATTTAATAAACTATACTATGCTATATGATGAATGATTTTGAATATTTACAGTGCAATGTAAGAGAAAACAATTCTATTTATATCTTTTTGGATTTTTCATAAATGGTTTTGATGGAAATAACTCATAAAGAATTCAATGGCTTAGATTAGGGCTTGGGTACCATGGACATTTATCACCCTCAAGTTTCACTTTCCCCATACCAAGCTTAAAAATGGGATCATTGCATTCACAAGTAAAAAGTGCATCAACTTATTCATGACAATTAAATGTGGAACCGGTTATTATTTGAGCAAATTGCTTGAGAGCAAATTTGTCATTTATTCAAGTGTGAAGTATAAGAAGTGCAAAATCCAAAAACAAGGAAGCACGGTTTTAATCCTAAGTAATCCTCTCATCCATTACTTGAAAAACCGCTCACAATTAATACAAGTCCGTTTCAAGAGTAATAAGTCATTCGCCTTATGTGTAAAATCCTCATGTCATGCTTTCATGAGTAGCTACACACTCGCTAAGGAAAGAAAAATAAAACTCACGCAATAATTTACATCCGCCATCTTTTTGAGACTTTGGATCTTCAACCCCGCAACCCGTCAAGGCAATATTAGATTGGAGCAATCTATTGAATCCCCGCAACCCGTCAAGGTAATATTGGAACTCAATAGTCACTATAATTAACACCACACTGCCCCTCTTGGGAGTCTTGTATTATTTTTTTCTTTTTCTTTTTCTTCTTTTTTTTTTCTAGCCACTCATTTTTTGTAAGCCGCTCTTATTTTTCTTTATTCCTCACTAAGAAAGTAGAAAAGAATGAAAGGAAAAACACCCGCTAAATATTTAGCATGACATAAGTCTTGTACACATAAAACGTTCTAACTTAGAATCTTAAGACGTACTTATACCAACCATGAATGATTAGACAAAAATGCATAAGAGATTACAAACCAATTAAAACCGTTCTTGATTATTTATTAACAATTATATACATGCGAAGAAAATAGAGGTTAAGAAGAGAAGGGTTTAGCCACAATTAATTATCATGAAGTTTATCTAGCCCTTTTATACTTGCTTCAACTCTATCATTTCCCATTCTCCACAAATTTAAAATCTCAAAGAATGAAATTGGTGGATGCTTAGCCTAATAGACCAATGAAGGACTACATGGTTAAGGATACTAGCTAGAGAATGCTAAAATAAGCAAACTCGGGTTGAGTCAAAATATCCATGGCGGGCCTAATATGTCAAAGAAATCTAAACTTGTTAAAACCATGTTTTATTATATTATTTTTTTTTTCTTTTTATATATTTTTGATGAAAAATAAAAGGAGAATATATACAATGCAAATGTGTTATACAAATTGAAAAATGATTGATGCAAAAATTATGAATGCATATTTTTGTTGGCCAAAGTAGATCAAAAATTTGAAAAATGATCGAAAAATTAATTTTCCCAATTATCATGAAATTAAGGCAATGGTCTAGGTAAGGTCACTTCGATAGAAGTCTCCCCTACACTTAAGATAAACATTGTCCTCAATGTTTAAGAGTTTTGGAGTGAACTCCCCTACACTTATTACATTGATTACTTTGCTTAACCCAAGTTAAGGAAGAGACAACTAAAGGATATTCATTTTAAGCACAAGTGTTTAATATCACGATAGCAAAAACTAATCGAAGTGAACCAGATACACGGGCCTCCTCCATAAGCTCCAAGTATGAAATGTGAGAGAGCAACCCTTGAAGCAAACACCAAAAGACGAAGAAAGGCACCCCTCCACTTCAACTCTACTATAACATCCTTTTAATTAAACCTAACCTATTGAAAATCTACTCTACGTTTTCTAACCTAGTTATTCAATGCTTGAGTTTTTTTTTAAACCCTAAGTCGCTAGCTCGACTCGTCCCCGAATTAAGTTGTCCTTGGGGAAACCATCATGGAGAGTAAAAGATTTACCCTCTTAGGAAAAACTCTCCATGATAAGGTAAAACAAGTTCTTAAGTACACAAAACCCCATAAGTATCCACCAGGATCAAATACATAATTGCCCTCCCAAGAATAGCACATCCCAAAAGTGGACTTCTTAATCAATGGTGAGGTGAGTGAGGTTTCTTTGTTTATGATTCTTTCCCTTAAGTGTCCCATAAGATGATAAGGTGATACTTTAAAGTTTCCCACAAGTTTTCCTTTTAATGCATCAAGCGGATACTGAGTTGGCTCAACATTCTCTATACCAGGATCAAAAATCTTTTGCTTCATGGGAAAATAACAAGTGGTGGGAGCCTTTGAAGATTCTCCTTGATACTTCACATCATGAGAGAAAGGGAGTGTAGTAGTAAGTGTCATCACACTTGTAGAGGAAACCACCATTTCTTTCTTGTTCTTAGAAAACTCCTCATCAAAAACATCCTCATATGATGACATAAAGAATCTCTCCATTTCAACATCCAAATGATACAAGTCACTATCATCTTGAAACTTCTCAAATATTGGTTCATCAAGTGAAGGCTCAAAAAGGTTGTGTGAATTGGTTTGCAAGAAAGGTGGTGAAATAAGTGAAGCATTTTGGTTTTGAGGTGTTTCAGAAGGTGTATAAGAAGGAGTAATATGTGAAGGTTCTTGAGAAGGTTGAATGGGAATAGAATCTCCATAAAGCAATCTCTCTATTTCACGAATATCCTCATCCCAATTAGAAGAAAATGTATCAACCACAATATCATCCCTCTTAAGATAAGCTTCAATCTCCTCATTAATCAACTCATCTTCACTAAGCATTCTTTCAATTTCACGAATATCCTCATCCCAATTTGAAGAAGATGTATCAATCACAATATCATCCCTCTTAAGATAATCTTCAATTTGTTTATCTATCAATTCATCCTCACTAAGCAATCTTTCAATCTCAAAAACCTTATCACTCTCATCAATGATAGAACCCTCCTCATCATGATAGTCATCATAGATTGGCATATCAAGTATTGGTGTTTCAAAAGGTATCTCCTCAAAACTCAAGGTAGTATGATCATCAAATAATGGAGGCTCAAAAATGGAGAACTCATCATCACTATAGTCATCATAAATTGGTGTATCAAAAAGAGGTGGTTCATCATAACTAGAATCCTCATTTGCTTCCTCATTTGTGTTGAAAATATGACTCAAATCTTCAAAATGAAATTGTTGGGGTTCATGAATACTCAATGAGGAAGTAATGGAGGCTATTGTCTCAACATAAGGAAGATCATATTCACCACTCTTACAAGCTTCATGAAAGTATTCATTACACACTTCATCAAGAATATCAACGTGATTCACCTCTTTATCAAGAATATCAACATGCTTAACCGTCTCAGGCTCATCGGATTTCTTAGACAATTTTCCCATGTTAAACACAATCTTTTGATCTTCTACCCTCATAATAAGTTCCCCTTCCGCCACATCAATAAGAGTACGACCCGTCCTCAAAAAGGGTCTACCAACAATAAGAGGAACTCTCGGGTCCATATCATAATCAACCACTACAAAATATGCGGGAAAGGTAAACTTATCAACCCCTACAAACACATCCTCCGCTATGCCCACCGGATAAGCTATGGTACGGTTAGCTAACTCAAGTGTCATCCTAGTAGGTGTGAGCTCGGGAAGTGAAAGTCTTTTCCAAAGCGATAATGGCATGAGATTGATACTTGCCCCAAGATCCGCTAGTGCCATGCAATTTTCAACACCGGGAAAATTACAAGGTATCAAGAAACGCCCCGGATCTCCAAGTTTTGTTGGTAAGGTTTTAAGTAACACCGCGGAACAATTTTCATTAAGGGACGTGTTGGGCAAATCAACCAATTTTTCTTTGTTTGAGAGCAAATCCTTGAACATCTTAGCAAACTTTGGCATATAAGCAAGAGCTTCCGCAAAGGATATATTGATGTTGAGTTGCTTGAACATCCTTAAGAAATTGGAGACTTGGATGTCATCCTTGTTCTTTAACTTGTCCTTTTTCAACCTTGAAGGATATGGAAGAGTAGGTTTTGGTGTAGGTGGAATAGGTGTTGTAGTGGAAGATTTGTCTTTGTTAGCTTCTTCATTGGGAAGTGTGGAAGGTAAAGGAGAAGTATGAGGAGGTTGAGAAGGTGTGTTTGAGTGAATAGGAGCATTTTAAGGAGGTGAAGTAGAGGTAGAAGACTTGTCACAAGTAGGAGCACAAGTGGGTTGAACAATAGTAGGTTTAGGAGGTGAAGGATCCTTTGTTGTTGTTCCACTTCTTGTTGTAATGGCATTGACATTGGCCCTTGGATTTGTTTGTGTGTTGGAAGGTAAAGCCCCTTGTGGTCTTTGATTTAATGCCATTAAAACCTTATTCATTTGGTCATTCATTTTCTTCTCCATAGCTTGAAACTTCCTTTCATTCTCTTGATTCATTTTTTGCAAGAAATCCATTGTGTGATAATCTTGTGGCACATAACCTTGAAAACCTTGAGGTTGGAAAGGTAAAGGTTGGGCATTAAATCCTTGATTTGGTGGATAAAAGGTATTTGCTTGAGGTTGAAATTGATTTGGTGCCTTGTAGTTATTTCCTTGATAAGCATAACACTCCCTTTGATAGCCTTGAACTTTATCACATTGTTGGTAGGAATGGGGACCTCCACAAGTCTCACATGAAAGAGCAATAGCATTCACATCATTGGTGGAATTCTTGTTCAAAAAGAGTTCACAAAATTTCATGAGTGTGTTGGTCATAGTATCAAGCTTTTGAGAGATCATGTTTTCTATTTGAGGAGTAACACTCTCTTGCACCACATGGACTCTCTCATCAATTTGTGTGTTAGCTTGCACCATTGATTTGTTCTCAATAATGTCCCAAGCTTCTTGAAAGGATTTAGAGAAAAGATTTCCACCCGCGGAAGAGTTGAGTGAATCTTGGTGGTGTGGTCTTAATCCATTATAGAAAGTGTTGAGTTGGTGAACCTCATCGAATCCATGATTTGGACATTTCCTCAATAACTCCTTGAAATTTTCCCAAGCCTCACTAAATGTTTGATCATTCCTTTGTTGAAAACCAATAATTAACTTTCTCAAAGCCGTAGTTCTTGATAGAGGAAAGAACTGGTTCAAAAACTTCTTCCTTAAATCCTCCCAAGTGAAGATGCTCTTAGATGGTTGCCTATCATACCAATTTCTAGCAAGACCCTCTAAGGAGAATGGGAATAGGATCATCTTAATAGCATCAGGAGGGACCCCATTATACTTAAGTGTATTGCAAAGTAACAAGAACCTCTTAATATGGTCGTGGGGGTCATCTATGGATCTCCCTAAGAAGGGGCTAGAAGAAACCAAAGTGATCATGTGGGCATTAAGCTCAAAAGTCTGTGCGGTTATTTCAGGTATAACGATGGCGTCGGCATTTCCCTCTACTTTGATTGGAGAATCTCCATAATAGGACGTTGATCCATGGCTACAAAATGGTTGAATGTATATACAAGTGAAATGACGTCTAAAAGCTTCCTCAGGGAAGGAAGTAATACACCAAAGGTGGTATGTTTACACGCGTGCGAGTACACGTGTAAGTAAACACGAGGAATGAGGGAGTAGCCCTCGGTCGACTTTTGAGAGAGAAGAGATTATCTCCCTTGAGGTTCGATATGAAATATCCACAAGAAAGTATATAATATATATAATTACTACTTGGGTGCAAGACCCCCAATAAAGCCTTCCTTCTTAGAATACGCACTAGTGAACGGGGGGTTAGGTGGCGCGAAGCACTTAAGTACCTATTGACCCTTAGATGGCATTTTATAGCACATCGCCTTTCTATTCACTTTGTAGTTTGTATTCTTCGAATTATTGCCAATTGGAAGTATTTATCTATTCTTGCTTAATTAAATTGGATTGATACGCGTGTCAAGGACCGGAACGCCCCTCAACACGGTGTATTGCCTCGGCAATACTTATGGAGATAGGTAACTTGGTTGTTCTTATACGTATACGTATTTACTTATAATAATATATGGAAAATATTTTTGTATTTATTTGATTTTTTAAAGAAAAATACTATATGTAGGTAAAAACGATGAAAACGATATAATATATATTTTTTTTTTTGTAATCTTTTAGGAAAAAGATTACTTTTTGGATTTTTATTTTTTTGGTTCAATTCTTTAGGAAAAGAATTGATTTGTGGTTTTTTTATTTTTTTGTATTTTTATCTTTTTGATTTTTTTTTTATGTTTTTGATTATAATACGTAAAAATAACGTTCACAAAGTGAACGGATCCCAAAATCCAATCGTCTCACTCGAAATCGTTGATCTTCACGAAAAGAACCGGCAGCGGCGCCATTTAATATTTCCTTTTTTAGTTCGTTTTTCTCGGTATCGATTCGAATTGATATAACGTTTTTAAGCTCGACTTAATCGTTTTTGGTTAAAAGAATCAATTTTGGTATTCTATGACTACTTGGCAAATAGCACGTAAAAAGTGTAAAATATACTATATTACCTACATATACCTACTATACTAAAAGATCTTGCACGTACCACTTTTAAATGCTCAAAATGTAAAGGATGTAAAATACAAATTTATTCTACAAATTTAAATTGAAAAATACAAGGAAAAAAAACTAAAAAGTATTTTTTATATAAAACTAAAATGAAAATTTTATTTTAAAAATCTAAAATGAAAATTTAAAACATATTACTCTAATTTTTACTTTTACCAAATATTAAACTAGCTAGTTATTAAACTAGTCCATTTAGTAAATCAATAGCCCATCAATTCTAGACTAAGCCCAAGAGAAAATTAGCCATTATTTCTAACTATCTGCTCGTTAACTCTAACAAATTGGACCTAACTGTAACGAAGAGAGACAAAGTGAAGGACCTAATGTGTTTATTATCCAAACTTTTGCAAGTGAGATTACTGCTGTGAATTAACCTACTGACTAAACTCCTTGAATTTCTATATCTCAAGATCAATTAAAAACTACCACATCTAAACACTCAATATCATGCAGAAGTCAAATCTCAGAAAGCTAAAAGGCTAGAAATCAAGAACTAAGCTGATACATATAGTGAACATGTTATCACTTAGCAATTAAAGTAGAAAACAACTAGAATTCCACTACACTACAACAATCCAGCAGATTACACTATAACTGGCAGAAACTTAATGTGCTTAACCAATTCGTAGCTACCTCAGTCCTTAAACCTATCACACCTCAAACTGACTTAACTCTAACAGCAAAAACTAATTTCAGTATCTAAATGAGCAGATCAAGAAGTAAGGATCAAATGAAGACGAAAAACTAACATTAACAGATATAGATCATACAGTAAAACAATCGAGCTTACACTACACTTACACACTAGCAGATTATACCAAAAATACATGAAATAAAATTTTGTGCTTAACCGATTCATCCGAAGTAAGACCGCTGAGTCGAAGCGGAGCGCTGAGCTCGCTTAAATCCAAACACCAACTCTGACTGAACCCGAAACATCAACGGACCCGTAACTTTATCAGATTAAATGCAAATTGCTGAACTGATCTAACACCAATGACCTGCATAAACAAATGGAAAGGCAAAAACGCGAACTTCTGAACTGACGAAATTTCGACTCTTACTTAACTGATTAGAACTACTCTTACTCATCAAAGACAATCGAATACTGAATTGATATACGAATGAAACAGAACTAAGAGAAATAGAAATGAAACTTTATCAAAATTATAAACTCATCAAACTCTACTAATCTCTAACCCAAGACAACTAAGGAGTAACTTGACTGGAAACCAATATCGATGATCAGTACGCTGAGTAAAATCAAGAGTTTAAACATTATTTAATGGAGGAAAAATGTAATATTTGCTAAAACTGATCTCAACAGAAATGTAACTAATTCAACTAACTTTTTTAACAGTTTTAACTAATAAGAAACAGATCTATGAAAAGCTTGAGAAATCATGAACCAAAACTTGAATAGAAAACCCACTACCCCTAATTATTAAGAGAACTAGACACGTCACATAAGCTACTTTAAAAACTCACAATGAAAGCTATTAGAAAATTGAGAAAGAACGAAATGAAAAAGCTGATGTTTTCAAAAACTATAACCAATTCAACAAGACTCGACCGACTGTTTAACTAATGAGAAATGAAGAATGAGAAAGCTTGAATTTTTCATTAATGGAGGAAAAATATAACATTCGGTTACAAACTAGAAACTGAATCAGTTACAAATTTTAATAAGAAAGATGAAAGAAAAATTAAAACTCCTAACTAACTCTAACCTATCTATGTGTAATCTACTCCTAGGCTAACCATGAAAAATGAGCTCTTCGTCTTCCTTTTATAGGCGTTGAAAGGAGGTGTTGTGACGTGGCTTCACCAATGAGGATTGGACACGTGTTTAATACGAGGTTAAATTCATCCATCTTCATCTTCATCACAATTGGGCGTTTCTTCTCCACTGAGTCTTGATCTAATTCATTGGCATCCTCTTGTAGAGGAGATTGAGATGAGCACTTTTGCTGTTGAAGGCTTCGGCTGAATCTTCATGTAGCTTGCTTCATTTGCACTTGCAGGTTTTAAGATGGGGAAAGATATCATATCTCACTTTCTCTCTCTTTGTTTCAGTGAAGAAGAAAGTATACGCGTGTTTATTGTGTTTGTGTTTGACCAGTCTTGGTCAAATGACCAAGATAAATAATACTTTTCATTAAATTTGCCATTTAGTCCTTCCATTCTCATTTCTTTCCAAATGGTTTTTAAACTTAAAGCAAATCTCATTTTCATCCTTTTCTTTGTAGAAACTTGCAAGTTAAGCCCTTGATCTTTGAAAGTTTGGCAAATAAGGTCCTTGAAGCATCTTTCGTCTTTTCTTCGTCTTTTGATCAAATAAGTCCTTGAAAACGCGTCTTTGTTCCAAAATTGTATCTTTCTTACCTGAAAACACATGAAACACAAATACACGCATAATTCTGATATTTTATAGTTAAAATAATGTATTTGACTGTGTTTTGAGTGGTATTTGGATCATTATTGATGAGTGTTTTCACACTTATCAAATAGACTTTGCTTAACCCAAGTTAAGGAAAGATCAACTATTGGTGAATTCATGTTTAAGCACAAGGTGTCTATGAAAAAGCACAATAGCAACGAAGTGAACCGGATACAAGGGCCTCCTCCATAAGCTCCAAAGCGTGAAATGAGTGAGCAACCCTACAAACAACATGAAGACAAAAGAAGGTCTCCCCCTACACTTATCCTCATTTCTAGACCCTTATTACTAACCTACAATACTCTAAACCTAGTTATACGATGCTTGATTTAATGAGTCTCTAGCTCGACTCTTCCCTCAATGAATTAATTCATGGGAAAAATGGGGATCTCTTGGACCATTTCAACGGAAATGTCCTCTCCAAAATAATGTTTCACACGGTGACCATTCACTTTAAAGTTTGGACCATCGGGTTGTGACAACTCAATAGTTCCATATAGAAACACTTGAGCAATAGTGAATGGACCGGACCATCTCGACTTAAGCTTGCCCGCAAAAAGTTTCAACCTTGAATTAAAGAGGAAAACCGGCTCTCCAACTTTAAACTCACGGTTCGTTATTTTAGCATCATGCAATTTCTTAGTCTTTTCCTTTTAAAGCAAAGAATTCTCATAGGCATTGGCTCTCAATTCATCCATCTCATTAAGTTGATCTTTCCTATGTGAACCGGCTTGTTTAAATCAAAGTTAGCCCACTTGAGAGCCCAAGATGCCTTGTGTTCTAACTCGAATGGGAGGTGGCACGCTTTTCCATAGACAAGCCTATAAGGAGTACAACCAATTGGTGTCTTAAAAGCCGTCCTAAAAGCCCACAAAGCATCATCAAGCTTGTCCGACCAAGAAGCTCGATGCTCTCCCACCGTTTTCTCTAAAATTCTCTTTAAACCACGATTTGTGACCTCGGTTTGACCATTGGTTTGAGGGTGATACGCGGTAGAAAGTCTATGATTAACTCCATATTTCTTCATAACTCTCCTGAATTGATCATTACAAAAGTGCGTACCAAGATCACTTATGATGGCCCGAGGTACACCAAATCTAGCAAACAATTGCTTTAAGAACTTCACAATAATTCTAGCATCATTGGTAGGTAAGGCTTTAGCCTCCACCCATTTAGACACATAATCCACCGCCACAAGTATATACTTGTTTCCCTTAGAAGATGGAAAAGTTCCCATGAAATCTATGCCACATACATCAAAAATCTCACACTCTTGAATAAAATTTTGTGGCATCTCATCACGTTGCGTAATTTTTCCTTGTCATTGACACACATCACAAAATTTCACCATCTCTTGGGCATCTTTGTAAATAGAAGGCCAATAGTAACCCGAATCAAAGACTTTCTTGGCGGTATAGTTGGGCCCAAAATGTCCACCCATAGGTCCTTTATGACATGCTTCTAAAATTTTAAATGCCTCGGGCCCATCTACACACCGCCTAAGGATTTGGTCGACACATTGCCTAAAAAGATAAGGATCATCCCAAAAGTAGTACTTAACTTCCTTAAGAAATTTCTTCTTTTTTTGGTAAGTAAGACCCTCAATAAGCACATTCCCCACAAGATAGTTTGCTATATCCGCAAACCACGGGGTGGCATCCTCTTGGGAAGAGATAGACATGAGCTCCTCTAATGGAAAGGATTCATTGATATCTTTATTAGGAAAATCTCCTTGAAAAGGATGCTCAAGTCTACTCAAGTGATCCGCCGCTAAATTCTCTGCCCCTTTCTTATCTCGAATTTCTATCTTAAACTCTTGAAGCAACAAAACCCATCTCAAAAGCCTAGGCTTGGCATCTTGTTTTGTCATGAGATACTTGAGAGCGGAATGATCCGTATACACTATGGTTTTGGAGAGCACAAGGTATGGTCTAAATTTCTCAAAAGCATAAACTATAGCAAGCAACTCTTTTTCCGTGGTAGTATAATGAAGTTGTGCACAGGTCATGGTTTTACTCGCATAGTGTATAGGTTGAAAATGCTTATTCACTCTTTGTCCTAAGATGGCCCCCACCGCATAATCACTAGCGTCACACATAAGCTCAAAAGGTAATTCCCAATTTGGAGAAACCAAAACGGGAGCCTTTGTCAATTTCTCCTTAAGAGTCTCAAAAGATTCCAAACAATCTTTGTTGAAAATGAAAGGAGCCTCTTTTTCTAAGAGGTGAGTCATCGGTCTAGCTATCTTAGAGAAATCTTATATAAAGCGCCTATAAAACCCCGCATGACCTAAGAAACTCCTTACACCTTTAACCGTAGTGGGCGGGGGAAGCTTAGCAATCACATCAATTTTGGCTCGATCCACTTCTAATCCCTTATTGGATATTTTGTGTCCTAAAACAATTCCCTCTTCAACCATAAAGTGACATTTCTCCCAATTAAGCACTAAACGTGTTTCCTCACAACGCTTAAGCATTCTTTCTAAATTGGTGAGACATGAGGTAAATGAATCTCCAAAGACGGAAAAGTCATCCATGAAAACCTCCATTGTTTGCTCTATCATATCATGGAAAATAGCCATCATGCACATTTGAAACAACCCCGGTGCATTACATAAGCCAAAAGTCATCCTCTTGTAACCAAATGTACCGTAGGGAAAAGTGAATGTGGTCTTTTCTTGATCCTTAGGGTCAATGGGTATTTGGAAATAACCCGAAAAGCCATCAAGAAAGCAATAGTACTCATTTCCCGCTAAGCGTTCAAGCATTTGGTCCATAAAAGGTAATGGTAAATGGTCTTTCCTAGTAGCCTCATTAAGCTTCCTATAGTCAATACAAACTCTCCAACCGGTAACAAGTCTCGTAGGAATAAGCTCATTGTTCTCATTAGGTACTACGGTGATTCCACCCTTTTTTGGAACACAATGTACCGGGCTAACCCATGGAGAGTCGAAAATGGGGTAAATCATGCCTGCATCAAGGAGTTTGATCACTTCCTTTTTAATAACCTCATGGATTTTTGGGTTAACCCTTCGTTGACTTTGAATAGCGGGTTTGTAATCATCCTTCATAAGGATTTTGTGTGTACAAAAATGTGGATCAATTCCTCTGATGTCGGATATTTTCCATGCTAAGGCTTTCTTGTGTTTCTTAAGGACTTCAATGAGTTTCTCCTTCTCATCCTCTTTCAACTCTTTAGCAATGATCACGGGTAATTGGTCTTTGCCCTCTAAGAAAGCATACTCTAAGTGGGATGGAAGGTCCTTAAGTTCAATTGGAGGTGGACTCTCTATGGAAGGTTTTACGATAGTAGGATCATCATTGGTAACTTCTTGCGGACTAGGGGAAGGAATAGGGTCCTCATTGAGCAACTTTTGAATAGTAAGAATATCTTCTTCCCAATTAATGGGAGAACCATCATCACCAAGAAAGTTTGACTCAAATTCCTCCAAGAGGAAATCACTCTCTCCAAAAGGTTTCAAGGAGGGAGCAATTGAGGCCACGGTTTCAACATGGGGCATTTCCTCACTATTACTCTTGCAAGCATAATGAAAGTGCTCATCACACACCTCATCTAGCACATCAACTATGTTAATAGTCTCACAAGGTTTAGACTCCTTAACCTCTTTCCTATCACACACTTTCCCTAGCTTAAACACCACTTTCTCATCCTCTACTCTCATAATTAGTTCTCCCTCCACCACATCTATCAAAGTACGACCCATTCTCAAAAACGGTCTACGAACAATCAAAGGAACTCTAGAATCCATGTCATAATCAACCACGACAAAGTCGGCCGGAAATGTAAACTTATCCACACCTACAAACACATCCGCCGCGATACCTACGGGGTAAGTTATGGTTTGGTTGGCTAACTCAAGGGTCATCCTAGTGGGAGTGAGATCGGGAAGAGAGAGTTTTTTCCAAACCGATAAAGGCATGAGGTTTATGCTTGCCCCTAGATCCGCCAAAGCCATGCAATTTTCCACACCGGGAAAATTACAAGGTATCAAGAAGCGCCCCGGATCTCCAAGTTTTGTTGGTAAGGTTTTAAGTAGCACGGCGGAACAATTTTCATTAAGGGATGTGTTGGGCAAATCAACCAATTTTTCCTTGTTTGAGAGTAAATCCTTGAACATCTTAGCAAACTTTGGCATATAAGCAAGAGCTTCCGCAAATGATATGTTTATGTTGAGTTGCTTGAACATCCTTAAGAACTTTGAGACTTGGATGTCATCCTTGTTCTTTAACTTGTCCTTTTTCAACCTTGAAGGATATGGAAGAGTTGGTTTAGGTGTAGGTGTTATAGTGGAAGATTTGTCTTTGATAGCTTCTTCATTGGGAGTTGTGGAAGGTAGAGAAGAAGTAGGAATAGGTTGAGAAGGTGTGTTTGGTTGAATGGGAGCATTTTGAGGTGGTGAAGTAGATGTAGAAGGCTTGTCACATGTAGGAACAAAAATGGGTTTAACAATAGGAGGTTGAGGAGTTGAAGGATCCTTTGTTGACTTTCCACTTCTTGTTGTAATAGCATTGACATTTGCCCTTGGATTTGCTTGTGTGTTAGATGGTAAAGCTCCTTGTGGTCTTTGATTATACATAATTTGGTTGTGAAGAAGAGCAAATTTCTTGTATTTTCCTCTTGAGCATCTTTCATTTGTTTCTCATAAGAAGTAAGCTTTTGAAGGATCAAATCCATGAGGTTAGGTTGCACATTCCCTTGATAGAAACCTTGATGTGGATAAGGCGGAGGTGGTGCATTAAATCCTTGATTTGGTGGATAAAAGTTATTTCCTTGATGTTGAAAATGGTTGGGTGCCTTGTAGTTATTCCCTTAGTAATGTGGTCTTGGGCCTTGATTCTGTTGTAACAATTGAGGAGGATTTTGATGAGGTTGGGTGGGTGGTTGAGGTGGGAATCCCGGTGGAGTAAGGTAATTTTGAGACTTGTAAGAAAGGTTATTGGGATTGATACTTGGCTTGAAATGTTCACGATGTTCCTCTTGGTAAAAATTAATTAGGATGTATTCCTTAAATATGACTGTGCAAAATAAATTGCCGAACAATTTAAAAATAGTTGATGCTTGAAAAGAAGGATAATATAGATAATAAAAAGGGTTCGCGGCTAATGTGAACCATTAGTAATAAGAGCTGATGGCGTTAAACGTTTTAAAGGCCACTTGAAGTTGCCTAAATGTGGATATTTTGAGATTTAGTTATGTTGGAATCCCGTAAGTATAAGTATTCTATTCCTGTCATTTCTGATTTAATGTATCTTTGTCTGAAGAAGTTGTGCTGATGGCAAATTATGAAGGCAGACATCGCCTCATACATTAGTAAACGTCTAACTATTGCAAAGGTCATCATCTGAATTTGATTCGATTTGGGTCATCGTCGACAGACTGGCCAAATCTGCTAATATCATTCATGATAATGATAGATTCTCGATGAAGAATTTGACTCTTGTATTTAAAGGAGTTGAGTAAACATGGTGTGCCTGTATCGATCATCTCTATCAAGATCCTCGCTTCGCATCGAATTTCTAGAGATTTGCTCATAAATCATTGGGAACGAACCTTGATGAGAGTACAGTTTACTACCCCAATCGAAGGGACGAGGTAAAGTAATGATACAAAACATTAAAAGTGTTGTTTTATGTTTGAATGATTGACCTTTGGTAATAAACAATATAATCGATTTCTTTTGGAAAGATTATCATTGATAATTATCGTATTAGGATCGAGATCCAATCTTGTTAGGATTTAAATATGAGAGCATCTGTAAGCAGGAATTAGGAGGAAGACACCCGACATACGCCCATTGTGAGTTGGACATGTCTTTTAGGTTTAAGGTTTCCTATGATGACAAACCTAACCTTGCAAAATACCCAACCCGCGAGACCTGAAATGATTGTGTAAATTAGGATCTGATTATTGACTGCCGATAGTAGGCAGGAGGTTATGTGAATATGAAATGTAGATCCTGAAGTGCAGAATGGGTAGCGAAGTTATGCCAAAAATTTTAACCTTGGAAAAATAAATTAATGATCTGAAAGATCATGGGAAGTAAGTCCCCGTTGTATGGGACCATTGAGATGATATAAAAGTTGTTTTTAAAGGCATATAAGCTGGATCTACCCTATGACTTCAAGGACTGCGTGAATTATGTTTCGTAAATCGAACATGATAAAATATCTATCAAGTGAAAATCTGAATTCTTCTCGATAAAATTTAGATCAGCGAAATGTTGCATTCATCAAAACCCGTGAACATCATGGATAGAGAAAGTAAGTCGACATTAAGCCTGATCTTATTTCCGTAGTTATGTTTGATGAAACTCGCGTATTGTAATGAATTACATTTGTGAGAAAAGACCGAATGTGGAGGACATACCCATATGGCTTTAACTCTATAAGAAGCAAGTAGTAAGATAAATTGATCTTTGAGGACAAAGATCCTGTTTAGGGGTAAATGCTGTGACAATCTGTCAATTTATGGTTGATATTTTATTCTCAAGTATCATTTAAAAACATTATTTTAATTTTATATTATGAACTCACTCATTTATGGGAAGAAATTTGGGTTTACGTCTTGAAGTAGCATCGACTACGTCTAAACCGAAGGACTCTACGTTACGTGCTTACTAAAATGTGTATAGTTGAAGTTCGTTTTCTCAGTTCTTAACAAATTGAAAGTCCTAACAAGATCGAGTTTTTAATTGTTTTTGGTTGGTAAAGTATTTGGATATTCAATATCTAATTCAAACAAATCCTTGCTAAAATGAAAAATAAAGTCTACTTATACGTAAAACAAAGTGCACAAACCAAGTATTTATTCAATTAAAATGTACAAATGTAAATTCTACTAAATTTAAAGGACTAAAATTGTAAATTCAATGAAAAATAAATGCTAAAAATACAAAGTCAAAAAGTTAAAGGACTAATTATGTAAAACAGTTAACAAATTCAGACTAGGAATGAAAATTTAACTAACAAAGTAACTGATTATAACTAATTAACAAACTACTAACCACTAATTAACAACCTTGAAATCCCAGGGACTTAACCTCACAAATTCCAAAAGATTAGGAAAATTAAGCTAATATTGTAACTGTTTAACAATCTAGGGAATAACAAGCAATTTTCCAACTCTTTTTAACAAAACGGGCTAGGACACTTCAATAAGCCCGTATAAGCTCATTTCTTGACCAATTAAGCTCAAAAGTTTCAAAACGTTTAAAATTCTATTTTAGCTAGGATTGTAAAAAGGCTTAAGCTGAAACTAGCTAGAACTCAAATAAGCTAAATCCAATAAGCACAAAATAAGCTACCCAATAAGCTACACGTGCACAACTTGATTTTATTGCAAAAACCTGTTAATCAGCTTACTAGAAGAAGGGGAAATCTTGTTTCAAAGAAAATGATCCATTAATAAGCTCAGAAAATGAAAATAAGCTAAAATGAGCTTATGTTGACTTTTGTTGACCAAAAATCCAAAAATCTGAAAACTTCAAATCTTAACCAGGAACACTTTTTGAAGTGATTTTTGAAAGAAAATAAGCAAGTTTCTGAAGTGGATAAGCTAGTATGAGAAAACAGTCAAGCTATTTATCACAGGGAATTGAATTTGCTCAAGTGCTTCAACAAATGCTTATATCTAGCTTATTCCTTGATACTGTAGAATTTCCTGCTACACACTTAAAATACATATGTTGTGTAAGGGCTAGAAACAAATTTCAAGTAAATCCATCAAGTATCAAAGAAATGGCAATGATTTGAAGATCAAGACTTTTTCTGAAAACTAGTTAATCAAAACTGACCCAAACTTTTTATGATACCAATTGCCTTTTTGACTAAAGACTTGACCTGAAAACTTTGTAAACTAGTTTGCAATGACTTACTGACTGAATGAAAGCTAGAATTAACCAACTACCAAGACTTGAACATAATTGAAATCCTAATCCCAAACACAAGTTTACTGAATTGATAAAACTTTGTGAAAGAAATTTTAGCTAAAGACTTAACTGATAAAGGACAAATATAAATCCAAGTTTTATGACTCAAATGTGATGAAAAGAAACCAATTTCAAGCTATGAAACAAACTTATACTCTAAATGCTAAGACAAGCTAAAAATGACAGCTAGTATGCTTAACAGAATGGAGATTAAGCAGCGATCAAGTTCTATGCTACAATTAAGCTACACAATTATCAAAATCAACTCAATTTCAGCTAAACACACTTGATCATGCAGGCAATTACATTTACACTAGGAATTGAGCATGCAATCAACATTTTAGAGGAACAAAAATTCAGAAAATGAACACCTTCTAGCTTAGGCCTCCTTTGGGGAGTAGAGTAGCGTTGAGCTATCTAGCTAGTGTTAAACCACCACCTTAGCACTAGTATCACTAATCAACAACCAACTAATCATCTAATCAACTAGAACTCCATTTTTGAACTTGAAATTCTGCAAATTCTACCAAACTCTTGAAAAGAATGATCAAATCAATGAGAACAGCTACTGGATGAAATCAATCAGCTACTATCTTCAACAAGGCTCCCAATGATCAAGTATGATCACTAGAAACAAGCATCATCAATGGCGTATGAACAGTATGTAAAAGCATTGAGAGAATTGGAGGGAAATTTGAAATTTATTGATTATGAATGAAAAGTGGTTACAAGGTTTGTTAAAACTATCTAACAAACTCTCAAAAGGTTGTCAAGCTTTTGAGAGTTGTTAACTGCAAATGCTAATAACAGAATGAGGGAGAAAGAAAAATTCTAGTGTGTGTGTTTTCATACTAGCTAACTATCAACAAATGAGAGCTATCTATTCTATTTATAGAGTGAAAGTGATAAGTTGTTGGGGTTGGTGACGTGTCTGGACAAATCAATTGCTTCCACGTGTCCATAATTGGTTATTTGGAATTTGCAGGTTATGAACACCATTGGTCCTTTCCTCTTGGTTGACTTTCAGTATAATTGAGCACGTGGGATGGATTCGTCTTCCTTTTGTAAGCATTTTTGATGTTTTGATCTTTTGCTTAAATTGCCTCTAGCTCTAGAACGATTCTGGGCTGTTGGAAGGTTGAAGATGCAACGTGGCAAGCTTTGATTGGTTGTTGGAGTGTCACACGGATCATTATCCCAATAATGAAATATGATTGGTGAGTGGGGGAAGTTGTGGATTGCACTGTGTAGATTTTGTTAATTAATGGGAGGCGGCTGTGAGTGGCCAGCTGGCCATTATTTGGCAATCCATGTTCTTATATTCAAGCCATCCCATTGGTTGACATTATCTTCACACGGATCAAACACAAAGTTTAACAAAACTTGTCATTTCCAGTCCCTTGCTTTGGTAGAATGTTCACTTGAGCTCTTATCTTCATTCTTATGGCAATTTAGGTCCTTCCACTTGCAGACTTGATCAAATAGCTCCTTTGACTGAGTTGACTTCATTATTGACCATGTTTGACTTTGATCTTAACTTTGGCAAATATACACTTTTGTTCCTTCATCTTTGAAATATTGTCAAAATAGGTCCTTTGTCTTTAAAGTCTTGTCACTCTTGATCCTTCTTTGTCTTTTTCATCCAATTAAGC
Source organism: Glebionis coronaria (assembly GCA_025667525.1). Classification (NCBI taxonomy): domain Eukaryota; kingdom Viridiplantae; phylum Streptophyta; class Magnoliopsida; order Asterales; family Asteraceae; genus Glebionis; species Glebionis coronaria. The sequence goes on along the minus strand of JANFOE010001677.1, from coordinate 414,763 downwards.
TTGATTTTCTTCTTGTTTGCTTGAAAATGCATCCTTCTTACCTATTTGATCACACACAAAGAACATACCACATAATACTGCTTTTATAGCATAAAAATTAGGTATTTGCTATGTGTTTTAGGGTGTTTTGTTGATTAATTGATATGAGTTTTGGCTCATATCACTTACGTTTACATACACCGTTTTTGGTGACAGTCCGACATTTCAGGAAATAAATTTATCCGTGAATATTATTTTGAGATTTTAAATTTGTGTTGGTTCATAAACTCACAAATTTACGAGAAGAGATTAGGACTTACGATTATAATTTAACGTCCTTTACGACTAAACCGGAAACATTAGGATCACGTATTTACGTTTTTGAACTCCGTTTTTGATGAGACAATTTTTATTAGATTCGTTTTGTGTCGTTGATTCATAATTTATAAAAACGTTTTTCGTAAAACGACCCGAGGGCATGCAAATCGAGGAAACTAGAATTGAGAAATACCCGTAAATTAGCGGGATGGGACAAAACAAGTTTATCCCACCCCACTAAAAACCCCACTAAAAGGGACGGCCAAAAGAGGACACCACATCTCTTGATGTGGCACCCTTATAACTATTAAGCTTACACATGTAAGCCTAAGCTTAACATGTAAGCTACATCTTCCACAAAACCACTCAAACCACCTAAGACATACCATTTGCTCTCATTTACAACATGCAAAAACCACACACTTCTCTCTCACCCTCCACCCTTGTAGTCCAAAACCACCATCAAACACCACTCTTGATCAATTTAACCACAATATCATGTGTTATTCACACATATGTTGAAGAAACTTTAAAGATATGAAGATTGGAGGTGATCTTAACCTATGAAAAGGAGTTTTCATGAGGTTAAGGGCTGAATTCATGGAGGTGTTTATCTATCCAAAGTACCCCAGAAGTTTCTTTGCTAAAGTTGAAGATTTGATAACAAGAACCAAGACTTGTTCATCAAAAACCTCATCTTTTCATCACTAATGCTGGTATAAAGATTGTTCTTCCTATCCTCTTGTTATTTTGATTATGTAATCTTGTATTTTCTTTATTTATGTATATTTATATGATGATTAATGATGATAAAAATATTATGTGGGGATTTGGTGTTGATAAACATGGGTAAAAAGATGGGAAACTACATGTAAAATGGTTAAAATCTTGCTAAATATGATGGCTGTATAAAAACAGTAAGTAACCAAATGGTAAACTGATAAAATTGCATGTTGGAATCAATTTACAGTAAGTATTAGATGTCATACACATGTGAGAGTTGGCCATGCAATGGAATCATCAAAATGAGTGAGATATGATCAAAACAAAATGTGTATACCAATCTGAATAGTCTATTTTGTAGGGACTGTTAAGGATACTTAGACATGGATTGAGCAGTATTTATAACTAACTTATTTGTAGCACATAATAAGAAGTTTATGTCATCCAAAAATGAGCTTCTATCTCCTTATAGAACTCAATATATCATAAAAATGGTGAAAGCGAAATTAAAAATCAGATTTTGTGAAATTAAAGTTTAATAGTATTATATAAGCACTCAAAATAATATAGTATAAAATGTGAAATTAAAACCCACTAACTTATATATTTCATTTATATAAATATGTATAAGGATAAATAAATGGACAAAAAATGGTAGTTTGGTAAGTTTTATAAGTTATAAAAACTATAAACATGATTTTTACGTCTTTTCGGCTAGTACCGTAAAATTAACGTTTTTCGTCAATTAAAACTTAGACGATCGGACCCGTCTAATGTAAACTTTTTAAAATTCATATACTGATATATAAGTACTTAATACAAGTAACAACCGATAAAACCCGAACTAAATAACATATGGACATTAACGGGCTAAGTTAGCATTATTGGACTAATAATCCAACTAAATGGGCTAAACACTTATAAATTTACTTATTGGGCTTAACCCACTTGGGCCCAACATGTAAAGTATAATACTGATGATAAAAGTATAAAATGGTCTAATTTAAGGTAATGGACTTATAATAGGCTTATTGGACCTAAAACATGTAAATAGGTAAAACTAGTAAACTAGTATAAAAGTTACCAATACATAACACTAAAATGAGTAAATGAGAATGTATAAACCCACTTGATCATCATCATGTATATAAAATCATCATATGTATACATAATTGTTATTTTTATAAAGTCATTGGACAAGAGTCTAAGACAAGTACTATTTGTCTAGGTTTCCGTGATTGAATCACGTACCGTACATCCGAATTGCCGATAACCGCCTTTCCCAATCAACGTGAGTTCATAGCCTCGCACTCTTTTAAATGTTTTTATGAAATGTTTTATAAACCCACGAGGGAGAGAACATGTTAGTTTTGATAAAATAGGACACCATTTGTCCCGATTATTTGTTTATTGATTTGGACCCGAATGATTGTATGACCCGATGAATGAATATATGACCCGATAAATGAAATGAATGGATTATTAAAGTTAGGTTATGTTACTAAAAGTCCCATTAGCATGAATTGTCAACTACCGGGATTCGGTAGACGCTTATGCATATAATAGTACTATTTGGAGACGATCACCCCAGTTCGCGCCTTGACGGTTGATCCCCGTCGTGCCAAATTGATTGGTAAGCGAATTTATGTATGAGAAGATTTACACAAGCGTGATTATTGTGACGACGCGCTAATTTAGATGGGCAAATTGAGTTCGTGTTAGCTACCCGTTGTTTGTTGTAGTAAGGTAACAATGTCATGCGGCTTATAATAATCCAAATAACGAAATACTACTATACGCACTGAATTACGATATATTGCCTGACTAGCAATATGGGGTCTTATTATTGATATTATGTTCGTGTTTTGGTTTTAAATAACCATATTCATATAATGGTTTTTATTTAACTTTATACAACGTTATAAAACATATTGTATGATGTTTTTACGACATTGGTTCGTATAATGATTTTGAAGGCAAAAGCCTATATTATGATTTTTGATAAGGATTTGTATAAAATGACTTTAGCTATTTTATGGCCTATTACAATGATTTGTACAAAAATGATTTTCGGTATAATTGTATACCGATGATATATTAATGGTTTTATTAAACACTATGAATTCACTCGGCGTTATCGTATGACCTTTTGTTTTAACATATTTTATCTCACGTACTTGAAGGTAATTCTCGGGAAGACAACAAGAATTCATAGCCCGCACTTAAATAATAATTTCCATTCAAATGCTTTGTAAAACTTGTATGAAATACTATGACTTGGGACCTCTGTAAATTTGATATTTATGAATGGAAATGCTTTATTATTAAACGACGCGATTTTTATGCGTTGTGTATGATGCGAGTAATGTGCTATCCCGTAACACCAACGAGTCTTCCGCTGTATTGAATTGTGTAAATTTGGGGGTGTTACACCTATGATCCAACCAGAACCGGACGGATCTACCCAAGGACATTCCATAGCTAGAAATAGTTGTCCTTAGGAAATATGGAGTTGAATGAAGCTGAATGCAGACCAATTACTTATGTTAGAACTGGAACAATCACAACAAGGTGCTAGTGATGATGTGTTGGTAAGCATTGAAGGAGTTGAATATTCTATGTGACTTAGGCAGAAACCGGGTTAACACATCTATTGAAGACAAGTGTCATGGACCCAGTGAAGCGATGCACAACCCTTCCCCAGCCATTCGAGTTTCTCTCAAAAGAAACATGTCTCATTGTCACGGAGATCAACACGTATCTATTGACTTTCTCACTCCGAGTTAGTTAATATTAAAAAGGTGGCAGTCTGCTCCAGCCTCCGATTACCAAAATGAACTTATTGGGTCTGGAGCCAAAACGAGATCTATCTATCATCTCATTAGGACACAATCTAGTCCTACACAATATCCTTGTGATATTGCCATAACATCTGAGTGATACGGTTCACAATGAAGATGGAAATCCTGCTTGAGCCAGCATCAAACAAGCTCATGGTAGGTAATTTGTGTGATTCAACACGAATCAAACTTGTGAGAATTGGAATGCAACTAAGTTTGGATTCTTAATTGATTCAAACTTGATTCCAGGTTTCTTCGCAAAATCCGTGTGATCTTGCCAGAACATTCAGAGTGACACTCCTTAGTTCTCACAATGACAAATGGAAATCCTTCCAGTGTCAACAACAAACAGCACTGCGGTAGGTGACTCGCAAGATTCTCTATGAATCAACCTTGTGACAAACTGGAAAGCAACAATGGTGCGATTCTTTTAGAATCAAACTTGTTCCAGGAAATCTGAATTGATGACTCGAATTACACGGATAATTTATCCTTATGATTCACTCTTTACGTTCGCAGTCTGCTTTGAGACGGTCGAGTAAAGAGAACTGGCTGCTACCGCTGGGAAACCCTGTCAAGGAGGTTCTTAATTGAATCTACCCGATCACAAGTATGGTATCTAATACCGTCTAACGGTCTTCACCGACCGGAGGTAAAATGCTGCCGAGTTAGGGTGAAATGTTCAATGTCATTTTATCCGTGTCTATATATGTTGCTGTATATCAATATGGTGGCGTAGTTGTGCACTAACCGAAGTCGTCTTCACATGTTCATACTGAAAGTTAAAGTCTTCCGCAACTCTGATGGATCTTTGAAGGACTAACTACAACTTCATTTGATTGGGAGATTGTTAGCCGTTCAAAAATCAACAACGTATGAACATGTCTATTCAGAAGTCACAGTAGCAGAAGATGGCGATAATCAAGATACCTAAGAATGTAGGAATGTACAGGTCATCTTAGTCACAAGGAGCACAATATGGAGATCTCAAGCACTCAAAGTCAAATGACAAAGGCTCAAGATAACGATCACAAAAGCATGAAGGAACAAAGACGTTACAAACAAGATCAAGACCAAAGCAGGAAGATCTCCTCTAGAAGAATGTATTCACTCAATCATGATACAAGACCAAAGCAGGAAGATCTCCTCTACAAGAATGTATTCACTCAATCATCTTATACTTTTTAAGCTTTTTAAGATAACCGATACATTGGGGGAGATTGTTAGCCCTATATTATATATAGTCGAACAAGAATGTAATAGGTCATCTTAGTCGTTAATGGTCTTGTATTATAATAGGTTAGTCGGGTTAACCGGGCTTGGACTTTAAGCTAATATTGTCTAAGTTAGGGGCGTAAGCCCAAGTGTAAGCCAAGCCCGGCCCAAGTCATAAAGCCCACGGCCCAACAAGCCTAGGGTATATATACCCTCTTCCATGAGTGGAAGAGGGTGTTGGTTACCATTTTACTTTCTCTCTCTAAAGTGTTTAACCTTCCAAATTCTCTCTAGTTTCTCTCTCCACTTTTCTTCTCTTTCTCTCTAGAATCTTGTGTTATGGATTAAGTGGGAATAACAGTATCATCGTGTAATAAATCCTCTAGAAAAAGTATATCTCCCTCCGTATCAAAATAACCGAGAATGTATCCCACGGGTGTATCAATATCAAGAAACTCATCGATCTCGGGAATGAGAAAACCATCATCATCACTAAAAATGATATGTGGAAGAGAATCGATGGTAGAACCAAAAGTAACTGGTGAAGAGGCAAATGTGAATTTGTTAAAATCCGAGTTTTGAAAATCAATATCAATATCAGGTTTTAAATCTCCATTTGCTTTCTCATCAATACCATGATCACAATTAAGATCATCCGACAAAACCAATAACACAGGATCATAAAAAGCATCCTCGTGATGGAATCTCTCAACACTCGGGGATAAAAATCATCACTAAAGGGTGAAGTATCCGAAAAATCATTAGTATCATTAGCATGTTTTTCAGAAGTCGGTTTTTGTAAAATATGAGAGTCATCCTCATCCGAGACCGATGAAGAATTAAAAGTATATTCGGAATCACAAGATAACTCATCCATATCCAGATAACTACTATGAGGAGTAGTATCATTTGGAGGAGTAGGTGAAGGAGTCATAAAAGGAATGGGGTCATCAATAGGTAAAGTAGGCTCAATTACAATTTCGGGAATTTCTTCTATAGGCGATAAAGAAGGAGAGCTAAATGTATATGTGGGTGTCAACACCGGAGGGGGAGTAAAACTCATGATAATCTCCGGGCCTTGTCTCTCCTTTATTGGCGGAGAGATGGAAGGATCCACAGTAGGAACATCATTACTAGTACTGGTGTTAGCCTCAACATGAGCTCTAAAAGCTTCTAAAAGTTGATATTTAAGACTTTGGTTCTGTTCATAAAGATCATTTATCATCCTCTTTTGTTCCTCAAGTATTTCAACTATTTCATACATTTGTGAAGGTTGAATTTGAAAATCCCCTTGATTATTACTTTGTAAATTGTTATGATTTTGAAAATCCTCTTGAATTGAAAAGCCGTGATTTTGAAAATCCCCAAAACACCCCTCATTAATTTGTGGTGGGTCGGGAGTCAACTCAACCGTGAGTTGCTCAATAACTACATTTTCCTCAAAACCCGGAGGAGAAGAGCCACTAGTCACATGAGAAAGGGGACTAGAAGAATCATCAAAAATAGGGTCATCCGAATCAACACCTAGCTCATCACTAACTCTCGGAGTATATGAGAAAAGAGGGCCACTCCTAATGATAACCGTGGTACCGGATACTTCAGCCTTGCTCCATACTTGAGACTTGTTCGCAATAATCATTAAATCCTCACTAGTACTCCGAGAGTAAAGATTTTCGCTTGCAGCCGTGTTAAGAGAATCTTGATCGCATTGGGTCAACCCACTATAAAACGAATCAATAAAGTGCAAAGCGGAAAATCCATGATGAGGACAACTACGTACTAAATCCTTAAATCTTTCCCACGCCTCGGTAAACGTTTCGTTATTAGACTCTTCAAAATTAGTAATTTCCAATCGAATTTTTCTCGTTTTAGCATAAGGGTAAAATTGATTTAAGAATTTTGACTCATGATTAGCCCATGTAAAAATAGATCGTGGTGGTTCCTTTTCAAGCAAAGTCCGGGCTTGCCCGTCAGGGGAAAAAGGAAAAAGGTGTAAATATATAATGTCTTGTAACATTGGTGTATTTGACTGTATTTGCGTAGGAACGAAATTGACGGATATGAGCGTAAGGATCGTCGTCCTCAAATCCGTAAAAAGGACGACCGGATATCAACTTAATCAAATCCGGATTTAACTCAAAATAATCATCCTCGATATCCGGTATCACAATCGCACTCTCGAGACATTCCTCGTCATGAAACTTCAACTGCTCCAATATTGATCGATCATCCATAGCCAAGTCAAAAGCACGATACTCGGGATCGGCTTCACTCGTCACGATATATTTTTTTTATAAAAGAGAATATAATATGTACGTAAAAACGAAGAAGAAACCAAGACATAAAATATACATATACGTAGATTTTTTGGTGTAATACTTTAAGAAAAGTATTACTTTTTTGATTTTTTATTTTTTTGGTTGCAAATCTTAGGAAAGAAATGCTTTTGTGATTTTTTTTTATTTTTTTTTATTTTTTATTATTTTATTGTTATTTTTTTTTCTTGTTTATTTGTATTTTTATTTTTATTTTTGTAAGAAAATATTATAATATATAGCTAAAGAAAAATAAAATCTAAAAGAAAAAATATTTTTTAATTTTTAAAAGGGTATATATAGTAATAGAGAAAAGAAGAAAAATAAGAAAATATTTTTGGTTTTTATTGATTTTTTTATTTTTGTTATATATATATTATATATATTTTTTTATTGCAAGAAAATAACGTTCAAAAGTGAACGGATCCCAAAATTCAAATCGACGCACGAAAAATCGTCAATCGTAACGAGCACGAACCGGCAGCGGCGCCATTTTAATATAACATTTTTTAGTATATCGTTTTGTCTCGATATCGTGTTGAATTGATTTTACGTTTTCTCATTAAGACTTAATTTGTTTTTGGTTAATAAAAGGTTTGTTTTTTTTTTGGTATCTATTTCTACTTGACAAAAAGCATGTAACAAGGTAAAAATAATATCCTAATGTGTAATACGTATTAATCTAAAACACATCGCACGTAAAACAATTAAAGCACAAAGTACAAATTTTAACAAAATATAAATGCACGTAAATCGAGAAAAGTACTAATATTATATTCTAAACTATTATTACTATTATAAAACAATAACTGATGGCTAAATAAGGAAATGAAATGAAAGCATCTAACAGCAAATAAGAAAACGCATAGTAGGCCCAACAGGCAATGAAACGAGCCCAGCAGAATTTAACTCATCTAACAACCTTCAACTATAAGGACCAATAACGAGAACAATTTATAACAGAGAGGACTAAACAACTAACCAGCTAAACTGTCTCGGACAGTAGGTGCGAAGAAGATATATAAAGTGACGGACTGTAGTTGTACACTAGCAAAACTCGTAAAGTGAAAGAATTAAAAGTCTGCTATTGAATCCACTAATTTGACCCTGCTGACTTTTGAAAAATTTACAAACGGACAAGAGTAAACCTACTGCTTTTGAGCTAATACCAGGTACCTATGAACTGATTTAATAGACAAACTTTTTAAGCTACAATTACACTACTACCTGATTAATACCTCATCTACTAGCTACATCTAAGAATGTAACTAACAGAAAGTAATATGTGAAAACTACAATTCTACACTATCACTAAAACTAGTAACAATCAATTAATCCTACCGAGTTAAAAAAATCTAAAAGTTATGCCAATAAACTTCATGCACAGACTTAATTCAAATAGCAAGTAACTTGTATCTACACACTAGACTAAAAAGGCAAGAGTCTAACAAGAATAATACCGAACTTCCGACGCCTCCGCTGATGGCGATGCTCATGCTAACTGTTAAAACGAAAACACTAGTTTCTGAAACGAAAACTGAAATCTGAGCAATCTGAGCTAAGTGAAATTGATCTCGAACCGAATCACAAGCTTTTACTATCTACTCCGACAGTGGCCTTTGACGTGAACGAACCGGAAACCGAAACTTGAACCATAAGATGTCGAGCACAATGCTAAGTGAATGAACCGAAACAGATCTACAGTAAACTCGTTTGGAACATGAAACACTAGTTGTACGAATTCACTTAACCTAATGATTATTTTTATCAACAAACTTGGACCGTAACAAACTCTGAAAGTAACAGCTGTAAAAACACTTATCCGCCTATGAACAGTAGGAAATCAAACTAAAGCTTGAAATACTTGGAAAACTTTTAACACATGAGATCAACACCAGAACTCGAACTAAAATCACTGATCTAATATACTACTCAAACTACTTGGCTAAAAACTAAATCAATCTCGAATGAACAGTAGCTTCAATAGACTAAAAAACAAAATACAAAAAAAACTAACAGAATTAAAGGAATAACAGTAGAGTCGGTAATCAGATTAACAGTCGAGTCAAATGAACAGTAGCCTCATTAATGGTTGATTAACAGTAGAGTAACAGAAATTAACAGAAACATTACACATCGAATCCAAACATCAAAAACCACCATCAATATCGAACACAAATCCATCATCAAACATATAACATTAACCGAATGGTATGTTGTAATAAACTGAAAATCTAGACATAGAAGTTGAGAGCAAAAATTAAAAAAACTTAACTATGACTATCTACCAAATCTAAAAAAATACGCAGCAAGAAATAAAATGAAAGATAGGATATCTTATCCTTTTTCCCAGATCTGATCTAATATAGGCTCTCTTGGGCTTCAACACTTCTTATTTCGGGCCTCCTGATTATACTGGGCTACCAAATAGCTTGGTAGAATTGTTAACGGGCATGTGTGGCTGTTTTGTATAAAATTAAGTTCATCTAGTCACCAAGGGTTGGTCCGACTCATTTAAACACTGTCGGGTCGGCTCATTTAAAAAACCGAAGGCACCGTCGGACTCGATTTTCCGTCTTCTTTCCATGTCTCGTGTTCGTTTTGAATCTTTGGCTTCGTTTCTTGTGATTTCCTTGATATCCGTACCTGCACACGCACAAACAACAAAACAAGCATATATGTGGCAATATTGATGATTATTTGACCATTTTAAGCACGTTTTACGAGGAAATATGATGTGTAATTAGAGTCATATCAGACTACGCTACTCTGACAAATGTTTTAGGAACGGTAATTTTAAACGTCTTTTTTCGAGTTGTTCTTTATAAATTATGTGTTATTTTATCAGTGTTTAGCACCCAAAGATATATTCCGTTGTGTGTAAATTTGGGGGTGTTAAAACTAATTCCTCTAAAAACTAGATGTCTACATGTTAGTTTAAGTTTTCTATCTGATAATTGCTTGTATTTGCCTTAATCTGTTCTCATTTGCTATACTTTAGTTACTTGATTTGTTTGTAGCCTTATTTCCTTAGTATAATTCAGTTAGATTTGTTAAATTCATGATTTCTTAGCTTAACTGGTGTTTGGAAGATTGATCATTGAGAATTTCTGTTATAACCATCGTTTGAACTTGTTTGCTTCACACTTAGCATATGTTTTGAAGTCTAATTCTACCTTTACAAAGTCAAATACTTAGTCAAACAAACAAATAGCAAAAATTGCTTTGGGTCAGAAAGTCTAACTCTGAACAACCATTTTCAAATCATCATAGCTTCCTCAATTTTCAGAGTTAGAACAAGTTTTTTAGTGTTTTGGAAAGCTTAACATCTGAGCTTTAAGCATATGTTCGGTTCATGTTGTGTAGATTATTTATAAGAGCAATTTGACTTTCGTTGACCGAAAGTTGCATGGTACTGTTGGTCCCTAGTAATTCGATATTACTTATTATCTTAAGTAATAACTATTACTTTAACTCAAGTGTGTTGTTTTAACATTAGATAAGAACTATGAAAGATTAAAACAACAATACCAATATACTTTTCAACGTATAGACTTTTATTAGAATCGAATAAAGAATCTATAACCCACTTTGTTTGCGGAATAACAAAGTGGTTGAATGACAATGGGGTTTGATCTCCTCTACTTAAACGTTTAACCAAAGTTAAACTCTAAGCTCCGATCTAAACGTTCATATGCAACTTTGGCTATATGGTTTAGTTGGCATCGAGAGAGAAGGTTTTCCAGAGTTTAAGCTCTTGTATTGGTTACCTTTCTCTCACAATGTACACTCCTTTATATAGGCAGTGTAAATTAGGGTTTGCATTTTGTATGTACCAATGCATGAGTTTATCTAGTGGGTGGTTGATGCCCATGCTGGATAAACAGTACAAAGTACTTACTAAACTATTCTAGGAAAGATAAAGGTTGTACTTATATCTAAGTATACAAGCAACCTACTTTGACTTAAAGTAATCTTTTCCTGCCTAATGGAAACCATCTGAATACTGAAGAGTCTTCAGTATCCTAGAGGAGATCGACATCATTCAGTTTGCTCTTGCCAAGCCAAACTAAACTAAAAGCCCTTCTTCAGTCCTTGTTCTTCAGCAACTAGACCCCCTAGTATTTGAAGTGAAGACCTCTTAGTCTTCTAAGTTCACTAGAAGGGGAGTGCTAAACTTTCTTCAGCTTTAAAGTCTTCAGTAGGAACTTTGTTCCTCTGGTCATCCATCATCAGACTGGCCTTAGTTGCTTCAGGGTCAGTAAATACTTAGGAGGATTTTATATTCAAATCCTTGAGTTGCTTCAGGGTTAGTAAATACTGACCCAACAATCTCCACCTATTTTGATATACAAATAGCCTAAGTATAATGTCAGTAGTAAGTGAGCATAACAACTTCTTTTTACTTGCACTGAACAATTAATAACTTATAAACATCAGATAATCATTTATTCAACAACATTACAAATTACAACAAAAATTATTACAAATGATTATTCAATTCTTCTTAGGCCTAAGTTCTTCAATGATGGAAGTCTAAGTTAATGGATCTGAGTTTCAGTGGTCCAATATATCAAGCAAGCACATGCTGAAGGTTTTAGCAGCATCAGTAAGTCCTGGACCACCATGAAGAGAGTAAAAGACCCTTTGAACATTCAAGAGAAGTTCATTGTTCATTTCATCAAGATCACTTATGCCCACAAAGTCTTGACGTTCTTGATGATTGAACATAATCATTCCTAGTTCTGGTTCGTCCAGTACATGACCAGGGAGATGATATTGAAATTGAACAAGGCCTTTGTATTTCTTTGTAGTGACAAAGATGTCACCAACTTCAGGTTGTATCAGATTTGCCATTCTATTCAGCTCCAGTATTGGATCTTGATCTTCTAGAGAAACTCGAGTGTTGATGTTTAGAATTTCACCTAATCTTTCATGATTTCTCATATAGTGCTCGATCCTGGTGCGAACTTCATCCCATCTATTGGATTTTCTTTTCTCAATCATCACACTCATTTCCATCCATTCAGAGTAAGAAAGTTCTTAAAAGTTTTCAAGTATGTCATCAGTTCCATCACCCCTATAGAACTTGAGATTGATGTCGCCTTTGTTGGTCAACATGTCAACATTAGTGATTGGTGAGATATTTCTTCTGTTAGCCTTGTTATACAAAACTTTTCATATAACACTTTATTCTTCAAGACACTTTCTACTTCAACTTTTCCAATTTGGTCATACAAGCTTAGCTTCAGGTCTCTTAGTTTTTCTTCCTGCTAAAGCTTGTATAGATTGTTAAGTTCTTCATGAGAGGCCACTCCAGCGCTGATCAAACGATCATTCATAGTAAGATCTCCTTTGTTTTTTCGTATAAAGGGAGGTGACCCACTATCAGTTGTTTCCCCACTTGTGGTCAGCCCTTGCATATCATCATCTTTGGCTGATGGCTCCCCATACCCTTTACTGGGCTCTTTTCAGTAATAGGTGATTCAATGGATTGTTTCTGAGCCTTCTTTTGGGCATGTTTTTGAAAGAGCTGTTGGATTGTGTTTTTCTCCCCCCCCCCCCCCGGTAGAAGACTGCCCAACAGCTTCTAATGACCCACCAGCAGGGAAGAAGCCACAAAGATGATCAAGAGTGGTAGTTACCTTGGCCAGCATGGCTGGAACAGACCTCTTCAGAAATGGTCAGCTTTGGTTTCTCTAGTAACGCCAATCTATCTTTGATTTTGGACACATAATCACACAAGGTATTCACTTGGCCAGGAACTGGTGTGAATTCTGGTGGAAACTCCATGGAAGCACCGTTGATGGACTCCATTAGAGAGGACATCTCTTGCTTTAAGGAAGTGGTGGTGGCCACATCTTGGACTAAGGGCTTTAAAGAAGCAATGATGACATCCTTAATTTGGTCAGCAGAAGGAGGAGGTGGTCTTTCTTTGATGGTTGAGACTTCACTGTCAGCTAGTACCTTTTCTTCCTTCAGTCTAGCAACCTGTGATTGAAGAATCAACACTTGATTGGTTAATTCTTTTACCTACTCAGTTCTTGGGGAAGGTGGATTTTGTTTTACATCAGCGGGTTCTTCATCATTGTCATCTAGATTGACTGGAATTCTCTCATTGAACCCAAGTTCTTTTTCCAGATCATCTCCAGACATACTGACAACAAAAGTAGGCAAGTGTCCCACCTTGGCTCCAGTGGTGAGATGCACTTCCTTAGGAATCTTTGCAGCATCATCATGAGTGTGTGGATCAGTTTCAAGCCCTTCACCACCAGGGTTGGTTTGACCTGATGGATTCTAAGAAAGAGTCCCTGATAAATTTAGATCGATGATAATGTTTTTGGTTCCTTTAGTAGAACCCTGTTGTGGGGGAGCTACTTTATTAGAAATAGATAGGCCAGGGTCAGCATCAGCTGTTGGATTTGCTGACACATTATTCCCTAATGCAAACTCAGAGTGACAAGTGATAGAAATTGGTAATGAAGTATGACTTATATTCAGAATGAAAGTACTTACCAATGCTGACTCCACACTAATGAGCTGAGGGTGAGCTCCATCTTCACCCTTCTCTCTTAAAGAAGTTGAGAGATGGGTTTCTTGCTAGGCCTCCTTATGCATATCTCCTCTAGCAGAGACTAAAGGTGATGGTTGGCTGGGGTTCTTGTCCTTGGCCAGGGACTTGGTCTTCTTCAAAGCATGGCCTTGGGAATCATCATCAATCTTCTTTGAGGAAGATTGTGTGAGGGTTTTACTCTTTATGGAAACACGTCTAACTTTCTTGGTATTAATTGACGTTCGCTTCTGACGAGGTCCATATGAAGCTTCAGGCTTTTTGCCTTGTAGATCCCCTTTTCTAGTTAGAGAAGTGTCTTTGGGAGCTTTGTACACTACTGGACCATCTGCTGAGTAGATGTCCAGCATGGGTTGTGTAAGAGGAGGATCAATGGTGCTGACTGGAATGTTCCAGCGAGTAAGATCAAAGGTCTTAAGAATTAGTTGCTATCCAGTTTTTTTTGAAAAATCATTTCAAAGATGGTAAGCAAAAAGGAGAGATAGAAATCTGGTGTACACAACGTTTTTCTCTCTAGTCTTTTTCTACAACTTCCGATGGAGATCTTCAAAAATAAGCCTCCCAAAATCAGCTTTGACCCCCTTGGCCAGACAGTATAAAATGATAGCATCTTTTTGGTTGATCTGGTCAAGACCTCCAGTTTTCCCCCAAACATTCATTGAGAATGATCATCAATAATTTCCATCTTGGTGGCAAAGCACTTCTCTTTAACCCGCCTTTTTCAGAAATTTCTTCAGTATACCCAATTTCTTAAAACAAATTTTTAAAAACCATAAAATCAAAGGTATTGCTCCATACTCATTAGGGTTTTCCAAATAATCTAACCTCAAAAATTTTCTAAATGATTTTAACCCAAATCTACCATGAATCCCCATCGTTTAGCACATTTTGAAACAAAATTCTTTTAGCGCATTTTGAAACTACATACCAGGATCTTCAAATAAAGCGTACCTTAAAACACTTTTGGTTAGATAAGTCAAAACTTGTTCCCCAGGAACAGACTTAATGGATTCAGGTTTAAGCAAGGTGATGTTGTTTGGTTTGAAGAAGATGTCATCAATGGGATAGTTAACATGAGTGGAAGGTTTAAGAGTTATTTTGGAAATCTTGGGGGTGGAAGATGATTCAACCATTTATGTTTCTGTGTGTGTTTTAAAAGAGAGAAAGGTTGTGTGTGTTTTGGATGAAATGATTTGTAAGCGTTGAATGAAATCTAATTGTTAGGGATTATAAAAACTTTAACTGATTTGTAAAAAGTTTTTAAAATCATTTGAAAAAGTTATAAATCTTTTAGGGTTTCTTTCAAACATTTGGCACAAACTTTCTCATTAATGTTCTGCAAAAAGGTATGATTTTCTGTTGCTTTGAACAGTGAAACGCCCCATGTGTCAGGGAGTTTTTGACTGTGGATGGAGACGTTTGAAATTTCCTTAATTAACAAATGACACCTTTTTGAAAGAATGATTGTTTTATTCACAAGAAATTAATGCCATTAACTCTTTTGAATCACATGATTGATAGGTTTTAAATGTTGTTGCTCAGATATGCTGAAGCTGATGGCAATACTTGTGAGCTTCAGTGCGTCAAATGAGGAGACAAAACCCCATATACATGTTCACATAAGTGAACAAGACATATGACATTGCACGCTCCTCTACTCAGGCCTAGCTACTCAGTTGTATTAAAAATTTGTTCAGCATTGTTGAATGAATCTTTTGATGACTGGTGATTATTTGTTCAGCTTCAGTGAATCAGATAAGGCGACAAAACATCATATACACAATCACAAAAAGTAAAATAGACACATGACATTGCACACTACTTTACTCAGACAATGCTACTTAACATTAATCAAAATCTTTTAAGAAATGTTGAATCTTCAGGATTCTTCAGTGAATGCTGAAGGTTCAGGTTTTGTATCATCAATGTTCAACATACCAAGATCCATTATCAATCTTTTGAAAGTTGGTTCATCCAATGGTTTGGTGAAGATATCAGCCAGTTGGTATTGCGTGGGGATGAAATGTAATTCGATGTCCCCTTTCACAATGTGGTCTCTGATAAAGTGATATCTGATATCAATGTGTTTTGTTCTTGAGTGCGGGATTGGATTATTGGATATTGCAATAGCACTAGTGTTATCACAAACGATTGGTACCTCTTCATATTCGATGTTATTATCAGCCAGTTGGCTTTTCATCCAAAGAACATTGGCACAACATCCAGCAACTGCCACATATTCAGCTTCTGCTGAAGACATGGCAACTGTTTGTTGTTTTTAGCACTCCAGCACCCAAGTTTGCCACCTAGCAATTGGCAGGCACCAAACGTGCTTTTTTTGTCCAAATTGCAACTAGCATAGTCAGAATCTGAGTACCCCTTTAGATCAAAACCTGAGGATTTAGGGTACCAAAGACCTAGACTTAGTGTACCTTTTAGGTATCTGAAGATTCTCTTTACAGCAGTAAGGTGTGATTCCTTTGGATCTTCTTGGTATCTTGCACAAAGACATGTAGAGAATTGAATGTCAGGTCTGCTTGCAGTTAAGTACATGAGTGACCCAATCATACCTCTATACTGGGTCTCATTGACTGATTGTCTAGTGAGATCAGGTCCTAAGTTGTTAGGGGGTACCATTGGAGTCTTCACTGAAGCACAATTGATATCATACTTCTTCAGCAGATCCTTGACATATTTTTCTTGATTAATGGAGATGCCTTGGTCAGATTGTTTAATCTGAAGACCAAGGAAGTATGCGAGTTCTCCCATCATACTCATCTCAAACTTACTGGTCATAACCTTGGTAAATTGTTTGCAAAGTTTCAAGCTTGTAGAACCAAAGATTATGTCATCCACATAAATTTGTACCAGAATGGTGTCAGTTTTAGATTTATAGATGAACAAGGTGCTATCTATTTTTCCTTTGACAAATTTATGTTCAATGGGAAAAGTTGAGAGAGTTTCATACCATGCTCTTGGAGCTTGCTTCAGTCAATACAAAGATTTGTAAAGCTTGTAGACATGATTTGGGTATTTACTACTCTCAAAGCTAGGATGTTGGGTAACATAAACTTCTTCTTTTAGGTCACCATTTAGGAATTCACTTTTGGCATCCATTTGGTAGATGTTGAAGTTCATGTAAGTGTCAAATACAAGGAAGATTCGTATGGCTTCCATACGTGCAACTAGAGCAAAGGTTTGATCAAAATCAACACCAGGCTCTTGATTGAATCCTTGGGCCACCATCCTAGCTTTATTTTTGGTCACTGCATTGGTTCATCTCTTTTGAGCTTGTAAACCCATTTAGTGCCAGTGGTTGATTTACCATATGGAAGAGGAACCAATTTCCAGACTTTGTTTCTTTCAAATTGATCGAGTTTCTCTTGCATGGCATCCACCTATCCAGGGTATGTGAGTGCTTCAGAAACCTTTGTAGGTTCAATTTCTTAGAGAAAATTTGCATAAAGGCATTCTACAGATTAAGCAGCACTCAGTTTCTTGCCATAGATCTAGTGACTCTACCTTCACCAGGATTACCTATTATGTTCACCAGCTGTATGTGACTATTTTGAGTCCAAGATTTCTGTGGAGCTGGAGAATAGGTACTAGTATCATGATTATAGCTAGAACTTGGAAGTCTAGGACATGGACTTGGAACTAGAATGTCTCTAGTGTCTACTAAAGGATATTCAGTGGACAAGGGTTCAATCATTGGAGGACTTCCTTCTTGGTCAGAAGAAGCATATCCAAGACCTAATTCCCTAGAAATGATAGGAGAGCTTTGAGCAAGGGGCTCAGATTGTTCTTCAGCAGCTGCATATGATTGATCATTTTGATCATGTGTGTCAGCATGCTGATTGTTTTGAGACTGACCATTTTGGTCATTTGTGTTTCCTTGCTGATCATTTTGATCATTTTGAGATTGATCATTATTTGATTGACAGCCATCAGTATGTGATACTGAAGGATTTCCTTTTGTAGGACTTGTCATATCTTCAAATGGATCAATATGAGGGACTGAATTGCTTGTTTGATATTTTTAGAAGGCTCATAATGATTGAATTCATCAGAAGGATAATTGTGAGATTCATGTATATGAAGTTCATCATCTGATGGATTTAAAAAAGTGAGAGCTTTAGAACTTTCATTGAAAGTGATGTGATAGGTTTCTTCAATACATAGTCTTCTTGTGTTGAAGACTCTGTAAGCATTAGATACTAGGGAGTATCCAAGAAAATAACCATCATCAGATTTTTCATCAAAGTTTCCAAGGTGATCCTTGTGATTATGAATGAATACTGGACACCCAAACACATGTAAGAAAGAAATGTTTTCAATTCACCCCTGAAGACTTCATAGGGATTCATCATGTGTCTCTTCACAAAAATGGATCTATTTTTAGTGTAGCAAGCAGTGGCTACAACATCAGTCCAAAAGTTCTTAGAGAGAGCAGATCCAACAAGCATTGTTCTTGCTGCTTCAATCAAGGTTTTTTTCCTTCTTTCAGCCACATCATTTTGTTCAGGTGTGTAAGGAGATGAGAAATTTTGTGAAATTCCTTTGTAATCACAGAATTTGATCAGTGCGTGATTTCTAAATTCAGTGCCATTGTCAGTTCTGAGTTGTTTGACATGAGTGTCATTTTGATTTTCAGCTCTTTTGATGAATGACATAATGGCATCTGGTGCTTGGCTTTTCTTTGTCAGAAAATATACCCAGGTGTACCTTGAGTACTCATCAATAGTGACAAGTGTATATTTTTCATGACAAATGGCCCTAGGTAATACTGAGCCAAATAAGTCCATGTGAAGCAAATGAAGACTTTCTTTGATTGAGAAAGTTTGCTTTGTTTTGAAATTGGCCCTATGGTGCTTCCCTTTTTCACATGCTGAGCATGGTTTGTCCTTGGAGTAGACAAGTGAGGTAAGACCAATAACAAGATTTTATTTTGCCAGCAAAGTTATTCTTTTGTAATTGAGATGTGAGAGCCTCTTATGCCAAAGCCAATTGGTAATATTGGAGTCTTTAGCAAAGAAGCATGTCTCCTGAGTAAATTTTATGTTCATGACATAAACATCTTTGACTCTTGGAGCAATCATCACAATTTCATGATTGAAGTTGAAAATAGTACCTTTTTTGTCATCAAACAGCACAAGATAATTTGCATCACAAAGTTGACTTATGCTGATGAGGTTGTGCTTCAATCCATTTACATATGCTACCCTTGAGAAAACTACACCATTGCATTTTACTGAACCAAATCCTTCAGTAGTAGCTGATGAGTTATTACCAAAAACAACTTTTGGACCTTGTTCCTCCTTATACTTGTGCAAATAACTTTTGGTGCCAGTCATATGCCTTGAGCAGCCACTATCTAGGTACCAAATAGGCTTCCTGAGATCATTTTGCACAAGTTAAGAAAATGGTCAGTTTTGTTTTGAAACCCACCTTTGTTGGGTGGGGGTTTTAGATCTAGAGGGTGTTCTAGATCTGAAGGGTCCTCTTGTAGAGGGTATGTGTGATTGCTCAGAAGAAGAAGAGGTCTGCACAGCTTTAGTTTTCTTAGCCTGGAAGGCTTCACCTCTTCTAAACCACTCTATATGGTTGTGATCAGATGTAGTGTGGACATCGCTTCCACAAGTCTCACAACATTTGGTAGTAGAGTTTGGGTTTCTTGGTTTAATACCTCTTCTGAGTGAGATGATTCGATTATGTCCATAAGTGTCATGGTCATAACTTCCACAAATATTACAAACAGGGTAACAATGGCAGTCATTTGGGTGATGATTGCACATACCACAATGAATGCATGGTGGGAAAGGTATATTTCGCCTAAAATGAGATGCTTCAGATTTGTGAGCATCAGCACTTGTTTTGGCCAGCATATACTGAGTGTGTTCACAAGTGCGATGATCAGTCCTTTCACATTTACTACAATAAATCACTCTTAAGCAAGTTTGAGTGAGATGGTTGTTTTGACAACATAACTCACAAGCTCTTTTGAATTGTGTATTGTACTTTAAATGAGGAGAGTTTGAAGGTTCATCTCTGAATCGTGTTGGTGTTTGCTGATGGCTGAGTTGTATTTGAAGGTCATTGATCTCTTGCATGACAAGAGACATTCTCTTATCTTCCTCATATTTAGCATTCTTCAGTTTATTTGATGAAACTAAAGAGATAGTTCCCATATGTGAACCTTCAGTAGGAACTAAAAAGTTCTTTGAAGTGTCAATTTTGACATGTTTGGAAGAACTACCTTTTTGTGTGGTGTGTGACTTGATGATAGACAGGATAGTTTTGGGTCCAGTAGAGGGTTTAGCACCAGCCAGCTTCTCCAAATGAGGAAGTAGGGTACTTACTTCATTCTCTATAGCATCATCTAAGTCATCCTTAGTAACTGAGGATTCAACTAGTGCTGAGGTGTCAACACATGCTTGTAACTCAGGAAGAAGGATTCGTCCAGTGTCATGATTGGGTAAATTCTCTTCACCTGACCTTTCAATGTCAGGGATCGAGCTACCATCCTCATTTGAGGGTTTGACAAAGACAATACATTTGGTGTTGGAGGATCCTACAACACCAAGCATTTTCTTCTTTTGAGCAGGTATTTGTTCACTTATGCATTGATTTACCCTATCAGAGTTTCTAAGCCAAGATTTAACAATGTCTTTTACTTCTTTTAGTTCCACTCTAAGAGAGTTATTTTCTTCAAAAATTTCTTTGTTCAATTGTTGAAAAGTAAGAATATCAAGTCTCCTTCTTTTAGATCTATTTGCTTACTTTCAAAATCTTCAAGTTGTAGAACAAGTTTGTGAAATTTTTCAAGAAACTTGTTTCTTTGCTCTTCAACAAATTTTAGATCAATGCACAAGTAATATAAGACAATATCTTCTAATTCAAGAAGAGTTTGTAACTTTTTGATTGTGACATTGACTCATTCTCCATTTCTGGCACTTTCTTTGGTGACAACATTTGAGCTTGCCCCTTCTTCATCAGCAAGTGCCATTAACACTTTCACATTTAGCAACTCATCATCATCTGAAGAAACATCTTCTTCATCCCATTCATATGCTTCAGCAACAAGTCCTTTGTTCTTGTCTTGCTTGGGGGTCTGGGATGAGGAGCTTTCAGTACTCATTAAGGCTAATCTTGCCTTGATTTCCCTGTATTTGGCCTCAAAGTCTTTTTTAGGCCTGAGTTCAACCCTACTTTGCTGAAATGGAGTAGAAGCAATTTGTTTTGGTTGAAATTATGATTAACCAGTTGGTCTTGATTGAGCTGGTGAGGAATATTAAGGGAGAGATGTTTTTGAATAACAATCCCTAGCATAGTGACCAGTCTTCCCATATTTGTAGCATTCAGTGTCAACTGAAGCTTTTGTGGAGCTGGAGAACTTGCCTCCTTTCTTAAAGAACCTTCTAGACTTGGCCAGAAGTGCTCTTTCATGAAATTCCTCTTTGAGGTCATTCAGATATTCCTCACTAGATCTAGTATCTTCCTCATCATCAGGACAATTGGTAGTCTTGAATGACAGCTTCACTGAAGAAGGCTGTGGACAAGGGTGTAGTAATGGTTAATGCTTTACTCTTGCTTGAGCCTTCATAAATCCTATCAACTAGGTTTTCTTCATATTTTAGTTTCCCAAAAAAGAAAGGCTAGATCACAATCTTTAATGTGATTAGCATTTCTCAAGCTTTGGCAGAAACTAAGCCACTTCTTTGGCAATGCATTAACAAAAACTGTGTTGATTTCAAGTTTTGAAAGCTCAACACCATCATTCACAAATTCATTCATCAGTGCTTTGTATCTGGTGAATGTCTGTGTGAGGGTTTCCCCTTCTTTCTGCTTGAAGGTGTTGTATTGAAGCTTTAAATCCATGATTGTAGTTTCTTTTACATCAGAGGGTCCCTCATGGTAAAGAATAAGGTCCTCCTATGTTGATTTGGCTGTTTTACAATTTACAACATAATTCATTTGGTCATCTGGGAGTACAGACATGATGAGACTTTTGAGACGCTGATCAAGGTTAGCAGCTTTTCTCTCATCAACAGTCCATTGTACTTCAGGTTTTTTATTGTCCCCCACCATGGGAACAAAAGGACCATTTTCAATGATTCCAAGGAATTGAGCTTCAATTCCAACCATGTGGACAAGAAACCTCTTCTTCCAATTTTTAAAGTTGGGTACCTCTAGTACAAGAGTAGCATTGAGTTGACCACCCCTATATTCTAGGGTTTGTGGTATAACTTGAGCCATGTGGACAAGAAACCTCTTCTTCCAATTAATAAAATAAGGGTTTAACTAATGTGGACAAGAAACCTCTTCTTCCAATTAATAAAATAAGAGTTTAACTAATAAAACTGCTCTGATACCACTTGTTGGTCCGTAGTAATTCGATATTTCTTATTATCTTAAGTAATAACTATTACTTTGACTCAATTGTGTTCTTTTAACATTAGATAAGAACTATGAAAGATTAAAACAACAATACCAATATACTTTTCAACATATAGACTTTTACTAGAATCGAATAAAGAATCTATAACCCACTTTGTTTGCGGAATAACAAAGTGTTTGAATGACAATGCGGTTTGATCTCTTCTACTTAAACTTTTAACCAAAGTTAAATTCTAAGCTCCAATCTAAACGTTCATATGCAACTTTGGCTATATGGTTTAGTTGGTATCGAGAGAGAAAGGTTTTCTAGAGTTTAAGCTCTTGTATTGGTTACCTTTCTCTCACAATGTACACTCCTTTATATATGCAGTGTAAATTAGGGTTTGCATTTTGCATGTACCAATTCATGAGTTTATCCAGTGGGTGGTTGATGCCCATGCTGGATAAACAGTACAAAGAACTTAATAAACTATTCTAGGAAAGATAAAGGTTGTACTTATATCTAAGTATACAAGCAACCTACTTTGACTTAAAGTAATCTTTTCCCGCCTAATGCAAACCATCAGAATACTAAAGAGTCTTCAGTATCCTAGAGGAGATCGACATCATTCAGTTTGGTATTATCAAGCCAAACTGAACTAAAAGCCCTTCTTCAGTCCTTGTTCTTCAGCAACTAGACCGCCTAATATTTGAAGTGAAGACCTCTTAGTCTTCTAAGTTCACTGGAAGGGGAGTGCTAAACTTTCTTCAGCTTTAAAGTCTTCATTAGGAACTTTGTTCCTCTGGTCATCCATCAACAGACCGACCTTACTACTGAGCATGAAACACTTAGGGGGATTTTATATTCAAATCCTAGAGTTGCTTCAGGGTCAGTAAATACTGACCCAACAGGTACAAAACCCCTAATCAAAGTCATTGATTTCTTAATGAGTTATTTCTTTTGAATCATTTTAAGAAAATACAAAAACATATAAATATAATTGTTTTCCTTTCATTGCATTGTAAAAATCCAAATCATGCATCATATAGTATAGCATAGTGTAAAAGCATTTCATCTTTTCCAAGGTGGATTAATTATGAGAAAATTGTAATTTAGAGTTTTGAAATATTGCATTGCATGATTCCATGACAATGATCAAGTGTAGGGGATTTGATATGAGTGAAATCTCATATCAGTTATAACAAATCAAACCCTAAAACACAAAGAAAAATACCAAGTTTTATTTGAAAAAGCAGAATTATGGGGTATTCTTTGTTGTTTGTGATTTTGTAGGTAAAATGATACGATTTGGTGCAAACACAGATTTCAAGGCATCATTATCAAGAAAATGACAAAAGAAGGACTCATTTTGACAAGTCTACAAAGTTCAAGGACCTTTCATGACAATTAGCCAAAGATAAGGACTTAAAGTGGCAAAATAACAAAGTCAAAGAGCTTATGATGAAATTCAACCAAATTCAAAGGGTCAAAGTTGTTCAAACTCCAAGTCAAAGGGCTGAAGAAATCAAGTTATGAAGTTTCCTAGTTCAAATAAACAATCTGCCAAAAATAATGACCATTTATGCCAACTTTGGAAGTTTATGATCCAAGTTTACACAAGCTAGCCAATCAGAATCTTCCATTCATATGCACACGGATTGTTGACTGAGGTCAAAAGGGGTTATTAATGAGTTGAATTAATTATTTAGCAAATCACAATAGTATCCCCACTCAGTCTTGTCTACCAACCAGGGAGCTCTAACTCACCTTCACTATTTTAACGGATAAAGATCCGTGTGAAGATTATCAAACCAATCCCAACGTGCCACGTCATCACTTCCAACTTTTCAGATTTTAAAGACGATTGAAGGGGTTTCAAAAGATGATTTCAAGGGAGAATATACTCGTCATCAAAGGATGAAGCCAAATCCACTATTCAATTAGACTTAATATCAAGGAAGAAGAAATCCCCAATTCTGGTTGAACGTGATGAACCCTAACAGAATTTCCAGGTGTCAATCTTCAATTGGTTTAAACACGTCATTTCTACTTAACCACACTCATTCCTACTCTACTTCTCCCATATAAATACCCATTCACCTCCTTTATTTTCACTAGCTCAACTTAGGTGTAGAAGAAACAAATAGTTAGTTAGCCACTTCATTTTTTAGTTGTAACTGAATCATTTTTAGTTACAACTCAGTTGTATGTAGTTAGACATTGTACTTCCTTTAAAGCTTTGTATTGGTTTCACCATTGATCAATAATAAAACAAAGTTCTTTCTTCATATCACTAGTCTGTCATTGATTATGTTATTCTGTTATGAGTAACAGTATGTTTTGTTGCATTGAAGATTCAGATAGATCAGAGAGCTTGAATTTGTACTCTCCATCCATTGTTCCAATTTTATCATACACTTACCAACTTACTTTGAAGTTCAGAGTAGTAGATCAGAATCCATTGAGTTCTATGGTGTTTTGAGGTTGTAGATGTTAAGTAATGGTGTTAATAAGTCTTAAAGCAATCTTAGCGCTTAGCTTCTTCACTAAAGGATCCTTCAAATTCATTTCGTAAGTTTTATTTACCAATTCCTGTAAAAACTAGATGTCTACATGTTACTTAGAGTTTTATGTCTGATAATTGCTTGTATTTGCCTTAACCTGTACTCATCTGCTATACTTGAGTGACTTGATTTGTTTGTAGCCTTATTTCCTTAGTATAATTCAGTTAGATTTGTTAAATTCATGATTTCTTACCCTAACTGGTGTTTGGAAGATTGATCATTGAGAATTTTTGTTATAGCTATTGTTTGAACTTGTTTGCTTCACATTTAGCATCTGTTTTGAAGTCTAATTCTACCTTTAGAAAGTCAAATACTCAGTCAAATAGACAAATAGCAAAAAAATTGCTTTGGTCAGAAAGTCTAACTTTGAACGACCACTTTCAAATCATCATAGCTTCCTCAATTTTCAGAGTTAGAACAAGTTTTTTAGTGTTTTGGAAAGCTTAACATCTGAGCTTTAAGCATATGTTCAGTTCATGTTGTGTAGCTTATTTATAAGAGAAATTTGACTTTCATTGACCGAAAGTTACATGGTACAAAAGCCCTAATCAAAGTCACTGATTTCTGTATTAGTTATTTCCATCAAATCATTTTAAGAAAATACAAAAATATATAAATAAAATTGTTTTCTTACATTAAATTGTAAAAATCTAAATCATGCATCATATAGTGTAGCATAGTGTAGAAGCATTTCATCTTGGCCAAGGTGGATTAATTATGAGAAAAATGTAATTTAGAGCTTTGAAATATTACATTGCATGAGGCCCTGCCAATGATCAAGTGTAGGGATTTGATATGAGTGAAATCTCATATTAATATAACAAATCAAACCCTAAAACACAAACAAAAATACCAAATTTTATGTGAAAAAGCAGAATTACGGGGTATTCTTTGTTGTTTGTGATTTTGTAGGTAAAATGATACGATTTAGCGCAAACACGGATTTCAAGGAATTATTATAAAGAAAAAGAAAAAAGAAGGACTAATTTTGACAAGTCTCCAAAGTTCAAATACCTTTCATGACAATCTACCAAAGATAAATGACTTAAAGTGGCAAATTAACAAAGTCAAAGAGCTTATGATGAAAGTCAACCAAAGTCAAAGGGTCAAAGTTGCTCAAACTCAAAGTCAAAGGGCTTAAGATATCAAGTTATGAAGGTTCCTAGCTCAAATAAACAATCTGTCAAAAATAATGACCATTTACGCCAACTTTGGAAGTTTATGATCCAAGTTTACACAAGCTAGCCAATCAGAATCTTCCATTCATATGCACACGGATCGTTGACTGAGGTCAAAAGGGGTTATTAATGAGCTGGATTAATTATTTAGCAAATCACAACAGTATCCCTACTCAGTGTTGTCTACCAACCAGGGAGCTCCAACTCACCTTCACTATTTCAACGGATAATTATCCGGGTGAAGATTATCAAACCAATCCCAGCATACCACGTCATCACTTCCAACTTTTCTTATTTTAAAGACGATTGAAGGAGTTTCAGAAGATGCTTTCTAGAGAGAATATACTCGTCATCAAATGACGAATCCAAATCCACTATTAGATTAGACTTAATATCTAGGAAGAATAAATCCCTAATTCTGCTTGAACGTGATGAACCCTAACAGAATTGCCAGGTGTCAATCTTTAATTGGTTTGAACACGTCACTCCTACTTAACCACACTCATTCCTAATCTCCCTTCTCCCCTATAAATACCCATTCACCTCCTTTATTTTCAATTCGTCAGTATAGGTGTAGAAGAAACACACATTTAGTTAGCCACTTCATATTTTAGTTGTAACTGAATCATTTTCAGTTACAACTCAGTTGTATGTAGCTAGACATTGTACTTCCTTCAAAGATTTGTATTGATTTCACCATTGATAAATAACAAAACAGAGTTCTTTCTTCATATCACTAGTCTACCATTGATTCTATGAGTAACAGAATGTTGTTGTTGCTTTGAAGATTCAGATAGATCAGAGAGCTTGAATTTTTTCTCTCCATCCATTGTTCCAGTTTTATCATACACTTAATAGCATACTTTGAAGTTCCTAACAGTAGATTATAATCCATGGAGTTCTATGGTGTGTCGAGGTTGTAGATGTTAAGTAATGGTGTTAATAAGTCTTAAAGCAAGCTCAGCGTTTAGCTTCTTCACCAAAGGAGCCTTCAAATTCATTTCATAAGTTTTCTTTACTAATTCCTCTAAAAACTAGATGTCTACATGTTACTTTGAGTTTTCTATCTGATAATTGCTTGTATTTGCCTTTACCTGTTCTCATTTGCTATACTTGAGTTACTTGATTTTTTAGCCTTATTTCCTTAGTATAATTCAGTTAGATTTGTTAAATTTCATGATTTCTTAGCTTAACTGGTGTTTGGATGATTTATCATTGAGAGTTTCTGTTATAGCCATTGTTTGAACTTGTTTGCTTCACACTTAGCATCTGTTTTGAAGTCTAATTCTACCTTTACAAAGTCAAATACTCAGTCAAACAGGCAAATCGCAAAAAAATTGCTTTGGGTCAGAAAGTCTAACTCTGAACAGTCATTTTCAAATCATCATAGCTTCCTCAATTTTCAGAGTTTGAACGAGTTTTTTAGTCTTTTGGAATGCTTACCATCTGAGATTTATGCATATGTTTAGTTAATGTTGTGTAGCTTATCACTGAATTAGAACTAAAGCTTTTAAAGTCTCTATAATAAGAAGCTTATTCTGCCTAAGTCCAAATTCAATTCCAATAGATTATCTTCATAAAACTAGTGATTTCTTTCACCAAACTGTTATAAAAGTGGTTTGAACAAGTTTTGGCTTAAGTCAACTTTCGGTCAACGAAAGTCAACGAGTGGTCAACATAAGCTCAGTTTAGCTTATTTTCATATTCAGGCTTATTCATTTGAGCTATTTGAAAATTTCTTTTTGCCACGTTCATTCTTAGAGATATTTTACAAGTTTCAATAATTTCTAGCTTAATTGACTGTTTGAATAAGCTAGATTCTTTAAAGTGGCTTATTAGAATAAGCTATAATTCGTTTAAGCTCATTTTAGGTAAATTCCTTTTAGCTGGATAGCTAATTTTTTATTTGAAGAACTTTGCAAAAAACTAGAGCTTATAATATGGACTAGGACTGTTTATCCAGCTTAAAACTTGTTAAGCCTGTTTTTCATTTAAACATTTTCATTAATTGCCAATTAGTCCCTGGATTTAGTTAAGTTGCTAGTTTGTTAGAAATTAGTTAGAACTTCCTAAGGTTTGGTGTTTAGTCCCTAGAAATTTTTAGGGTTGTTATTTTAAGTTACAAGTTTGGTAAAGTTGTTATATTTTGCATTTAGTTTGAACATTTTACAATTTCAGTCTTTATACTTTTTACATTTACATTTTTAGCACTTATACTTTTATCAACATTACATTTTAGCATTAAATTCTTGTTGTGCATTTTTGACTTGTACTCTGTGCTTATAAAATGGTATGTGCAACTTGTTTTTAGCATAGTACGGTTACGTAGACGATAATATTTTTACCTTTTTGACGGTTTTGTGGAAAGTAGAAATAGAATACCAAAATCTTTACAATCAAATACCAAGAACAATTAAGTGACTTGATTGATATCTATTGATCAATTTGTGAAGATACCGAGAGAAAAACGAACTTGAAAAATAAAATATTAATACTGAAACCAAATGGAATATGCCATTTTCAAATTTTCAAATATTTAATTTAATAAAACATTTTCTTAAAAATAAAGCTTAATAAAAAACATTCTCACATTTAATAAAAAGTGAGTTTTAAGAAAACATAAATCCTTGATCACTTAATTAAGATGAAAACTTGTTTATTCATACCTTAAGTGATAATGGTTGAAATGAAAAAATACTTGAACTCAAGAATTCGTTTTTCGTTGTTTTCGTAAATGCTTGTTTTTATATATTGTCGTAATCAAAACAAAGCGAGACTAAAAAATGCATGTAAAGTTTTTAGGCATCATTGCATTAACAATCTCACCCTTTTTTATTTTGACAACACATAAACTCAATCACATGAAAAACAAGATTGTCGAAGACGAGTTTATTTCATTTCTCCCCCTTGTCGAAGCAAAAAGGATGCAATAGTCTTTGTAGAAGAAAAGAATCGGACTTTGCAAATGCTCCCCTTTTGTGCTTACTCCCCTTGCTTGGGGCACCAAGGAACCGAGCTATGGTGACAAGCTACATAGAAGGGTTGTTAGTCCCTTGTAATTAGTGTTATACTTAAAAATACTAAGTATAGACCTAACTCATGATAAAGTAATGTTAAAAACACAAGACAATGTAAAGTAAATAACACAAAAGGTTTTTAACGTTTAACTCTTATTTATTAAATAACTATACCCAATTGTATGCGAAGCTATAATAGGGATTAAATAGACAATGTGTGTGTTTGTGATCTCCTCACTAACAAACTCTATCAACCCTCACGATTGATAAGTGTGACGATTAAGATAACAGGAGTTTAGAACTCAAGTGATTTTGATCGTATTTGGAAGAGATAACTTGTCTGTGAATGTATAAAGCATTTAGTGCACAAACTTAAGTTCTCCCTTTTACAACCATCCTATTTATAGACGTAAAGGGTAGATACGAGATAAGTAATTCCCCATGTGCAATTCTTGTCTTATTGGTACAGTGTATAATCTTGTCTTAGACTGTTCTAAGTAATAAAACGTATATCCTTTTACAAGTTCGGTACCCTATCTATCTCATAAGGGTAAGTCACGCTAATTTTGTAATGTACAACATCTTATCCCAATTCAAATTATCCCACCTTTACTTCAGTCTTTCAGGATGCTTGTTTATTCAGGGAGATCGTATGGGTTCAGTGAGTCTATTGCCACAACTCACTAGACCCATCACCTTCTTCTTTGTCTTAGATACATCATTCATTGAACTTCGCCTCTCTGAATGCTCGAGTCTTTCTCTTAGACTTAGTCTAAGGTTTTGAAGGTAACTCACTAAGTGACTGTTCACTAAGTGACTTCATTACGTTAAAGAGTAATATTTTACTTAGGCTGATTCTTATTCAAATCTATCAGTGGAATCATTAGGCACTGAATTGACCTAACAATCTCCCCCTATTTCGATATAAAATATGCCTAAGTAAAATTGTTATAAGTGAGCAAAGAGGCTTCTTCTCATAC
The DNA here is from genome assembly GCA_025667525.1 of Glebionis coronaria. NCBI lineage: Eukaryota > Viridiplantae > Streptophyta > Magnoliopsida > Asterales > Asteraceae > Glebionis > Glebionis coronaria. The sequence goes on along the minus strand of JANFOE010001677.1, from coordinate 384,686 downwards.
AAACTAAGCTACTGATGAATGATAGGTGTGTAAACACCCATCCTTTTTACCACTTAACTATAATAATAACCGAGCCAAAACGTGTATTTTATGTCGTAAATGTCGGAATTATGCGTGGTTTGTGTTTTTGTTGTGATTTAGGACGAAATTGTGAAAAGGGGAGAAAACACGGGCATTCACGGGCTTTTATCGAAGAAAAGGACAAAAGACGAAGTCAAGAAATCAAGAGTGCAAAAAAGAACGGAAGTCCAAGACCAATTCTGAAGATTTATCAAATAAAAAGTCAAAAGACGGAAGTTTACTAAAAGCCGAAGACCTCAAGTCTAATTTATTGAAGAATTACAAGACGAGTTTAAATAAATCCCAAGACAAAGTCGTTAAAGTCAAAAGATTAAGAAGACAAGGACTTAATCATGCAATTAAGGAAAGAAGAAAGAGGGGAGGAAGGTTCCTCTAAGAACCTCCCTAATATCCTATAAATAGGATTCATTTTCATTTCATTAGTTTTTGTTGGCTAAGTGTGACAATTAGTCTTCTACCATTTTAATTACTTGTCATTTGAATACATGTCATTTACTTAATTGTCTTGCACCTTAAATACCTTTAATTTCAAGTAAGTTTCCTTTTAATTATTGTCAATCATTAGTTTTTATTGTTCATCTCTCATCTACCTTTCTCTTTATTGATTTAATCTTATTGTTTATGTGCTTATTGTGTTGCTTATTTCATTAAGTGTCACGTTTTTATGTTATTGATTGTTTTGGGTTATTGATTTTATAGCTTATTTGTGTTTATCTTAAAGTTTCTTAAGTTTTTATAAAAGTTATTTTTATATAAAAGTTGTTTTCGTTTAACTCTTTCATTTAGTACTTTCAAAAGTCTTTAAATTTTTGCTTATTAGATTTTTCTTATACGTGTTTATGTTAAGTTTTTAGTTGTGTGCTTATTTAGTTCATAGCTTATTTGGTTAGCTTATTACGATTTTGTTTACTGTATTCCGATTACTAACCGTCGGAAAAGGGTTTTGCATTCCGACGGGGAATCCGATCTACCATCGGAAAAGGGTTTCCAGATTCAACAAGTATTCCGATTGGACATTCCGACATGGGTGTCTTTGAGTGATATTCCGATGAGACCTAGGTACCACATTCCGATGAGATCCCTTTAGGTTGCATTCCGATAGTGGATTCCGATACACATTCCGATAGGGGTGTCTTTGATTTCATTCCGATTGGTGAGTTGTATTCCGACAGGATTTCGACGAAGCATTCCGATTGCATTCAGACGAGTACATTCCGATCGGATTCCGACGGGTGTATTCCGGTAGGTTTGTTTTTATATTTTTTGTCTTGTTTAATTTTTAAGTTTACATTTTAATACTTCGTCAAATTCTAATTTTCGTCACGCTTTAATTATTTTAATTTTCAAAGTTTTTAATATTGCACAATTTATGTTTTTAATTAGTTTAGATTTAATTAAACGTCATTTACTTTTAAAGTCTTGCAATTTAAATTTACTACAACGACACAACTATTTGTTTCACCAAAGAACGACTGAGTCGCATAGTTAACCAGTTATCAATTCGATTAGACCACGACAAAGAACTTTTACTTTTATAAGGGCAAAAGCCTTGTACTAAATGGCGCCGCTGCCGGCTCTTTTCGTAAAGATTAACGGTTTTCTGTGAGAGACGCGTTGCTTTTTGGGATCCGTTCATTTGTGAGCGTTATTTTCTTGCTTAAAAATTTTTCAAAAATCCAAAAAGTAAAAAATTGTTAAAAATCCATAAAGTTTAAAAATTTTCAAAAATCCAAAAAGATTTTTTTTATCTTTATAGTGTATATATATTCTCTTTGTGTTTGGTATTGTTTTCTTTTGCTTTCGCAGGTGTATGCGTACTAGATAATCTACTTATCAAGAGCCCGAGACTCGTTAAGATTTAGCTATGGCAGGTGTTAACAACAACAATAATCCACCGCACCTAAATAATAACAACAACAATGTTCTTCCACAGCCAGATCTTCTGACAATGGAGGAGCTTTGTCAACCCACAATGTTTGGACGAGGAGGACCGATTGCGCCGATGCAAATCACGGCACCGGAGTTTTCGTTGAAGCATCACATGATACAGCAAGTGCAAACAAGTCCTTTTCGAGGAATGCCTGATGATGATGCCAACAAACACATCGACAAATTCATTACAATCACTCAAAGCATGAAGTTGCCCGGTGCGACAATGGATGTTCTTCGCCTACAGCTCTTCCCACATACTTTATCACACCACGCCAAGAAATGGTTTGATCGTCTCCCAAAGAATTCAATTCATACTTGGGATGACATGACTCAACGCTTTTTGTCGCGCTACTTTCCACCATCCATGGTCACGAGCCTTCGCAATCAAATCAGCGGTTTCATGCAAGAACCCGATGAATCTCTCTTTGATGCTTGGTAAAGATATAATGTTTTGATCGATCGTTGTCCAAACCACAACATGCTCCCTGTGACCTTAATTGATACTTTCTACAACGGTTTGACTTTTCGTGATCATGATACGATTAATGCAGCCGCCGGTGGCACATTTATGAAAAGAAGACCCGAGGAGTGTAGAGAGCTTATTGAGAACATGACTAATCATCATAAAAACTGGGATTCCTCCGCTTCTTCAAGGAACAACCAGAGAGTCAATGTTTCTTCTACTTCAGCAAACCCCGATATGACCGAATTCACCCGCATGATGACCGAAATGAACAAAAATATCTTGCTTCTCGCTACAAACCAACAACAAGTTAAAGCGGTAGCCAATCCTTGTGAAACATGCGGCGGTACTCACTCATACACTGATTGTCCTTCTACTCAAGGAAATCTGGAAAACGTGTATGCGGCTTATGGTAATTATTCACCGGAAAATTACCAAGCCCGACCTCAAAGGAAATAGAAATTTGCTAAGTTACCGGTCCAACAACTACCTTTCACCCGATTTTTCTCCTCAAAACCAAAACCCCAACAACAACTACAATAGAAGCAACCAAATCCCACCTCGAGCTTCTAATCCTTATCACCCACCCGCTCAACAAGCCCCACCCATTAACCAAGATGTTGAAGTATTAATGAGAACCCAAGGAGAGCAAATCAAGAATCTACAAAGCCAAATTATTAATTTGAAAGGGGATATCACCAAGCAAGAGAATGACATTAGATCCGAGCTTCGAGATAATATATAAACCTCCTTCAGCAATCAAACGAATGACTTGAAGAATATGTTGGCTAGTTTCTTGCCCACCACTCAACCCTCTACCTCGAGTTCTCTACCTTCAAACACCGTCACCAATCCGCGAGCGAATGTGAGTGCTATTACTACCCGTAGTGGAGTTACTTTAGTAGGACCACCTATCCCGCCTCCATCATCTACACCTCCTGCACCACCATTTATCCCTACTCCTCCCACACCTATTATTAGTACACCATTACCGTCTCCGCCTCGTCATGACGAAGTACCGAAGAAGAACCCTTCAACATCTCAACCTTCACCATCTCAACCTTTACCTGCTACACCTACACCTTCCACCTACAACCCCAGCATTCCTTACCCTTCTCGACTCAACAAGGCTAAAATTTTGACTAAGAATGACATTCAAGTCTCTCACCTTTTGGAAAAGGTTGCCGGCATGAAGATCACCTTTACCCTTGTTGAAGCTCTTGCTCAAATGCCACAATTTGTCAAGATGTTTAAGGAATTGCTTAACAAGAAGGAGAAGATGGCCGAGTTTGTTAATACTCGATTAAATGAAAATTGTTCTGCCGTCCTTCTTAAAGAACTTCCGGAGAAACTTGGAGATCCTGGTCGTTTTGTGCTACCTTGTACTTTTAACCAAACTGAAAAATTTACTGCCTTAGCCGATCTCGGGGCAAGTATAAATTTGATGCCTTTATGTGTTTGGAAAAACGTTATCATTGCCCGACCTTACACCCACCAAAATGACTCTTGAGCTAGCCAATAGCACTCTCGCTTACCCCGTTGGTATTGCCGAAGATGTGTTCATTAAAGTTGGCACATTCACTTTTCCGGTCGACTTCGTCGTTGTTGATTATGAAATGGACCCTCGTATTCCGTTAATACTTGGACGGCCATTTTTGAGAACCGGTAGAGCTTTAATTGATGTGGATAAATGTGAGCTCATCTTAAGGGTCGGGGATGGTGCGCAAGTATTTGAAATGGGGAAGCTTACAAGCAAATCCTATGGAAGCGAATCAGCGAATATGATTAATGTGCTTGATGATTTTGTCGTCTACAACAATCCTCTATTCGATTCTTGCATTGATAATCCACTTTTTCAAGATGATGTGGATGATTCTCTCTCCAATTTGGAACCTTCACCCATATATGATTCTCCACCGATCTTTGATGCTTATGATGATGATTCTAGCTCAGATACGGATGATTATGATGATTTTACTTCAGAGTATCCCGACATGCCCACCTATGATGATTTTGATGAGGCCGATACTCTTTCGAGTGATTCTTCACATGATGAAGATCCTCTGCCATCCATGCTTAATCCTACTTTGGATGACTACTCATTTGAGGAATACTTCTCTACTTTTCTCAATACTTACTTCCCTCATGAGAGTGATGCTCCTCCTTTAGACTTTGATGATTATGGTCTTGATCCTACTTTGGATTTGAAGAAAATTCTTTCGAAGGAGAAGCAACCGGATGACACCAACATCCGCAACACGTATGATTTAACACCTCTTTGTCCACCTTCTGAGGACGAGGTTGTGCATCTTCTTCACGGATCATCTTCAAATTCTGCTGAGCCTGGGTGCTATTTTCCCCTAAAGGAAAAGGTGTTCGATCCCGGTATCGATATTCTTCAACCATCTCAATATCCATCTGATGAAATAAAAGGAAAGACCTTTGGAACTATTGATGATATGCTTGCACCTCTTCACCCTTGCTTCCACCGTGCTCCATCTATGCTTAAGGGAACCTTGCCTATTCTTATTTGGATTGCCTTGTTCGCCTTAAGCTTGTGCTATTTGATGGACAAAAACTATGTGTTTGATCCCGATGGATATGTTTCATGCTTCTTCCTTTGCTAATCAAGGTCGAGTCAGGCTCACGACTCGGTTAACAAAAATCAAGCGCTTCTTGGGAGGCAACCCATGTTTCAATCTTTTATCTATCTATATCCTAAGTGTAGGGGAGACCTGTTGGTGTTTGCTATCTCCTCTCTTCTACTATTCAGGGATTCGAGCGCTCAATGATCCACTCTTGATGATTTTTGACGACCCGTGATTCCGTGTTTCCGTCTTCCCGGTTCTATCCTAAACTCTTTTTGATTCACTATTTTATATTTCTCAATATTAAAATAGGAATCTCGTTAGTTGTCCTTTCCTTAGCAAGATTTAAACAAAGTGCACAATGTCCTAAGTGTAGGGGAGTTTACTCCCACATGCTTAAACATTAAGGACAATGTTTATATTAAGTGTAGGGGGGACTTCTATCAAAGTTAAGTGGTCTTTTCCTTGTATTTGTCCTCATTTTAACTGGAAAATCTATTTTTCGACATTTTTCAAATATTTTTATCTATTTTGGCCTATTAGTTTTTTCCCTTGTTATAGTTATTTTCTTTCTTTTCTAGAATAAAATTTTAATAAAGTGGTTTTAATTTTCAAACATTGTGAATCTGTTGACTCAACCCGAGTTTACTTATCTAAGTTTACTCTAGCTAGTATTCTTAACGTGTTTAAGTCAAGTTTTGCTAGGCTTTTATATAGGGAGCTATAAAACGCGAAAGTCTTAACTCTCACGGGTTAAGAACAAGAACTTTTCGCAAGTTCCTATAATTGATCCTAGAGAGTCGTTTATCAAGGGAACTTTAAAATGCGATTTCTAAACTTGAAAAAGTCTAAGAGTTTGCAAGAACCTATAGATGACTCGAAAACCCAAAACTTTGATTTAATAGGCTAAGCATCCACGAGTCTCATTCCTTGAGATTTTAAACTGTGGAGAACGAGAGATGATAGAGTCAATTATAAGTTTGGTATTCTTTCGTGAATTTATGCGAGTTAATTATAAGCCTATTCTCCCATCGCTTGCTAATAAATTTATCTGCAATAAATAAGGTTGTATGATTTGAAAAGTTACTTAGCTTCTAGCCCAAGATCGTTTAAAAGTTGCTCGATATGGATTAGAGTTCATAGCCAAGGCATAACTTATTAAAGCGGGATGCGAAGATTGGCGAGTCCGAAAAGGCCCTAACAAGGCATGAGGGCTACATTTTGTTGCTAAAGATCAAAAGTGATGTGAAGAATCATTTATCGAAAATCAATATGAAGGATCGAGACATACGACGAAAAGCAAGTACTCCCCAAAAGATCATGGAGAAGTCTATCCTAGAAGACCCTAACAAGGTATGAGGATAAATAGATCCAAGTCCTAAGAGGAGGCGGATCGTTGTACATCAAAATCCCATGTAAAGATGGGAGAAAAATGAAGAAGTCGTGGTCCAAATATGAAGAATATCTCAAAACTTCAAGTGAAGAAATTCTTATTCTGAAGAGAAGGCCATCATTTCATGAACGTCTCTCAAGATTTGAAGTATGAAGTCGCTGCCAAATATCGGTCCGAGAAAGGTCTCAAATCGCAAAGCGAGTTATGCCAAGATATGAACTTTATGAGGTCCCGAGAAGCAGCTTTAAAAGATTTTGTCCTTTAGCTAACTATTGATTAAATCGTCCCACTTTATTTTCAGCCTTAATAAACTATCGAAATAAGTCAAACAATGCATCCTGGTGATCATTCAAGACAACAATAAAATATAAGAGATACACCTAGGAATAAGGGAGTCTAAGTAAATAATTAGCCCACATGAGTTCGTGTTAGTTTGCTAACTTATAATAACAATTATCTCGTTTTTAAGCTTGGTATGGAGAACGTTAAAACTTGAGGATGATGATTATTCATGACATTTCCAAAACCCAAAGGTATGTTTTTGATTTCTTTACTTTGAATGTTTATAATTTTCTATCTCTTTAATAAAGGCCAACGTGGATTGATTATGATGAAAAGTGTAATCGTGCTTTGTAACTAATGCATTGCATGAGGACATTGCAATGGTCAAGTGTAGGGGATTTGATAAGTGTAGGGGATTTGATAGGTGTGTAAACACCCATCCTTTTTACCACTTAACTACAATAATAACCGAGCCAAAACGTGTATTTTATGTCGTAAATGTCAGAATTATGCGTGGTTTGTGTTTTTGTTGTGATTTAGGACGAAATTGTGAAAAGGGGAGAAAACACGGCTATTCACGGGCTTTTATCGAAGAAAAGGACAAAAGACGAAGTCAATAAATCAAGAGTGCAAAAAAGAATGGAAGTCCAAGACCAATTCTAAAGATTTATCGAAGAAAAAGTCAAAAGACGAAAGTTTACTAAAATCCGAAGAACTCAAGTCTAATTTATTGAAGAATTACAAGACGAGTTTAAAGAAATCCCAAAACAAAGTTGTTAAAGTCAAAAGATTAAGAAGACAAGGACTTAATCATGCAATTAAGGAAAGAAGAAAGAGGGGAGGAAGCTTCCTCTAAGAACCTCCCTAATCTCTTATAAATAGGATTCATTTTCATTTCATTAGTTTTTGTTGGCTAAGTGTGACAATTAGTCTTCCACCATTTTAATTACTTGTCATTTAAATACATGTCATTTACTTAATTGTCTTGCACCTTAAATACCTTTAATTTCAAGTAAGTTTCCTTTTAATTATTGTCAATCTTTACTTTTTATTGTTCATCTTTCATCTACCTTTCTCTTTATTGATTTAATCTTATTGTTTATGTGCTTATTGTGTTGCTTATTTCATTAAGTGTCATGTTTTTATGTTATTGATTGTTTTGGATTATTGATTTTATAGCTTATTTGTGTTTATCTTAAAGTTTCTTAAGTTTTTATAAAAGTTATTTTTATATAAAAGTTGTTTTCGTTTAACTCTTTCATTTAGTATTTTCAAAAGTCTTTAAATTTTAGCTTATTAGCTTTTTCTTATACGTGTTTATGTTAAGTTTTCAGTTGTGTGCTTATTTAGTTCATAGCTTATTGGTTAGCTTTACGATTTTGTTTACTGTATTCCGATTACTACCCGTCGGAAAAGGGTTTTGCATTCCGACGGGGATTCCGATCTACCATTAAAAAAGGGTTTCCAGATTCAACAAGTATTCCGGTTGGACATTCCGACAGGGGTGTCTTTGAGTGATATTCCGATGGGACCTAGGTACCACATTCGGATGAGATCCCTTTAGGTTGCATTCCGATAGTGGATTCTGATACACATTCCGATAGGGGTGTCTTTGATTTCATTCCGTTTGGTGAGTTGTATTCCGACAGGATTCCGACGAAGCATTCCGGTTGCATTCAGACGAGTACATTCCGATCGGATTCCGACGGGTGTATTCCGGTAGCTTTGTGTTTATATTTTTTGTCTTGTTTAATTTTTAAGTTTACATTTTAATACTTTGTCAAATTTTAATTTTCGTCACGCTTTAATTATTTTAATTTTCAAAGTTTTTAGTATTGCACAATTTAAGTTTTTAATTAGTTTAGATTTAATTAAACGTCATTTACTTTTAAAGTCTTGCAATTTAAATTTACTACAACGACACAACTATTTGTTTCACCAAAGAACGACTGAGTCGCATAGTTAACCAGTTATCAATTCGATTAGACCACGAGAAAGAACTTTTAATTTTATACGGGCAAAAGCCTTGTATTAATGAACAGACTTGTTTCAAACAAATTACTTTCTTTTATTCATCATTACAAAGATTGATAAGTCTGATACAAGAAAAAAGCATAAAAACATAAGATTACAACCCTTCAGGCATCCATTGCTTCCCTCTTTACCCTTGATTAACTCAACACCTTTTTCTTATCAGGCCTCTATGCAATCATCTGTCTGAGCTTCTAAGCAAACCTCTTATTCTCCTCAGTCTGAACTTTTCCAGCCATCACAAGAAATATGAGGAGACTTTCATTGGGACATCTCTCAATGTCATTCATCCTTTGAAAGGCTTGATCTCCAAATACATCAATGAAGAAGATACCCCACTCAGGTTCTTTGATATGCATGTTGTTCACAAAGGGAACATTCTCAGGGAGGATTATATTCCATTCTAACCCATGGATTTTATTCTCAGCTTCGAGCTCTACTCTTTTCCTTTTTCGTCCAAGAGTCTTAGAAGGATCATGTTCAGCCAGAGGAAGATCCTCAATGATCCATAATTGCTCCTTGATCTGATTCAACCTCTCATATCTCTTGTTGAGAGAGTTGAGTATTTCAGGGACACATTTATTTGTTTTGGTCCTGAAGATCGTACCCATTTCATCCCACTCACTCAGAATGAAATCACCAAATGAAAATTTCTTCATCACTTCAAAGTTCCTTTCATCATTGTTTATGTAAACAAATAGTGAGACTAGTGTAGTGTGAGGAATAATTTAATAATTTGTGATGGGTTCAGGATTTCGTCTTTGAATGGTAACTTTAGTGTATTGATCAAACAACTTTTTAAGTTGGGAACTTCTTTGTTGCTGCTTTTTGATCATCTCATCCTGAATGGCCTTAAGCTCCTCCTCTTGCTTCTGAATGAACTCTTGTCCACCCTTTACACTTAGCAATTCATCTGGGTTACCACCCACTTCCTTAACAAACTCAATGGACACCTTGAGTATCTAAAATCTTGTTGCCTCACTGGTCTTATCCCTCTCCATCCTGTCTAAGTACTCTTGGATTTGATCAGGGGGCATCTTGTAAATCTTTCCATTTATCTTATAGGGTACCAAGAAAATAGCATTAGGGTCAGGCCTTCTTTCCATTGAAGTTTTTACAAGCTTCTTGGGTGATGGTGTTAGGGTTTCATTAGCAATTCCTTTGCCCTTATCTACATTAGATACTGAGGGCTCAAGGACAGGTGGGATGGAATTCAAAGGAGTTGGTGTAGGGATCACAGGTACCTGAGGTTCTGGATTTACCATTTCTTCTAGCTCCCCTTAGTTTGAGAGGGAGGTTCACTGCATGTTAGCATCATTGGTACAACATTCTCCCCTCAAAAATTTGAAGGGTCAGCCTGACTGATCCCAAATTTTGGTCTCTGTGATGGTCCTGAGGATGTAGTAGATGATCCATTGAAAGCTTGAAACATTTCAGTCACCATCGCCTTCATAGACTCAGTGTTAGTCTTGATAGTTTAAATATCCAATTGTATTAGCGACTGAGTGGTTTCCATTGTGTTGATTTTGGTCCTGAGGCGAGGAATGTCAACATCCTTTAGTGCCTTGGAGATATTAGAAAGGTTAGAAGAATTTGTCATATACCCTTGTGCAGCTTTGCTCAATCTAAATTTAGCCTCAGAATCCATGTGAACATCTTCATAAATGGCTTCACACTTAGCTTACACCACATCCAGCTCAGACTTGATAGAGTCTAACCTAGTGAAGACCTCAGAAAGCCTATCTACCTTTAGAAAATCCAAAAGTTTACCAACCTTAGAAGTGGACTCAGTAGAGCTAGAGATCAGTCCATCCAAGGTTGTCTTCAAGGACACATTTGCTCCAATAGTTGGGAGAGCATGGTTTAGAAAATTATCGAGCTTCCTCTCTTGACTCTCACGGCTGTTGTTTACAACATTGATGAACTCCATTTGGTTGTCAACATGAACTCTCATCTTTTCCTCAGCAATATCATAACGGTCCGTATATGTTCTGAATTCGTCAATGAGTTCATTAGCCTTGGAAGAAAGGTCTTCTTGTCCCTGAGAGACCTCAGCCTTCAAAGTGGTGTAGACATGGTTTAAGACACCTTTAAGAGTTTTATAAAGAACCTTCTTAGTGTTAGGATTGGTGTCATCAAAATTAGATTCCAAAACCACAGTCTGAGTCCCCAATGACGAGGTGTCAAGTTATGCCTCATAGGAGGGCTTTTTATTTGCCTCAGGGGAGGGCTCCTTTTGTTCGGTTGCCTCAGGGGAGGACTTTGGTTGAGCCTTAGAGGAGGTGGTACATCCTCGAACAATCATATCATCTTCGTCACTGAATCCATGGAGTAGATCCTTAGTCTCATCAAGTAAATTCATAAAATCTCCATAGTTTAGTGATCCATTTGGTTTATCCAGCTCCCCTCCAAAAGAAGGTTTGCCTTTGTTTTGGTCACTCCCTTTCCCAAATCCTGAGGCTTGGGTTTTGGCCAGTTGATGCTCAAGGGCAGTTTGTGATTGATCAGGAGTGGAAGTAAGATCCCTATCAGTGAGGTGTGATACCCATAGGCGTCTCCCTGAGTCTTTGGGATTGGTAATGGTTCCCTCAAGCAAAGACTTTTGATTTAGTGTGCCTTCATCAGGAGTGGTGGAGGTGAGATTCCTATTTGTAGGGTGTTTTACCCGTGGGCGTCTCTCTGAGTCTAAGGAATCGAGTTTTGGGTCCTCGGGCAAAGACTTGTGAGTTAATATGCCTTCATCGGATTGGGTGGAGGTGATAGGCTTATCAGCGAGGTATGTTACCCGTGGGCGTCTCCCTGAGTCTTTGGCCTTGGTTTTGTCCTCAGGCAAAAGGTTGATATTTATGAGTACCCTCATTAGACTGAGTGGAAGGCAGTCCCGTAGGAGAGGGTTGTATATTTCCCTCTCCATCAAGAGGACCAGTAGGTTGGCCTGTCAACCCTAACTATGATGTATCAGGGCCTCCGGCAAGCTCTTTCCCTTGGGGTATTTGAAGCTTGGTCTGATCAAAGGTGGTCTTTTTAGCCTTGGCCTTTTTAGGACGTGCCTCAGAACCCTCAAGGCCCTGTGCTGTTGGTTTGGTCTTTGGCACAGTGTGAGGCTTCTTGTTTCCCATCTTTGGTAAGAATGGAATGGGAGACACGGATGATTCACGACTGATCACCTCATTCATGTGATCCATCAATTTAATGGGGGCGACTTTAGATGGGTTCTTAGAAAATTTGTGGAACTCAAGATTGGTGTAGAGAAAATAGTAAGTTTCTCTTGAGTGTAAAGAGAACCCAGTAACCTTTATAAGGCGCAAGATATGAACCTTGGGTAAGATACATACTTTTGCCTTGACTCCTTCAAGAGCCTGGTTACAAGATCATTAAAAATAATTCTCTCCTATGTCAATCTTCAGTCCATTAATAAGACTTTAGATTAGCATCTACTGAATAGAATTAACTTGCTCAGTTGATGAGTAGTTCCCACCGATCACCTGAATCACAAAAGTGACCAGGATCCTCCAAGCCATGGGGAAAGCAGTTTTAATTAGTGGGGTTTTGTTAATCCCAATCAATCCATAACACAAGATTCTAGATAGAGAAAGAGAAGAATTTTAGAGAGAGAAACTAGAGAGATGGTAGAAGGTTTAAACTTTACTAGAGAGAGAAAGTAAATGAGCCAACACCCTCTTACACACATGTAAGAGGGTTTATATACCCACGAGCTTGGTGGGCTCGTAGGCTTGTTTCCATGGACCGGGCTTGGCTTACACTTGGGCATATAGCCCCTAACTTAGACAATATTAGCTTAAAGTCTAAGCCCGGTTAACCCGACTAACCTATTATTAAACAAGACCTTTAATGACTAAGATAACCTATTACATTCTTGTTCGACTATATAAAATATAGGGCTAACAATCTCCCTTAATGTATCGATCATCTTTAAAATGCATAAGATGATTGAGTGAATACATTCTTGTGGAGGCGATCTTCCTTCTTAGGTCTTATATCTTGGTCTTGATCTTGTTTGTAACAGCTTTGTTCCTTCATGACTTTTGTGATCTTTATCTTGAGCCTTTGTCATTTGACTTTGAGTGATTGAGATCTTCAATCTCTCCTTGATAGTGTTCTTCTTGTGTTCTTGGGACAAGATGACCTATTACATTCTTAAGTTTCTTGATTATTGCCATCTTGTGCTCTTGTGACTTCTGAATCAACATGTTCATACTTTGTTGAGTTCGAAAGGCTAACAATCTCCCATACAAATATAGTTGTAGTTAGTCCTTCAAATATCCATTAGAGTTGCGGAACACTTTAACTTTTAGTATGAACATGTGAAGACGAATTCGGTTAGTACACAGCTACGACACCATCTTGATATGCAGCAACATATATAGACACGAACGAAATAGCTTTGAACATTTCACCCTAACTCGGTAGCGTTTTACCTCCTGTCGATAAACACCGTTAGACGGTATTATATACCGTACCTGTGATCAGGTAGATTCGATTAAGAACCTCCTTGACAGGGTTTCCCGACTGTACTAGGCAGTTCTATTTACTCGACCGCCTCAAAGCAGACTACGAACGTAAAGAGTGAATCATAAGGATAAGTTATCCATCTGATTAGAGTCGTCAATTCAGATTTCCTGGAACAAGTTTGATTCTAAAATAATCGCACCATTGTTACTTTCCAGTTTGTCACAAGCTCGATTCATAAAGAATCTTGCGAGTTGCCTACCGCAGTGCTGTTTGACGTTGACACTTGATGGATTTCCATTCGTCGTTGTGAACACTAAAGAGTGTCACTCTGAATGTTCTAGCAAGATCACATGGATTTTGCGAAGTAACCTGGAATCAAGTTTGGATCAATTAAGAATCCAGACTTAGTTGCATTCTAATACTCACAAGTTTGATTCGTGTAGAATCGTACAAGTTACCTATCATGAGCTTGTTTGATGCTGGCTCAAGCAGGATTTCCATCTTCATTGTGAATCGTATCACTCAGATGTTCTGGCAATATCACAAGGATAATGTGTAGGACTCGATTGTGTTCTAATGAGATGATAGATTGATCTCTTTTGGCTCTAGACTCAATAAGTGCGTTTTGGTAATCGGAGGCTGGAGCAGACTGTCACCTTTTCAATATTAACTAACTCGGATTGAGAAATTCAATAGATACGTGTTGATCTCCGTGACAATGAGACAAGTTTATTTTGAGAGAAACTCGAATAGCTGGGGAAGGGTTGTGCATTGCATCACTAGGTCCATGACACTTGTCTTCAAAATATGTGTTAACCCGGTTTCTGCCTAAGTTGCATAGAATATTCAACTCCTTCAATGCTTACCAATACATCATCATTGGCACCTTTTTGTGATTTTTCTAGTGATAATTTAAGTAATTGGTCCGTCAGCTTCATTCCACTCCAACTTTCCAAAGGACAACTATTTCTAGCTATGGAATGTCCTTGGGTAGATCCCTCCGGTTCTGGTTGGATCATAGGACTTAGTTTCCTATCCTAAACCACCTTTTGACTCCAGCGTTCCATCGTGGATAGTAGGTTATTTTAGGTATAGATCGTAACCATGAAACCATTGAAAACCATTCAAAGTGCTTGATAAAAATCAAAACTTTTTACACTTTGAAAGTTTTACATTTGCGAAAAGCTCCCCTACACACATGCATCGATATACGAAATAGTTTAGCATGTGAAGGAAAGAGTTGTACTTGAGTCTTTAAGATCACGTGTTGCGATATATTACATTTTAATCACATTTTCTCCCCTATCTCTAATATAAAAACATCATGTTAGAGATACCAATTGATTAAAATATGACAATTTTCGGAAAATTGCTAGGAGAGAAAGATGTGTGCACGCATGAATTATGGAACATTAGTCGTCGGGTTGCTCCACCTCAGCAATATATGTGTGTCTTGAAACAAAAACTTGACAATATTTTGGAAAAACGACACCACAAAATATGTCGAGGTACGGAATTGAGATGCCTTATCCGATTTAATATATAACATATGACAGATTTAATATCATTTTGGAATGTGTTGAATACATAAAATATGACAATATTTGAAATGTACCCAACAACATTAAAGGCTTGATTTTAAAACGGCCCCCCTCAAAAATTGATCCAAATAACATATGAAATTTTTGAGATATAAAAACCACATTATGAGGAAGGGAGTGTTGACCACACAATTTTGAAAGATTTAGAAAAACCTTTTGAGAAATTCTGGAAAAATTATGTTCAACGGTTTTAAACTAAATTCCGATTTACATGAGCTCAAAACTTTGAATGTTTTGTGACTAGCTCATGACCGAGAAAAATACATTTGCCATTGTGAAGGACAAGTTATCATCCGTGATAAACATTCCTTAAGGTGAAGTCCGAGTTCTAAGCTGACATTTACTTAGAAGTCGTTTTTCATGAACTTAAAAACTTGGAATGCTTTTATTAGAAGCTCATGACCGAGAAATATTAATTTCTCGTTGAGAAGGATAAGTTATCGTCCGTGTAAACTTTCCTTATTTGAGGTCTGAGTCCTAAGCTCTGATGCGCTTAGAAGTCATGATGAGAGAATATCAAGCAACTTCATTTTCCAGAACCTCCAAGTCATCTGGATTCATATACTTCATACAAAGACGACCAACAAGATACGCAAACCTATCTTGCGATAGAGCTTTTGTAAACAAGTCTGTCAGCTGGTACTCAGTTCTGACAAAGTATAATTCCACGATGTCGCGTTCCACTTGTTCCTTGATGTAGTGATATCTAACGTCGATGTGCTTGGTGCGTGAGTGTTGAACCAGATTGCAAGAGATGGCTATGGCCGAATTTGAGTAACAATACATAGGTATTTTATCAAAATGGAAGCCATAATCCATGAGTTGAGTTCTCATCCAAAGGACTTGAGCACAACACGCGGATAGAGACACATACTCTGCTTCTGCGGATGACAGCGAGGTACAAACTTACTTCTTTGACGACCAACTCACGAGCTTGTCTTCCCCTAGAAATTGTACGCCACCAGAAGTGCTCATTCTAGTATCAAGGCAACCTGCATGATCAGAATCTGAAAAAGCTATTAGATGAAAACCGGTTTCCTTCGGATACCAGAGTCCCATGTGAATGGTATTCTTAAGGTACCGAAACATTCTTTTAACCTCCTTGAGGTGATTTTTAGTAGGTCTGGCTTGATACCATGCAAAATAACATGTGGCATGATGAATATCAGGCCTGCTGGGTGTAAGGTACATGAGAGACCCGATCATACTGTGATATTACGTTTGATCTACGGGAGGTGACTACAAGTCAGCTTCTAGGAATGAGGTTAACAAAGGTGTACCATCGCGAGCACATGAGGTCATACCGTGCTTTTGAAGTATCTATTGACCATACTTAGCTTGGTTAATAAAGATACCACGCGGGGATTGATTAATCTGGAGGCCTAAAAAGAATTTTAGCTCCCACATCATTGACATTTCAAATCTATTGTGCATTAGTTTTTCAAAACGTTTTGAAAGTTTTGGGTTCGTAGAACCAAAAATAATGTCATCAACATAAACCTGCACCAGCAATATGTCATCCACATATTTATTAATAAATAGAGTAGGATCAATAGAACCTTTGGAGAATCCTTTGGAAACCAAGAAGTTTGATAGTTCTTCGTACCACGTCCTTGGAGATTGTTTAAGTCCATATCCATCCTTCTTGAGGCGGTAGACTTTGTCAAGATGACGAGGATCAACGAATCCTTCCGGATGATTCACATACACTTCTTCCTTCAAATGACCGTTCAGAAAAGCAGTTTTAACGTCCATCTGATTACGGTGAAGCCCTTGTGTGCAGCATAGGCAAGGAATATCCTGACTGCTTCCAAACGTGCGACTGGAGTGAATGATTCATCGAAATCTATTCCTTCTTGTTGACAGTATCCCTTATCCACAAGACGAGATTTGTTTTTGATGATTGTTTGTTTTTCATCCAATTTGTTTTTCCAGATCCATTTAAAATCGAGAACCGATGTTCCATATGGTCTGTCATCAAGTTCCCATACTCCAAGTCTTTCAAATTGATGAAGTTCGTCTTGCATTGAGACAATCCACACGTGATCAGTCATGGCTTGTTTGATGTTTGTAGGTACAGTGAAACTCACAGTTAGTGCATACATACATACATCGCCATCAGTTTTGAGTTGTCCGCGTGTTCAAACCGGTTGTGAAGGATTTCCAATATCTTTTATCAATGGATGATCACGTGTCCAATGGTTAGTGGATGGATATCGTTGATAGAATGTGTGCATGTTTGACGGATCAACATGTTGTGTAGAAGACTCTCCGACTTTGCGTACCGGTGTACCGAATGGGTTGATAAATTCTTCTTCGTCAGACTGTGCATCGACTGCTTGATTGTTGTCTCCTCCTACAGCATTGAAATTTCCTCTTGAGCAACGATTGCTCAAGTAGATGCAGTTGTGTCTTGTTGACTGTGTTCGGGTGCATCATCAGTATTGACAGCGGAAGGCTTTGACACAACTTGATTGTTTCCATAGTAATATTCATCAAACATTTGATCATATAAATCAACCAACTCATTCATTTGTGTCGTATCCGTCGAGTCTTTTGTAGGAGTATTTTCTTGACGTTCTTGCACGGGACGTACACTGTTTTGTGTAGGTGCCATCGCTGGACATTGAGGTGCGGGACTTGAGCTGTTGTGATCAAGTACCATTTGTGGCAATTCGTCAAAGTTCGCATGAACTGTTTCGACAATAATGTTTGTTCTCTTGTTGTAAACTCGATATTCTTTCGACAATGTATCATACCCCACAAAAATACATGCATCACCTTTTTATTTCATCTTGTTAAGATTCTCACCGTCTTTAAGAATGTAGCATAAAGATCCAAATACGTGAAAGCATTTAACAGTTGGTTTCCTGCCATTGATGATGTGGTAAGGTGTTTTTTCGTGTCTAGGGATGACGAGAGAACGATCCTAAGTATAACAGGCAGTTGCAATTGCTTCAACCCAGAAGAATAGTGGTAATTTTGATGCAGAAAGCATTGTTCCAGCTGCCTCAACCAAAGTACGGTTCCGTCTTTCGACAACGCCGTTTTGTTCAGGAGTTCGAGCAATAGACGTTTGATATCCGATGCCTTCTTCTTGAATGTAAGACTACAAAGTCTTGTCCAAAAATTTAGTACCCCTGTCTATTCTTACCGTTAAGACTTGAGCTTGAAGATTGCGTTGTATCATCTTGATAATGTTTTCGAGAACCTCCGGTGTTTCATCTTTGGACCTTAAGAAGTATGTCCATGTATATGTGGAGTAATCATCAACAATCACGAGAATATACTTTTTCCCGTTAATACTCTGTACATGCATGGGACCACATAAATCCATGTGTAGAAGTTATAATCGTCCTTTTGAGCTTAGGGTAGTGTTCGTTTTGAACGACTTTCATTTTGCTTTCCCTAACTCACAAGAAGAATAAATATGGTCTTTGACGAATTTTAACTTAGGAAGACCGGTCACAATATCATTCTTCGAAAGCAAGTTGATGGTGTCAAAGTTGAGATGTGACAATCGTTGATGCCATAATGATGAGACTGCTTTTATACATAGTCTCATCGTCCAAATCGGGCTTAAAATGCATAAAATATCATTGAATATACTAAATATATGCTCGTGTTTGTTACTTGTGTATTTTTAGGTACGGATATTGAGGAAATGGCAAAAGATCACAAGAATCATTCAAAAACGAACACGGGAAACGAAGCCACACAATGAACCGGGACCAAGTTTGGATTTTACAAAAATGCCCTTGAAGAATTGAAGATTGGCAACTTTAGTCCCTCAATTTTTGAAGATTTACACTTTATACCCCTCAAATATTCAAAATTATGAATAGGGTCCCGAAAGTTTGAAGACTATACAAGAAAAGCCCTTGGAAAATGAAGAATATGCATTAAAGGTCCTTGATAAAAGTTTGGAAACCTTTAGTGCCAAAAATGACAAGATGGCAAAAGTTGTTAAAGGGAAAGAAGGCGTTGATGGCCATTTGTTACAACTTGAACAAAACAAGTAACCTTGGGGGGCAATTCTGCCAGACAGCCAAACTTTCACACCCAACCACAACCTGACACGTCACATAACCCACCCATTTACCCATTTCACCCAAACCCTTACCCGACCTACCCACCCATTAACCCATCCCAAGTTTATTAATTAAACTAGGTCAAACACCCAGTCAACACCCCACATTATTTCCCTCCAAACACGTTTTTAAACAAGTTTTTTCCCAAAATAGATTAAACCCCCACACTAATTACCCATAAACCCTAAAAACCCCAGGGTCAATTAGACTTAGAACAAAGGGTTTTTTCTCCATCTCTTCCAGAATATTAATTACCCTTATTGTCATCAAAACCACATCCTTAATCCACCACAGACACACCCATGTGACCCCCCAAGATTCCCCTACAGACGTCTTTTTCCCCCAATACCAACAAGCAGACAAGATGAACGACTCAGGTGATCTCCTTGGCCCCCAAGTTCAAAATAAACGTCCAAGATCAAAGTTGCAAGCTGGCCATCACTCTCATATCACATGGAGCCTCTTTGACTGATTTTGAAGATTCGACCAAGGGCATTTAAGGGAAATCAGCTGCTAGGGTTTTCACATTGTATTGTTTGCTAGATAGTTCTATCATCTAGTATATACAGAGGTCGTATGTGACCCTATATCTTTGTTCCAGTTTTTTAGCTCTCTCATTGTAATCCCTTTTTACAAAATTTATAAAGTTGGTGATTTTTGAGAAAATATAATTCCTTTTATTTGTTTTTTAAAAGTTGGTAAGTGATTGAGAAGCTAGACTGAGTTCCATCATCATCATTTGTTAAACACATTGTGTTTTTGAGTTTTCAAAAAAGGTTTCATTGGTTTTCAGAAATCCAAGAATTTCAAGAAGTGAAAGTGGATTGATATTCTTGGATTCCTGAAGTTGTTCTTGTTTCAAAAAGTATCATTGGTTCAAGTTTTGTTAAGGGGTTTTGAATGTTTTTAAGAAAAAATCAGAAATATTATATTGTGCAAGTTTGTGTGTTCTATTTTGATCTTAGAAGGATTTGGAGATTGTTGCTGTCCAAGGTCCAGCATAGGCCCCAACCTATTGGAAGTGACAAAGCAGTCACTGAGGGGCTTGGATGTAAGTCCCTCAAGGTAAAATCCCTTTTCCATTTTTAGTTTTCTGAAAAATATGTGATATGCATGATTTTTGTGAAAAAGGTGCTAAGTGTTGTTAAAAGCTTTTGGATATTGCTTATATCAGTGTTTGATGCATGCTAGATGTTTTTAAATCAGTTTGGATAGGTTTTCAATTGATTTGCTTTGAAAAATTTCCAAGTTCAGTTTTTAAGGGGTGTTTGGATCTGGTGATTAAGTTGAAATTGGTTAAAGATTTTGAGTTAAAAGATGGTCTTAGTTACTCATTAGGCAGTTGTTAGAAGATAGGAGTAGTTAGGTCTTTATTGGGTAGAGTTTTAAACACTTTTGTATGCTAGAAAGTAAAGAAAATAGCCTAAATCAGTCAAGAGCTTTTTCCTGTTGTTTTGTGTAATTAGAGCCACCCAAATTGTTAAGCTGCTAGTCATAAGGTTGTTTTAGGATTGTATGAAGCTTATACGTCATCTAGGGAGTTTGTATGCAAGATTTGAGACCTTAAATTTCACGTTTGTGCATTTGAATTCAGCAAAATACCCTCAGACTTGAGTAAGCTATATCAACAACTCCATTTTGCCAGATTGTGCTATTTTTGTGTTACTTTGTGTTTGATCTTGCTCAGTTTTGTGTTTGCTTGACTCCTTGTACTCCAAAGAGTACAAGGGTGCCATTGTCCATATAAAACATCCACAAAAATTCATCAAATCAAGCTCCTCTTGATTATTGCACAAGTGAAGAAACAAACTTGCTTGTGTTCTTAAAAAGTCCAACTGGGCACGTTTTGGTTTCATCTTGCTTTAATCTTGATAATTTTGGATTTGTGTTTGTGTTTTTGTGATCTAAGAAGCATAAGGTTTGGTTTTTTAAAAGTTTAAAAAGAAAAAAAAAATAAATATCAAAAAGGACGTGGCCAGGACTCGAACCTGCGCCACTCCTCCCACAACCAAACGTGTTAACCATCTCTGCCCTAGGGTCTTTGACTGCTAGGTTTGATTTAGTATAATACTTAAGGTGTGTTTGTTTTTGAGCTTATTTAGCTATCAGCTTATAAATAAGCTGATTTCAGCTTATTTCTTTAAGCTTTTGACCAGTTAGCATTTTTCCTAGGTTCTTATTAGGGTTTTAGACTTTTCAGTGCAAAAAGTTTATTTTTCCCGTATTTCATTTATTTATTAGGATTATTTTTAGTTTAATTTTTAGAAAGTTAATTAAAGATAGTAAAAAGCATTTTAAAAATCCATAAAAATAGTTTTTAGGTTTTACTTAAGTAACTTGAGGTTTACATCACAAAAAGTTTTCAAAAAGTCTTATTTTTAATTTTATTTGATTTTAGGGTTTTTAGACAACTTTAAAATTTAATATAAAATTAAATAAAAGGTTAGGAACTTTTAATCACATTTTTGTTTTAGTTACAATATTTTAGATTTTTGGTAATTTTTTAGAATTTTTTAGTGAACTTTTTATTTTTTTGATTATTTTAATATTATTTTATTATTAAAAATTAAAAGTTTGTTTTTTCTACTTTTTTCATTTTTCCTAGATTGTAGACATTAAATTAGGAACTTTGTAACTTTCCAAATCTTTTTAGGACTTTTCATTTAATTTCTAGAATTAATTTAAGTTTTAATAGATTTTAATAGTTTTTAAGTGTTTAAAAATAGTCTAATTTGGTTTTAAAATTAAAAAAAAATACTTTTTAGCTTAATTAGGTTATTTTTGAGGTTTACAAACTATAAAATCTTGTTTAGGGCTTTTTAATAATTAATTGTGATTTTTAGGGCTTTAATTAACATTAAAAAGTCATTATTGAATTAATTAAAAGGTTTTAGCAAGTTTGGATTTTTTGTAAACTCTTAGAATATTATTGTGGATTTTTAGTAATTTTTAGGAATTTTTAGGTTAAAATTTTAATTTTTGTACTATTTACGGTTTTACGTGTTCGCCTTTTTCGACTTAGTTTAATCCGTCTTCGTAACCGTCTTTTCTTTCTTTCTCATTTCTTTCCTTTTCTTCTTAATAAAATCATCAATCAAAATCAATTCATTACACAACACACGTGCCTCCTCGAGAACGAACTCACTTTTAGGGTCATACACACACGGTTTTCCTAAATCGTCGTGCTCACTTGCCCTATTTACGCTCTTTTTCCTAAAAGACGTATTTCTACGACTATCATTTTTGGCGCCGCTGCCGGGGAGGCGTGTTGTGTTTTGATTGAACCATTGTTGTTTTTATACTAGCCATAAATAGTAATTGTATTAGTAGCACTCTACTAATACGTATTATCGTTTTTCGGTTTTTGTGTGAATATTATTACTATGTTGTATACGTAGAACAATAAATGCACAAGTACTCCAAATACGTGAGCAATCACAACCTTGACTTGGGAGGTCATTACCCAATCATTGTATTCGAATCTCAAACCAAAGAAAAAGGCAAAAATAGATAAATATTTTCGTGAAGCTTAATCTTGATAATATAAACTATAAGGTGGGTATAAGGCGGTTGTATTTCACGACCTAAAGGAAAAAGGCTCTTAAGTGCTTCGCGCCGCCTCGTTTCCTCCGCTTGCTTGTGCGTATTTGATTTTGAGAGTGAATCGAGGGTTTTGCCGCCCAAAGTATTATTACATATCATATATATTTTCTTGGTTTCTATTGATTAAACCCTCTTGAACGATTTGGTGTTCCACCATCGTTCTAAAGTCATCGAAGGCGTTCACTCCACGTGATCGTTTTCATTCCTTGAGGCTTCTTTAATCGAGAGATTTGATTAAGGAGGAGATTTGTAGATTATTGTCTACTTAATACATTTCACCAATTTCCAAAAAAGTTAATACCATCAAAAACCACAAAAAAAATGAAAAATACAAAATACCAAAAAGAATCTTCTTTGCTCGTCTCCTCGTTGTACGTGACGTTTATGCTCACTCGTAATCAAGCAAAATGTGCACGTAGACGAAAGAACAAAACTCCCACTCCAACTCATTCTAGTGAGGAGACTCCAAGTGAGGAACCTATTGTAGAACAAGAAGCTATCATGGCTAATCGTACTATGATGAAGTTGCTTCAAGCACCCACCAAGGGTTTTGGAGAGGCCATTGTGATTCCCGCCATCCTTGCGGAGAACTTTGAGATCAAGACGGGTTTAATGTCTATGCTTCAAGCAAACAAGTTTCGCGGTCACGAAAAAGACAACCCACATTATCACATTAGGCAATTTAATCGTCTCACCGCGACAAGCAAGTTTAAGGATGTACCACACGATGCCATTAAGATGATATTGTTTCCTTACTCGTTAGATGGACCCGCCAAGATATGGCTTGAGAAAGAACCACCGAATTCGATTTTGACATGGGCCGATCTCGTGTCTAAATTTGTGAATCAATTTTTTCCACCATCTAAGACAACACATTTGAAAAACGAGATTTCACGTTTTACACAAAGACCAAATGAAAGTTTTTCAATGGCTTGGGAAAGGTTTAAAGAAATGCTACATGAATGTCCACACCATGATTTTTCCGAATTGCATCAAATTGACACTTTTTATAATGGGCTTAATGATCATGAACGAGATTACTTAAATGCCGCAGCGGGTGGTAATTTTTTGTGCAAAACGACCAATGAGGCTTTGAAAATCATATAAAATAGGTCTAAGGTCTATAGCCCTCGTAACACACCGAGTGTTGCCAATTTGGGCTCGTCATCATCTCGTTCTATTAATGCCTTGCAAGATGAAGCAAATGAGGAGAATCGGTTTTTCGATAGGTTTTCGACTCTTATGTCTCATTGGAAAGTTCAAGAAGCTTCAAATTCCGCTTCGGTTAAAGCGGTTGCTAAGAGTTGTATTTCGTGTGGTGGAGCTCATGATTTTTCCGAGTGCATTACCGCGGATGGTAACACTTCGAATGCTTATGTAGCCACGGGAACTTATAACCAAATCGGTCAAGGTTCCCGCCAAAATCAAGCTCCACAAAATCAAAATGCTAATAACTATCGAAACAACAATCAAGGTGGTAATTATCAAGGCAATCAACGTAACTACAACAAGGGTAATTATCAAAGTGGAAATGGGCAAGTTTCAAACCAAAACCAAAACCGTGATTTTCAAACTTCTACTCAAGGTTTTCAAAATGATCACACCAAAAATCTTCAAGGAGAATTTTTGAATTATGCAAAGGCTAATGATGCTAAGTTTGAAAATATGCAACGTGAAATGGTTAGCTTAAGGTCCGAGTTGAAAAACGAGCTTAAAAACGAACTTGCTAATGAACTTAAAACTCATGCTAATAAAATGGAAGGAAATGTCACACGTCTCCAACAAAATCAACAAAAAATGGAGCAAGGTCAACATGAGATTAAGCAAGAATTGTTAAAAGCGGATGCTAGGCAATCAAAATTTGAGGACCGTATGGCTAAGATGTTTGAAGCTATCATGTGTAAGCCCTCTTCTTCGGGTGGTCTTCCTAGTGATACCATCGTGAACCCGAAAGGAGAATTGAAGGTTATTACTACTCGTAGTGGTAAAACTTTCAAAGAACCCATTTCTCGTCCAAGTACTTCTATGGAGAAGGAAAAAGAGAAAGAACCCGAGGTTGTGGTAGAAAAGGAGCAAATCCAAAGCCCACGAAGTACCGCTCAAACCACACCTACGGTTGAACCTACACCAATCATGGAACCCGAGATTCCAAGGCCGATGCCTATGCCTACTATGCCCCAACCCACACCACCTTTACCCTACCCTTCAAGACGAGACAAGGAAAAGGCACAAGAACGAAATAATTATCAATTTGAACTCTTTATGAAAATGTTTCGTGACTTGCATTTCAATATAAGTTTTGCCGACGCCTTAGTCATGATGCCTCGATTTGCCGCGAACTTTAAAAGTATGTTGAATAACAAAGAGAAATTGCAAAAATCGTCTAGTTGTTCTTCGGTTTTTCTAAGCCGCATACCTCAAAAAGTCGGTGATCCTGGAAAGTTTTTAATCCCATGTGCTATACAAGACATGGAAGAATGCTACGCCTTGGCCGATCTTGGTGCTAGTATTAATTTAATGCCTCTTGAGATTTTTAAATCGCTCAATCTTCCTAATCTCACTCCTTCAAGAATGTCAATCGAAATGGCCGATCATTCTACGATTCTAGCTTGTGGAGTTGCCGAGGACGTCTTTGTGAAAGTTGGAAAGTTCTACTATCCCGTAGACTTTATTGTTGTTGATATTCCTATCGATCCTAAAGTTCCGTTAATTTTAGGTCGATCTTTTTTGGATACCTCGAGAGCACTTATCGATGTGCATGCAAGAAAAATCACTCTTCGTTTTAATGAGGAAGAACTCGTCATTAATGCAACCCAAAACTCCACTCTTTCTCATGTGTATTCTATCACATCTTTGTACAATGTCAATCCCATAAAAAACATTTGCAAAAAGATTTCAAATAGAGTTTTAGGAGTTGTTGAGAAAAATGAAGTTCCGTCCCCTCCGCCGGTGGAGGTTAAGAGTGTTAAGCCTACGATTCCAATCTCGAGTGATTCTTCGGGTGATGAATACGTTGATCCCGATGGGGAGGTTTTCTTTGTTGACAAAAGATTTGAAAACTTGCCACCACCTAAACCAAAAAGATTTCAAAATGTGAGAATTTTTAGTGTGACTAACATTGCTTTAGATACACCAAATATTTTTGACATAATCAAATCGGGTTTTCACAAGGAGAGTGTAAAAGATGAAAAAGGAAAAGATTTTGAATTGAATTTAAAAGATTTTTCTACAATTCTAACTCCGTCATCACCACGTGATTTGAGTACTACAAGCTCGTCTTCTCCTTTTGACGATGCTTTGTGTGGACTTAGTATGGGGGAATCCCCTTATGTTCCCTCCCCTTTCTCCACCGAGGGCGAGATATTTGATCCTGGAATTGCTTGTATAGGGAAATCTCGGTCTTCCACCGATGCAATAAATGGAAAATCTTTTCATTTGATTGGTGCGAGTCTACCTCGAGTAGCTCATGTTTTTAGAGACTTACCCATTGTCCCACCCTTCTATCTCTTCTCTCCTATTTTCTTGAAACTCTTTGAGTTTTTGTTGACTCACGATGAAGTGGCGTTGATTTGTTTTTCCAATGAAAACGAGAACGCCATCTTCGATCCTGGTATTTTGCACCATCAAAGGACTTAGTCCTTTATACCGGTTGTTTTTTGGCCTTGTTTATCATGTAAGCCCCACCAAAAATTGACCACACCATGATATCCCTAAATGATCATATTTATGGGGATTCGAGTCGAGCTTTTGACTCGGTTATCAAAAACAAGGTGCCTCGTGGGGGAGACCCATGCTTATCCATGTACATATTATTGCTTTCTAATTAGTTTAATGTGAGGGGATTTGTGACCTTCTAACCTTTGTTCCGTGGTTGTTTGTGAATTGTGGTTTTTAGATCATGATCTTCACGATTAGAGCCTCTCGTGTTCGTTTTATGGGAGCACTCGATCGTTTGCTTTGAAGGCATTTCTCAATATCTAAATGATATATCATTTTGATGTTCTAACCTTAGGTTTTTAGCACACTTCATAAACGGCTATTAATTTATTGGTTACACCCTTTCCATGCTAGATTAGGCATTCGACTACGTTTCTAGTATGGGGGTGTTTGCACCCCTAGACTCGAAACATTGAGGACAATGTTTAACTTTAGTATGGGGGGGTGAATAGATACTTGCCTTGCCAAACCATCACGCTTTCCAAAGTTTATCGTTTTTGTTGCAAAATAAGGCTAAAAATGGCCAAATTTTAAATTTTTTCTCATATTTTATAAGTGTTTGAAGACACGAATGTAGATATTCCGATGGCGAGAATAAGAGTAATTTTTGACTCGACCGTGCGTGTTGAGCACTTAGCTTTGATTCCTTAACTACACATTAGGCTAAGTCTCTTAAATGAGGACGAGAAATGATAGAGTTAATTATAAGTTACTATGCTAAACGTAGAGTACTCGTATTCTTTCAAAAACTCAAGTGTTCTCGTTGTTTGCTTATTCTCCCTTCACTTGTAAATATTTTTTGCTTAATAAATATTGACTTAGCGGTTTAGTTAGGATTGATGGGTTTCTAGTCTTTTCTAGTAGCTTCCGTGTAAATAAATAGGGAAGACATTAAGATATCGCCAGCGTCACGGTTTTGAAGTATTGGCAACCCGAATAATCGAAAGCTTCACCCAATAATAAGATTTCAAGTGCTCACCTAAATCAAGCAAACAATTTGAAGCCCCACAAGGCCTAAAATCTATGCAAAATTGAAAGTGAATCAAGCCTTAATCTTCGAAGCTTTAAAGATCCAAAATTCGCTTTAGCGTGAGGATATACGTCTTTGGCTAATAAAACCACCGATGATGGCGGATAATAAAAGGCAAGGCAAGACCGAAGTCATAATAAAAGCTTCATGGCGAAGTTGAATAAAAGATGGAGGTAAACCAAAGATAATAAGGTCCTTCCGTTAGGGGGCGTATAAAAGTCTTGGTAATAAGTCTCATGTTCAAAACCGTTATAAAACCATGTTTATCGATTCTTCTTATCAACTTATTTTTTTGACATCGTTGTCTATTAGGAGGGGTTATTGATTTGATGGTCTTAGTTACACCGTTAGGACTCTATTTTTAGACCTAAATCTCTATTATCGCATAAGTCAATGATGTATCCTCGTGAAACATTTAAGACATCATAAAATATAAGAGATACAACTTAGGAATAATGGGAGGATAAGTACGTGATTAGGGCATATGAGTAGTGTTAGCATTACTAACTTATAATGACAATGATCTCGTTGCACGCTTGGCATGGAATTAAGGTGAAAATCGAGGACGACGAAATTATTTCTAACGAAGCATTCACGTGTTCTTATTCTATGAACCTAAACGTCCCATTTTGCGATGAAAATCATACATTATGTCTAAAACACATGTAGTAGTAGTAGTGTAGCTAGTTTAACATTTCAATAAAGTGAATAAAATGAATTTCGGAGGTGCTATGATACTTTATTCTAGCATTACGTGAGGGCACATCAATGGTTTAGTATGGGGGAGTGATGAGACTGCTTTTATACATAGTCTCATCGTCCAAATCGGGCTTAAAATGCATAAAATATCATTGAATATACCAAATATATGCTCGTGTTTGTTACTTGTGTATTTTTAGGTACGGATATTGAGGAAATGGCAAAAGATCACAAGAATCATTCAAAAACGAACACGGGAAACGAAGCCGCACAATGAACCGGGCCCAAGTTTGGAAATCACAAAAATGCCATTGAAGAATTGAAGATTGGCAACTTTAGTCCTTCAACTTTTGAAGATTTACACTTTATACCCCTCAAATATTCAAAATTATGAATAGGGTCCTAAAGTTTGAAGACTATACAAGAAAAGCCCTTGGAAAATGAAGAATATGCATTAAAGGTCCTTGATAAAAGTTTGGAAACCTTTAGTGCCAAAAATGACAAGATGGCAAAAGTTGTTAAAGGGAAAGAAGGCGTTGATGGCCATTTGTTACAACTTGAACAAAACAAGTAACCTTGGGGGTCAATTCTGCCAGACAACCAAACTTTCACACCCAACCACAACCTGACACGTCACATAACCCACCCATTTACCCATTTCACCCAAACCCTTACCCGACCTACCCACCCATTAACCCATCCCAAGTTTATTAATTAAACTAGGTCAAACACCCAGTCAACACCCCACATTATTTCCCTCCAAACACGTTTTTAAACAAGTTTTTACCCAAAATAGATTAAACCCCCACACTAATTACCCATAAACCCTAAAAACCCCAGGGTCAATTAGACTTAGAACAAAGGGTTTTTGCTCCATCTCTTCCAGAATGTTAATTACCCTTATTGTCATCAAAACCCACATCCTTAATCCACCCCAGACACACCCATGTGACCCCCCAAGATTCCGCTGCACACGTCTTTTTCCCCCAATACCAACAAGCAGACAATATGAACGACTCAGATGATCTCCTTGGCCCCCAAGTTCAAAATAAACGTCCAAGATCAAAGTTGCAAGCTGGCCATCACTCTCATATCACATGGAGCCTCTTTGACTGATTTTGAAGATTCGACCAAGGGCATTTAAGGGAAATCAGCTGCTAGGGTTTTCACATTGTATTGTTTTCTAGATAGTTCTATCATCTAGTATATATAGAGGTCGTATGTGACCCTATATCTTTGTTCCAGTTTTTTAGCTCTCTCATTGTAATCCCTTTTTACAAAATTTATAAAGTTGGTGATTTTTGAGAAAATATAATTCCTTTTATTTGTTTTTTAAAAGTTGGTAAGTGATTGAGAAGCTAGACTGAGTTCCATCATCATCATTTGTTAAACACATTGTGTTTTTGAGTTTTCAAAAAAGGTTTCATTGGTTTTCAGAAATCCAAGAATTTCAAGAAGTGAAAGTGGATTGATATTCTTGGATTCCTGAAGTTGTTCTTGTTTCAAAAAGTATCATTGGTTCAAGTTTTGTTAAGAGGTTTTGAAAGTTTTTAAGAAAAAATCAGAAATAATATATTGTGCAAGTTTGTGTGTTCTACTTTGATCTTAGCAGGATTTGGAGATTGTTGCTGTCCAAGGTCCAGCATAGGCCCCAGCCTACTGGAAGTGACAAAGCAGTCACTGAGGGGCTTGGATGTAAGTCCCTCAAGGTAAAATCCCTTTTCCATTTTTAGTTTTTTGAAAAATATGTGATATGCATGATTTTTGTGAAAAAGGTGCTAAGTGTTGTTAAAAGCTTTTGGATATTGCTTATATCAGTGTTTGATGCATGCTAGATGTTTTTAAATCAGTTTGGATAGGTTTTCAATTGATTTGCTTTGAAAAATTTCCAAGTTCAGTTTTTAAGGGGTGTTTGGATCTGGTGATTAAGTTGAAATTGGTTAAAGATTTTGAGTTAAAAGATGGTCTTAGTTACTCATTAGGCAGTTGTTAGAAGATAGGAGTAGTTAGGTCTTTATTGGGTAGAGTTTTAAACACTTTTGTATGTTCGAAAGTAAAGAAAATAGCCTAAATCAGTCAAGAGCTTTTTCCTGTTGTTTTGTGTAATTTGAGCCACCCAAATTGTTAAGCTGCTAGTCATAAGGTTGTTTTAGGATTGTATGAAGCTTATAAGTCATCTAGGGAGTTTGTATGCAAGATTTGAGACCTTAAATTTCACGTTTGTGCATTTGAATTCATCAAAATACACTCAGACTTGAGTAAGCTATATCAGCAACTCCATTTTGCCAGATTGTGCTATTTTTGTGTTACTTTGTGTTTGATCTTGCTCAGTTTTGTGTTTGCTTGACTCCTTGTACTCCAAAGAGTACAAGGGTGCCATTGTCCATATAAAACATCCACAAAAATTCATCAAATCAAGCTCCTCTTGATTTATTGCACAAGTGAAGAAACAAACTTGCTTGTGTTCTTAAAAAGTCCAACTGGGCACGTTTTGGTTTCATCTTGCTTTAATCTTGATAATTTTGGATTTGTGTTTGTGTTTTTGTGATCTAAGAAGCATAAGGTTTGTTTTTTTAAAAGTTTAAAAAGAAAAAAAAAATAAATATCAAAAAGGACGTGGCCAGGACTCGAACCTGCGCCACTCCTCCCACAACCAAACATGTTAACCATCTCTGCCCTAGGGTCTTTGACTGCTAGGTTTGATTTAGTATAATACTTAAGGTGTGTTAGTTTTTGAGCTTATTTAGCTATCAGCTTATAAATAAGCTGATTTCAGCTTATTTCTTTAAGCTTTTGACCAGTTAGCATTTTTCCTAGGTTCTTATTAGGGTTTTAGACTTTTCAGTGCAAAAAGTTTATTTTTCCCGTATTTCATTTATTTATTAGGATTATTTTTAGTTTAATTTTTAGAAAGTTAATTAAAAATAGTAAAAAGCATTTTAAAAATCCAGAAAAATAGTTTTTAGGTTTTTTTTACTTAAGTAACTTGAGGTTTACATCACAAAAAGTTTTCAAAAAGTCTTATTTTTAATTTTATTTGATTTTAGGGTTTTTAGACAAATTTAAAATTTAATATAAAATTAAATAAAAGGTTTTAGGAACTTTTAATCACATTTTTGTTTAGTTACAATATTTTAGATTTTTGGTAATTTTTTAGAATTTTTTAGTGAACTTTTTATTTTTTTGATTATTTTAATATTATTTTATTATTAAAAATTAAAAGTTTGTTTTTTCTACTTTTTTCATTTTTCCTAGATTGTAGACATTAAATTAGGAACTTTGTAACTTTCCAAATCTTTTTAGGACTTTTCATTTAATTTCTAGAATTAATTTAAGTTCTAATAGATTTTAATAGTTTTTAAGTGTTTAAAAATAGTCTAATTTGGTTTTAAAACTTTAAAAAATACTTTTTAGCTTAATTAGGTTATTTTTGAGGTTTACAAACTATAAAATCTTGTTTAGGGCTTTTTAATAATTAATTGTGATTTTTAGGGCTTTAATTAGCATTAAAAAGTCATTATTGAATTAATTAAAAGGTTTTAGCAAGTTTGGATTTTTTGTAAACTCTTAGAATATTATTGTGGATTTTTAGTAATTTTTAGGTTAAAATTTTAATTTTTGTACTATTTACGGTTTTACGTGTTCGCCTTTTTCGACTTAGTTTAATCCGTCTTCGTAACCGTCTTTTCTTTCTTTCTCATTTCTTTCCTTTTCTTCTTAATAAAATCATCAATCAAAATCAATTCATTACACAACACACGTGCCTCCTCGAGAACGAACTCACTTTTAGGGTCATACACACACGGTTTTCCTAAATCGTCCTGCTCACTTGCCCTATTTACGCTCTTTTTCCTAAAAGACGTATTTCTACGACTATCATATAACCATGCTTGAGATGATGAAGCTTTAGCCATTAAGAAAATGGATTTGTTGAAGATGTGTCTTGAAGAGTTATAGTGTAGAGATTAGAACCACGAGAACCTTTAAGAAAGTCATTCCCATCGTAGTATCTAACATAACAAGTAGTTTTCTGAAAAGCCACTTCTAAATCCGCATCACAAAATTGACCAACCGAGAATAAATTGTGATTCAGTCCCTCGACATAATAAACCCGTATGATAGTAATATTCCCTTGAACCAAATCGCCATATCCAAGTATCGGTGCAAACTGATCATTTCCAAACCGCACCGTACCCAAAAACTTCTCCACGAAGTTACTGAGAAGCTTGAGATTGCCCTTCATGTGATTTGTGTACCCGAAGTCCATGATGAATAGATTAATTTCGACGAGTTATTCAATTGGCTCAGTATCAAAGATAGGTCCAGAATTGTCAGTTGTCTCTGGAACCACTTCTTGAATCTTTGCCATGTACACGTAATGTGCCTCCAACTCTTGATCATCAGCTTCATCATCAGTGTCGTCACGCCAATCAACTTCATTTGGTGTGAGCGGAATGCCTGCTTCTTCTTTCTTAAACATCAACATCTTTTCCTTGTGATATGCAGAATCCTTAGCCCTTTTTCCTTCTTGCATTCTCTAGCCATGTGCCTAAATCCCTTGCAATTGAAGCAT
This sequence comes from Glebionis coronaria, assembly GCA_025667525.1. Lineage (NCBI taxonomy): Eukaryota > Viridiplantae > Streptophyta > Magnoliopsida > Asterales > Asteraceae > Glebionis > Glebionis coronaria. The sequence goes on along the minus strand of JANFOE010001677.1, from coordinate 352,129 downwards.
TGAATCTCAGTCTTCTGCACAACAAGAGTGCCTATAGTATCTCTAGCCCGAACTGGATTAGGCATCCTCTGATTATCATACCTAGCATCACGATCATACCTTACTGCATAATCAACTTCCTTATATCTAGCATTAGATGATGATATGAGGTTGTTGTTAGTAGGTTTGTAGATCTTCTTATATGTTGTGGTGAGCAATGACATGAGTTTCTCAATCTTCTTGTCCCTTGAAGTTTGTTCATCGTCACTGTGTCCATCTGACTCGGTGTCATACGTTGGAGGTGGAGTAGGGACAAATGCTTTTGCTTTTTTTCTAGTAGTAGCTAGAGGTTTGGTGGATGAGATTGATACCCTTGAGGAATGGGAAGGTGCATGTTGACGGTGTACGGGTTGTGTTGAAGTAGCATCCACAAAAGCAATAGAGTTAGCAGACCGTTCTACCTTTTCAGCCTTAAGTTCATTCACTTCATTCTGATGTTGTTTCAAGATATAATAAAGTTTGTGATATGAGATATTCTTGATATCTTCCCGCTGCTTAACCAAAGTCACAAACCTTTCCCATTCCGGTTTGAGTTGAAGTAAAAACTGAACATTGGCATGATGATTCGAGGTGGTGCACTGATTTCTGACAAGTTCATTCATTATTTTGTAGAATCTCGAGTAATATGAGTCAATGGATTCACCATCTTCTGATGTGAATTTTCCGAACTCCCAAAGTAGATTAGTCTCGAGATCTTGAACATTGATCGACTCACCATGCTTCAATCGATGAATTGCATTCCACATTTCCATAGAATTAGGACAAGCATCGACCGTGGAATAAATATCATTTTCAATCCCAGTGAGTATGTAGTTCACATAATCAGCTTCAGCTTAGAGGAGTTTCTTTTTCTCAGTAGGACATGTGTCGAAATTCTCTATATCTCATGTAGTTGATGAAGTGCCATCCTCTACTTGTGTGGTAATGGGTCTGAATTCTAAAATTATAGTTGCATTCTCAAGGCAATGATGAAGAGTGATGCGGTTCTCCTTAGTGTCGAGAAATATGAGAAAACGAGATCTCCACTGAACAGTACAGTTGGATTACGGTTGCCACCTTATTCCAAATGAACTTGGCATTTGCAATGTTATTGTTGTTGACATGGTAAATTCTTGTGAATGGATTACGGATCTTAGTAGATTTGTTGTGATGAGGTGTGGTTAAAATTTTGTAGCATTCCGAGAATCTTTAGTCCGACAATAAATTCTTCAGTCCGACAAAACGATAGACCAAAAAATTTTCTATCACCAAATTTGGAAATCGAGTTAGAAATAGCCAAAAACTAGTATATAATTTTTTTTACTTGACCTAAAAATTTTAACTCTAAAAAGTACTCGAACAAAAAGTTATGATCTCGCAAAAATCGTGTATCAAAGAATTCGCAATAATGGAATTGACACAGATCTCGCAATGTCCTATATCAGAAGATTTCGCAATATAATCAGAGTATCAGTCTTCGTAATAATTCAAAAATCCAGTCTTCGCAATGAGACAAGTGCAATCTTCGCAATAACTGATACTTTCAAACTTCGCAATAATGGAATTACACTATTCGCAATAACTCAAACTGCAATCTTCGCAATAACTGAGAATCCCAAACATCGCAATAACTCAATTACAATCTTCGCAATAACTCAAAATGCAAACTTCACAATGTTAAAAATCCAACTCTTCGCAATACCAAAAACATGTACTTCACAATGTTGAAAAACCAACTTTTCGCAATCCTAAAAACAAGAGACTTCGCAATATTAGAAAAAGTGATTCTTCGCATTATGCAAAACCCTTATTATTGCGAAATAGATTATTTCGCAATATTAGAAACCCTCAAATATTGCGAAGATGCTTAAAGCCCAAATTTCGCAATAAACTCACTGTTTCGAAACATTTGAAGAAAGATGAGATTTTTCTTAGATATTCGTGATTTTGACCAATCCAAAGCACCCAAATCCCTACCACAAGTATGTAGGTGATTCCAAAACCACAAAAAGAAATTTTGGACGTGGGCAGGTGGATCAAAAAGCACACGAAATCAATAAAACACAAACCATAAAACTTCAATAACCTATCTACTATAGGCTCTTATACAAAATTTTAATCCCAGTCAATCTATAACACAAGATTCTAGATTGAGAAAGAGAAGAAAGTTAGAGAGAGGAACTAGAGAGATGGTGGAAGGGGTTTAAACTTTACTAGGGAGAGAAAGTAAATGAACCAACACCCTCTTGCACACATGGAAGAGGGTTTATATACTGACGAGCTTAGTGGGCTCGTGGACTTGTTTCCATGGACCGGGCTTGGCTTACACTTGGGCATATAGCCCCTAACTTAGACAGTATTAGCTTAAATTCCAAGCTCGGTTAACCAGACTAACCTATTACTAAACAAGACCTTTAATGACTAAGATTACCTATTACATTCTTGTTCGACTATATAAAATAGAGGGCTAACAGGTTTTAGATACAAGTAACTCATGGACCCTGATTTTTTTTAGTTCATTTTTAACTGACTCAGTGTCAGGGTGTGCAACATAATTACCTTTATTATTGTCGAGCCCACTGGCTTGACAAAAAGTTTTAAACTCTAAAATCAATGGTGTCTTCCCATTGTTCACAATGAACTCGATGACACATCCCTTATGTGACTTGGTCTCAGACCCTTGAGAACCTTCAGGCCCTTGGGTAGTTAGGGTTACAACCACAATAGTATACCAGAATTCCCTGAGATATTCATGGTAGAATACTCAGGGGGTGTTAGTAAAAGCATCAACCCAATCACAGTTTTTAAGAAATTTGAAAATTGGTTTGTAGGCTGATATACCTCGAGGGTAACTGAAATTTCCCCTATAGTTATTTCTAGAAAAGTGGACACCCTCATTGATGAGATGCTCCGCCTGAGGGGCATATGAGATAACCTTGGATAGTGCCATTTTAAAGTTATGATTTTTGAAATCTTGTAAAGGACTATGGCACTTTGTGGAATCAAACCAAGGCTTGTTTCTTGTAATAATGCAACAATAGATCACCAGGTTACTTAATACCAAGTAAATTTGATAGATTGTATGTATACTATATAACTACGAAACAAGTGATCAATGTGATTATCTTTTATCAAATACACTTTTCTGTAAACAATGGATGAACATACACACTTTTCTTTGAGAGATGATTTTGGCAGAGTAAGTTTTCAAGAATCTTTTTGTGTGTGATTGTTTTGGTATTTAGGTATTTATAGGCTCGGATGTGAAAAAGATTGTATTTGATATAATTTCTTTTCACATCCGCATTTAATGAAATGTACAAGTGGTCCCCTTTTTCTTGGCAATTGTTCTTATTCTGTAGTGATAACGCTTTTTGTAGAGATGACATGGGGTCATGTGCAGTTGAAAGGACGTTTTTGCAACGAATTTTTCTTGAAAAGGGCAAGCATTTAATGCTTAGTGGGATCCTTGACATTTGGTGACCCCTTGACTGCTTGATGATATTTATTAAATGGAATATTTGTCCCTTATTTAATATTGTGTGTCACCAACCTAGGACATTAAGTAACTAAATCCTTAGAGCATTTAGTTACATCATTTAATGTACCTCAGTGTCAAGAGTGAAGACAATAAGATATATTTACTCAAGAAGAAGATTATGAATGTACACTATACTGAATATCAAGTCATCAGGGAGCCTAATTAATCAATGTTCAGCATACCGAGTTTAACTTTCAATCTAGTGAATGTTGGTTCATCCAAGTGTTTGGTGAATATATCAGCTAGTTGATATTCAATGAGAATGAAGTGTAGTTCAATATCTCCTTTCAAGATATGGTCCCTGAGGAAATGATATCTTATGTCTATGTGTTTAGTCCTTGAGTGCAGGTCTGGATTGTTGGATAAAGCAATTATGCTGGTGTTGTCACAAAAGATAGGGACTACTTTGTTCTCCATATTATAGTCCTTGAGGTGACTTTTCATCCAAAGGATGTTTGCACAAGAACCAGCTACTGCCACATATTCAGCCTCAGCAAAGGACATTGCCACTGACTGCTATTTCTTTGCACTCCAACATACTAGCTTGCCACCTGTTGGGAATAAAAATAGCTAAGTTACTGGGACGCTGAAAAGAAGAAATTAGACGCTGATAAGAAATAACAAGGCGCTGACAACTGGACACTGACAAGAGATATTGAAGCGCTGACAAGAAGAAGTTCAACCATTGATAGAATATTTAGTCTACACGTTTTGTACTTTCAGTAAAGATATGTTCGACATTGTATTTTCTATGTTTATCTTTACCTAAAATAGTTGATACGTAGAATCTTGTACAAGGTTCCTTAATCTATAAAAGGAGGCCTTTAGGTTTTAGTTAAATATATGTTTTCCACTTTCATTGTACGCAAGTTTTGATCAATCAATCACAGTGAAAGTTTGGGTTATTCTGTTTTGTGTGTTCTTGTTCTAAGTGTTAAATTCCACATACCACTTAGGTTGTTTCATAACAAAAGGTTTCTCTAAGTGTCAATCTTGATTCAATCTCGTTAACACGAAGCTAATTGATCTAAGTCTGGGATCATCAGGTGGTATCAGAGCTTGTTGAGGAACTTTGATCTAAAGAACACGAAACCCTAAAAACCCTAAATCACCAAAAACCCTAATTATTCAAGAAACCCTAAAAAAACCCAGACAAGATGTCTACTCCAGATATGACCTCCTCCTCATCAAGTCACAACCTAAAAATTCCCATGCTAGACCCTGACAACTTTGAGCTATGGAAGTTCAATTTTGAACAGTACCTTCAAATTCATGACCACACTCTTTGGGAAATTATCGAATATGGAAACACATTCGATAAAGAGGATAAGATTGCTGCTGCTATTGCTTTAAGATCAGTTGAGGGCTCAACTGAAGAGGATCGAAAAGAAAGACCTACGGATGGGAGAGTTGTCTCAACTGAGGACATTGCAAAGAGAAGGAATGATATGAAAACTTTAAGCGTTCTCAAACTCTCTTTGGGTCCAAGAAATGAAAAAAAGTATAGAGGTTTTGAGTCTGCCAAAGAACTTTGGGAAGCTCTACAAGTCAACTATGGTGGTAATGATGATACTGCCTCAGAAAAGAAGAAGCAACTCTTGCATGAGTATGATGTGTTCAAGGCTCTTCCCAATGAGAAGCTAAGTGGGGTAAGAAGTAGGCTTCTAGACATCACAAGCAAATTGTCCTTCATGGGAACAGTGTATAATGATGCTGATATCATTACCACTTTCCTTAAAAGTCTTGGTGATGCATGGAAAATTGAAGCTAGGTCTATTATTGCTACCAATGCCCACAAGAGCTATACTTTCGATGACATCTACAATAAGCTAAAGATTGTAGAGATTGAAATCCTGTTAGATCATGGAAGCAAATTTTTGTCCCTAAAATTATGATGATAGATTAAAGAAATGAGATGGAAAAGATATGAATATTAAAGAGAGAAAGTAGTGAGAGAAAGTAGACAGAGAAGAATATGATTAACTTGTGAAATTAGATTAAGAATAATGAGATCATCCACCCTCCTAACATTCTAGGAGGGTGCTTATATAGTCCACCCACATGCAGGCTTTCTTAAAGGACTATATTGTATTGGGCCGGGCTTGAATAAATGCTTAGTACCTTGAAAGAGGCCTTTGAAGCTAACCATCAAGCCCGTAATGTCACGACTATTTCAACTAACTATTACAACGTTCTAATAAATATTACAATATAAACTTATGACTGAACATTCTTGTTTGACTCAATATTTTGTGGCCAACAATCTCCCCCAATGTGAGGTCATTCCTCTTCGATATTTGGAGTCCAATGGAGATTTATGAATTTCGTCATAAATGAGTCTTGAACGTGTAATAGTAGTGTTGTTCCTTCATGTTGTGATCTTTGAGCCTTTGTCATTGTCTTTCGACTTTGTCTTTTATCTTGAGATCTTCAAATCATTCTTGACTTGTCTTTGCCATTTGCGATCTTGTGATCTTGTGTCTTTATCCATATGCTCATACTTTGCAAAATCTTAAAAGCTTGCTAACAATGTCCTTTAAATAGAGGTCATTCCTCTACATTAATTGTTAAGGAAGATTTTAATCATCAGAGTTGTGGAAGTATTTAGCTTTCTTGATTGTTGAATGTCTTTGGTCATGAGTATGTGGTTTTGAATCTTTGACTTTGCTGAGTACACCGTAACACCACCTTCTCGAGACAAAACATAGACACGGACTGAATGGCTTTGACATTCGTCCTAAATCGGTAGTGTTTTACCTCCGGTCGGTGAAGACCGTTACACGATATTAAATATCGTACCTGTGATTAGGTAGATTCAATTTAGAACCTCCTTGACAGAGTTTCGTGGCAGTACTAGCCGTTTTCTTTACTCGACCGTCTCAAAGCAAGACTGCGAACAAAAAGAGTGAATAAATTGGATAAATATCCGCTTGATTAAAGTCGTCAATTCAAATTCCTGGAACAAGTTTGATTCATTAAGAATCTTACCATTGCTTCTTTCCAGTTGGCACAAGCTTGATTCATAAGAATCTCGCATGTTACCTACCGTCGCGCTGTTTGATGTTGACGCTAGAAGGATTTCCATTCATCACTGTGAATATTTAATGAATATCACTCTGAATGTTCTGGAAAGACCATAAAGATATTGCGTAGAAACCTGAAACGTGTTTGAATCAATTCAGAATCAAACCACTGTTGCTTTTCAGTTTACACATGTTTCTAAAAGAATCTTACACATGACCTACCACAGTGCTGTTTGATGTTAACACTGGAAGGATTTCCACTCATCATTGTGAATACTAGGTAGTATCTGTAACACCCCCAAATTTATTCAACTCAATACAGCGGAAGACTCGTTGGTGTTACGGGATAGCACATTACTCACATCATAGACAACACATAAAAATCGTGTCGTTTATTAACAAAGCATTTCCATTCATAAATATCAAAGTTAAATAGGTCCCAAGTCATTGTATTTAATACAGGTTTTACAAAGCATTTGAATGGAAATAAGTCTTTAGGTGCGGGCCATGAATTCTTGTTGTCTTCCCGAGAATTACCTTCAAGTACCTGAGATAAAACATGTTAAAAGAAAAGGTCAGCGATAGCGCCGAGTGAATTCATAGAGTTTAATAAATTCCATCAATATAATATCAGTATAAAAATATTACTGAAAATCATTTTGTACAAATATTTGTAATAGACCATGAAATAGGCCAAAAACATTTTATACAAATCCTTGTCAAAATCACAATATAGGCTTTCGCCTTCAAAACCATTATACGAACCAATGTCGTAAAAATATTATACAATACGTTTTATAACGTTGCATAAAGTTAAATAAAATCCGTTATATGAATATGGTGATGAAAAACCAAAACACGAACATAATATCAATGGTATGACCCCGTATTGCTAGTCAGGCAATACATCGTAAATCGGTGCGTCTAGTAGTATTTCGTTAATCGGATTATTATAAGCCGCATGACATTGTTACCTTACTATTACAACAACGGGTAGCTAACCCGATACTAAATTTGCCCATCTAAGTTAGCGTGTCGTCACAAAGGACACGCTATGTGTGACAATCCGTCAATTTATGGTCGATATTTTATTCTCAATATTTATTTAAAAACATTATTTTAATGTTACAATATGAACTCACTTATTTTTGGGAAGAAATTTGGATTTACGTCTTGAAGTAGCATCGACTACGTTTAAACCGGAGGATTCTACGTTACGTGCTTACGTTTACATACACCGTCTTTGGTGACAGTCCGACATTTTAGAAAATAAATTTATCCGCGAATATTATTTTGGAGTTTTAAATTTGTGTTAGTTCATAAACTCACAAATTTACGAGAAGAGATTAGGACTTACGATTTTATTTTAACGTCCTTTACGACTAAACCGGAAACCCTAGGATTACGTATTTACGTTTTCGAACTCCATTTTTGATGAGACAATTTTTATTGGATTCGTTTTGTGCCGTTGATTCATAATTTATAAAAACGTTTTTCGTAAAATGAACCGAGGGCACGCAAATCGAGGAAACTAGAATCAAGAAATACCCGTAAACTAGTGAGATGGGACAAAATACATTGTTCCACCCCACTAGCACACATGGGGCGGCCAAAAACTCACCAACACCTTTAGGTGTCAAATTTTATTTAACAAGTGTTACACTTGTCATGGAAGCTTACACATTAAGCTAGCTACTAGTCAAAACTACTTCCACACAAACCATTGTCTTCATTTCCTACATGGAAAAACCACCAATTTCCTCTCTACTCTCTCATGGTGCCGTCCCATATTACCCCAAAAACACCATTTTGATCAAAAATCAACCATGAAATCCTATGTTATATACACATATGTTGAAGCCCTTTTGAAACCCTATTGATTGGTGGTGCTTATAACATTCATGGAGGAGTTTCCATGGAGTCTTGGGGATGATTTCCCACAAGGAGTTTATGAAGATTGGTGGTCATGAAGATGGTCTTGGTGCATCACAAGTTTCTCCATCAAAATCCATGTTTTGATCAACCTACATCATCATGGTGGTATAAAGATTGTCCTCCTCATCTTCTTGTTATTTTGATTATGTAAACATGTATTTTATTTCCTATTGTATATGTATATGATGATTATATGATGATAAAAATGTTATGTGGGGATTTGGTGTTGATAAACATGATTAAAAAGGTGAAAAACTATAAAGAACAAGGCTAAAATCTAGCTTAATTTACATGGCTGTATAAAACAGTAAAGAAACATGTCATGGACTGTTTTAATGATGAAGTATAATGGATTTACAGTAAGCTATGGGTCTTGTACACATGTGCGAGTTGGCCATGCAATGGAATCATTGTAATGAGTGAGATATGATCAAAACAAGTTTAGGGTATAAATCTGAGGTTACTGTTTTGGACGATTTTTAGAAAATACTTAAAGGATGATTCAACAGTAGCTATAGGAGAGTTAAATGGAGCACATATTATTTAGTTTATGTGATAAAAATTTGAGCTTCTATCTCCATATAGAACTCAAGATATGGCAGTTTTGGTAAAAGTGAAGATAAAAATCAGATTTTGGAAATTAAAGAATAATACTATTATATAAGCACTCAAAATTTAATAGTATAAAATATAAATTAAAACCCACTAACCTATATAATACATTTATATAAATATGTACAATGGTAAATAAGTGGACATTTTATAAAAATGATAACTTGTTAAGTTTTATAAGTTATAAAATTATAAACTTGATTTTTACGACTTTTTCGGCTATTACCGTAAAATTAACGTTTTTGTTAAATAAAACTTAGATGGTTGGAACCGTCTAATGAAAACTTTATAAAACTTATATACTGATATATAGACATGTATAACAAGTAAAAACCGATAAAAACCCGAACTATAGGACAAACGGACATTAACGAGCTAAATAAGCATATTAGACTAATAATTGGACTAAATAAGTTAAACACTTATAAAAAGTACTTACTGGGCTTAACCCATTTGGGCCCAACATATAAAGTATAACTACTGATAATATAAGTATAAAAAGGATTAATAATAGTTAAAGAACTTATAATAAGTATATTGGACTTAAAACACGTAAATAGGCAAAACTGGAAAACTAGTATAAAAGTTATCGACCTATAACACTAAAATGAGTAAACGAGAATATGTAAACCCATTTGATCATCATATATATATATATAATCATCATATGTATACATAATTGTTATTTTTATAAAGTCATTGGACATGAGTCTAAGACGAGTATTATTGTCTAGGTTTCCGTGATTGAAGCACGTACCGTATAACACCCCCACAAATGCTATGCGCAGCGGAACTACAACATTTGGGTGCTACTTAGTTATCATCAAACATAAGCTATATTAAACGACTCAAAGAGACGTAAAAGTTTAAACATAAATATAAACATTATTAAAATCAAACAAGTCTACAGTTTTCCAAATCCCAAGATAATACTAAACAGAGTTTGCGTTAGGTCCCCACTGAATCTCAACCCAAAAGTACATTTTTACTCACATGACAGAATAATAAAAGAGTTTTAAGTTAAATAAGGGTGGAAAAAAAACAAGTAGACCGCCAAGCCACAACAACTTCCATCCTCGCATGCTTCGCTGCTATCAATCTTGGTTAGCTGAAACACATGCTTAAAACTGTCAACACAAAGGTTGAGCGAATCTATAGATTTATCAAATCATAAGTTGAACATAAGTACTAAAAACCAATCATGATCATTCAATAGCATTGTCGCGCAAACAATCTATTATTCAAGGATACGACAATTGTGTTTAAGCTCATGACACTAATCCGTTAACTCAATCACCCGCGTAATAATTACCGGCGTGATTCAGATGAAACCAGTGCCCCTACTAAAGGCATTCGTTGCAATTATACCTTATTCCGTCCGTAGGGGGTATCAACGTACTAGCCCTCGTCTCGGATAGGGTAGTCAACCCTATAGTACTATCACTTTGTATAAGCGGCTATTTCCCCCTTCGCAAGGGCAAGACAATAGTTAATAGTTCATGAAATTAGGGCCTTTTGCAACTAGGTACTCAACACAATTTCAAGGCAACATTCGGGTCCAACAATCATTCATGACTTATGTTCATTTTCCTTTAAATAACATGTATCCCCCTCGCGGGTTGAAAACATTTGAATTAAGTAAAGAGCGAGGCTATAGACTCACCTTGCGTAGTAGTAGTAGTTCTAGCGAAGACGTAACGAGAAATGTCACCGACGACGTGGATGCCCGGGAAAATCAAACACTTGACCTAAAAGTCAAAGTACGAAAACCAAATCAATACACCGCGTACATAATTGTACTAACACACGCATATGCAACACAGTCAATGCTTATGAAAACTCACGCCAAAATCAAACAAGTAGTTGTTACTAGACTTATACCATTTACCTACGTAATTAAAGTTACTATCCATTTTACGATTTTGCCGATACTTACCAAAAGTATGGGCTGTTTTACTAGACTTAACCCTTGTTATAAAAATTAAGAAAATTCTCAAAAATACCTTAAGACCTGTAGAAAACCCATTTTTAATCCCATTAAAAGTTTTCGCTTTTACGACCCGTTACTCAACACATTACTAAACCTACATTTTTCAGACTGAAATTGCACTTTGACCAAGTCGGACTCATTTGACCCATTTAAAATATACCATTGACCTCTACGACACCTAAGTCTAATAATATACTCAAATACACAGGTTTGAGACCAAAAATCAACCTTTGACCTTTTACCAAACTATACCTATGGTCCCCGGGATTTGACCTAAAACTATGCATAATTTCGGATTATGAAAGTTCTCATCTCCCGGTACACGATTTTCAAAACCTCATAACTTTTGACTCGTTAAGAGTCACAAGCTCTTCTTTATATCAAATCGAAGCTAACAAGACGCTCTACTACTATATCCTAATAATTTGACCTGTAGACAAAATAATTTTTATGAAAACACTTCGAACATTCTGCCTAAAATCAACTATCCCAAAATCAATCCTACACTCGTTTCCAACCCATTTTATCGGCACTAGACCTCAACCTAAACACTCCTAACCATACCCAATCATAATAATCAGTCCTAAACTACCTAATTATCAAACCCATCTCAAAACCTAAACACAAATTCAAGCATGCAATATGTTTAAACCATTCAAACACACCCAAAACATCAATCTAGACACAAACCCATGACACATTTCATCAAACACCTTGAACACACCCAACACCCCTCACATTTCGTGGCTTTTAGGGGCTGTGGAGAACCAATAACATAACACCCATCTTGTTTGATTAATTATCTAACATTACCCAATCACCAATTAAACGAATTAATGATCTAATTGCATCAAAACACATTTTTGAAAAATCTTTGATTCTTGAAAAACTAATGTTATTGCATGTTGTAATTGATTATATGAAAACACTTACAAAGGGTTTTTGAGAAGTGGTCTAAGCTTGGAATTGATCAAAACAAAAAGGAATTTTTTTTTTGTGGTGGTGTTGGGGTGGAGGCCGTCGGCCATGGGAGAGAGGAGGAGGAAAGAAAAAAAAATTTGAAATGAAAAATGAAGAAGTTTTTCTCTCTCTCTCTCTTTTGTAAAATGTTAAAGGACCTTTCTTGTAATTTTGTCTTTCTTTTGGCCTATTTGGAACAACTTATTTAAAGAGCGGGAATGAGTTAGCTAGTCGGTTTTGAAAATTCACGGGAGTCGGGGGTCGCCCCGAACACTCAAATTACTCTTAAATGGTTCAAACGCACACAAAACGAATATACACATGGTTCCGACTCGACTTAACACGTAACAAAAATAAAATCTCGAAAAACTCTATTATCGATCAATCGATAATAAAAGGTAAATTTTGGGCATCCGTCGGTATCGTAGTCGTCATCGGTTCTTCTTAAATCGTCAAACGTTAAATTACGACCGTAAACGTTGGTTTCAACTTAAACCGTCAAATATATAGCTGATTCACGCATTTGCTATGGGTTCTAATTTCTCGGAGTCTTCTCGAATTGATCTAGGCTTTAATTGGAATGATTGTTCTTGGTTACTAAATAAAAGGGTTTGGTTTTCTAATCTAATAAAAAGTGGAAATGAAAATTTAAATCAAAGATAATTAATTTAATGATGATTAATAAAAACTTGAATTTAATTTAGAATTAAGATTAAAATAAAATTAAAATTAAAATAAGGAAACAGTAAAGAAATAGTAAAGAAACAGTAAAACTTTAAAATACCCAAAAGATAACTGATTCGGAAGTTACTGTTCATTCGGAAGTTGAGCTTCATTCGGAACTTTGTGCTTGGTTCGGAACTTTTGGACTCATCCGGAACTCACTGATTCGGAAGTTTTACATTCATCCAGAACTTACTGATTCGGAAGTTCTCTATGTTCCGATTCGTAACTTTTGGTAAAAAATCGGTTCGGAACTTATACCTTGGTTCGGAAGTTACTGATTCGGAAGTGATTGGTTCGGAAGTTTTTGGCTTCGTTCGGAACTTTTTGAACTGATTCGGAACTTAATGCTTCATTCGGAACTTTGGTTTGGTTCGGAAGTTTTAACTTGGTTCAGAACTTTTTAAAGGTAAACTCATTCGGAACTTTTAACTGACTCGGAACTTTTGAGAACACAACTCATTCGGAAGTTACTGTTCACTCATTCGGAACTTCTGGGAAACCCAGATACAGAAACTGTACCGAAGAACAAGGAAACACGATTTTGATCCAAAAATCACCAAGTTTTTCACCAAAGACTAAAATAACTCAATCACAAAACATCTATTAACCATAAGCTACAAATCCCATCAATAAAAACACAAATCCCAACAACTTTTGAAGATCAAATCAAGAAAATAAAAGCTTAAAAACTTGAAGATAAAGATGACGATGAACAAGATAAAATGGAAAGATTAAACAAGAACTTTGTATCGAATGATTAATGTTTTGACAAGATAAATCAAAGATTAAAATTACAAGATTGGAAGAACAAAGATTAAATCACCAATCACCCTAGTGGTGATGGTGATGAAACGAACAAGAAAGGAGAAAAAGGGGAGGAGAGAAAACTCCAGACTCTAAAAAAAAACTAACTAGTGGATGTGTGTGGGGAGTTGTCTATTTATAGGCCTGTCCTTTGGTTGGTGAGTGGGCTTTCTCCCGTTCTTCTTGTCTTTTCGTCTTTTCAGAAAAGTTACCGTTTTCGATTCTGATTTGGGATTTGTTGTCGATTAATTTTAACTCGTCTTTTAATTTCTTCATTTAATAGACTTGAGTTTCTTCGACTTGTGTAAATCTTCCATCTTTTGTCCTTTTCTTCGATAAATCTTCGAATAGGCCCAGTGACTTCAAATCTTTTGCATCTCTTGGACAATAGACTTTATCTTGAGTCTTTTTCTTCAGTAAAACCCGTGCAATCCCATGTTTTCTTCAATATTCATCCGGTTGGCTCTGAAAACACAATAAACACAAAAACCACGCATAATTCCAAACAAATGATATTAAATACGTGTTTTGGTCTCGTTTTAGCCCGGATTAAGTGGTAAAAGGATGGGTGTTTACACACCTATCAAATCCCCTACACTTAACCATTGCCATGCCCTCATGCAATGCTTAGTGATAAAGCAAGCTTACACTTTTCTCATAATTAATCAACCTTGGCCTTATTTAAATTCTACTAAACAAAAATTAAAGAAATAAAACTTCAAAGGTAGCAAAGGGATAGAAAACCATTTTCACTTGAAAATAGCTACATGGAAATAACTTGCAAAGAGATCAATCACTTACATTAGGGCTTTTGTGCTGCGAAGATTTATCACCCTCAAGTTTCACGTTGTCCAAACTAAGCTTAAAAACGAGATCATTGTTATTATAAGTTAGCAATTCAAACACTTACACACATGGCTTAATTAAATGCTTAAACTCCCTTATTCCTAGGTGTATCTCTTATATTTTATTTTTGTCTTAGAATGATCATGAAGATGCATTTTTGGACTTATTTCGATAGTTTATTTAGGCTGAAAGCAAAGCAGGACGATTTGATCAATAGTTAGCTAAAGGACAAAATCTCTTAAAACTGCTTCTCGGGATATCAAAAAGTTCATATCTTGGCATAACTTGGTTCACGATTTGAGACCTTTCTCGGGCCGATATTTTGCATGTACTTCATACTTCATATCTTCGAGAGACGTTCTTGAGATAATGGTCTTCTCATCATAATAGAGTTTCTTCACTTGGAGACTTTTGAGGGGTACTCCAACTTTGTTGACCACGACTTCATGATTATTTCTTCAATCTCTAATTGGGATTTTGAGATACAACGATCCGCCTCCTTTTCGGACTTGGATCTATTTATCCTCATACCTTGTTAGGGTCTTTTCGGATAGACTTCTCCATGATCTATATGGGAGTTGATTGCTTTTCGTCGTGAGTCTTGATCCTTCATATTGATTTTAGGAATAATGCTTTTCACATCACTTGGATCTTCAGCAATAAAATGGAATCCTCATGCCTTGTTAGGGCCTTTTCGGACTCGCCAATCTTCGCGGCCCGCTTCATAAGTTATGCCTTGGCTATGAACTCTTATCATTACCGAGCAACTTTTAAACGATCTTGGGCTAGAAGCTAAGTAACTTTTCAAATCGTACGACCTTACTTATTGCAGATAAATAATTAGCAAGCGATGGGAGAAAAGGCAAATAATTACACCAAGTGAGCTTGCGCAAGAATACCGACTTATAATTGACTCTATCATTTCTCGTCCTCCACAATTTAAAATCTCAAGTAATGAGACTCGTGGATACTTAGCCTAATAAACCAATTAAGGTCTACATGGTTAAGGATACTAGCTAGAATAAACTTGGATAAGTTTATTTGGGTTGAGTCAAAATAAACGCAACGGGCCTAATATGTCAAAGACTTCTAAACTAGCTACCCACTTTATTAATATTTTTGACTTTATTGCGGGATATATACATATGAAAGCAACGATAAAAATTTAAAAATTACAACTAAATGGCCAAAGTTAATAAAAAATTTGAAAAATGTTGAAAAATATGATTTTCTGGTTAATTGAAGGCATTTTCATGGAAAAGTCCACTTAAAACTTCGATAGAAGTCCCCCTACACTTAAGATAAACATTGTCCTCAATGTTTAAGCATGTGGGAAAAGTTTCCCCTACACTTATGACATTGTGCACGTTGGTTAACTCAAGTTAAGGAAGAGACGACTAAAGCGATCAATTTCAAATGTGAGTATGAAGAAAATTGAATCACGATAGTTGAGAGATAGAACCGGATTTCGAATAACACGGGAGCACGGTTCTTCAAAAATTCCAAGAGTGCACTTATCCCTTTAATCACACCACACAAAGACAAACACGTATAGAAGTCCCCCTACACTTAGGGGATTAAAACATAAAAGGATAGATACTCGGGCTGCCTCCCGAGGAGCGCTTGTTTTTGATAACCGAGTCACGAGCCTGACTCGGCCCAAAATTAGTTCATGGGGAACATGGTGAGGGATGGAATCACCTCCTGAGAGGTGTCCTCACCAAAGTACAACTTCACTCGTTGGCCATTCACCTTAAAATTTGGTCCATTAGGTTGAGCGAGCTCGAGAGTACCATATGGAAAAATTTGGGCAATGGTGAATGGGCCGGACCAACGAGATTTGAGCTTTCTCGAGAAGATTTTCAATCGAGAGTTAAAAAGTAAGACTTTGTCTCCAACATGGAACTCTCGGTTTTTGATCTTAGAGTCGTGAATGAGCTTAGTCCTTTCCTTATAGATTAAAGAATTTTCATAAGCCTCATTACGGAGTTCATTGAGCTCATTGAGTTGGATCTTGCGTAGGTCACCGGCTTTGTTTATATCAAAATTAGCCCACTTCAAGGCCCAATAAGCCTTGTGCTCCAACTCAATGGGGAGGTGGCACGCTTTCCCGTACACAAGACGATAAGGCGTACAGCCGATTGGGGTCTTGTAAGCAGTACGGAAAGCCCACAAAGCATCATCCAGTTTATCAGCCCACGAGGCACGATGCTCTCCCACGGTTCTTTCCAGAATTCGCTTCAGTCCTCGGTTGGATATTTCAGCCTGGCCATTAGTTTGTGGGTGGTAGGCTATGGAAAGACGATGGTTTACACCGTACTTAGCCATGACTCGAGCAAATTGGTCATTGCAGAAATGAGTCCCACGATCACTAATAATGGCACGAGGCACACCGAATCTGGCGAATAGAGCTTTCAAAAAGTTACAAACCACCCTTGCGTCATTAGTAGGTAAAGCTTTGGCTTCAACCCATTTTGAAACGTAGTCAACGGCTACAAGGATGTATTTGTTTCCTTTAGAAGAAGGGAATGGCCCCATAAAGTCAATACCCCAAACATCAAAGATTTCACATTCTTGTATGAAATTTTGAGGCATTTCATCTTTATGTGTGATCTTGCCTTGTTTTTGGCAAACATCACATCTTTTAACCATATCGTGAGCGTCACGATATATGGAGGGCCAATAAAATCCCGAATCAAACACTTTTTTAGCGGTGTAGTTGGGACCAAAGTGACCACCGGTGGGTCCTTTGTGGCAAGCATCAAGGATTTCAGACGCTGCCGGTCCATCAACACATCGGCGAATAATCAGGTCAACACATTGTTTGAATAGGTAAGGGTCGTCCCAAAAGTAAGTCTTGATGTCGGTGAAGAACTTCTTCTTTTGTTGGGACGTCAACCCTTCCTTGAGAATTCCACCCGCCAAGTAGTTTGCAAAGTCCGCAAACCACGGGGTTTCATTCGGCTTCAAGTTTATAGACATTAAGGTCTCCAAGGGAAAAGAATCATTGATTTCTTTGGTCGGATGATCCCCTTAGTAAGGATCCTCAAGTCTGCTAAGATGGTCCGCGGCTAGGTTTTCTGCTCCTTTTTTATCGCGAATTTCGATTTTAAATTCCTGGAGCAGCAAAACCCAGCGAAGAAGTCTTGGTTTAGAATCTTGCTTTGTCAACAAGTACTTCAGCGCGGAATGATCGGTGTACACAATTGTGGTAGAAAGGACAAGATAGGGGCGGAATTTTTCAAAAGCATAGACAACAGCTAAAAGCTCTTTTTCGGTTGTCGTATAATGCAATTGTGCCCCAGTCATTGTCTTGCTAGCGTAATGGATCGGTTGGAAGTGTTTGTTCACTCTTTGTCCAAGAACCGCTCCAATAGCAAAATCACTAGCATCGCACATCAACTCAAAGGGCAGCTCCCAATTAGGGGTAACCAAGACAGGTGCCTTAGTGAGCTTATCCTTAAGCGAGTTGAAGGCTTCAAGACACTCTTTGGAGAAGATAAAAGGCGTATATTTTTCCAAGAGGTGGGTCATCGGGCGAGCGATTTGAGAAAAATCTTTGATGAATCGACGGTAGAAGCCCGCATGACCCAGGAAACTTCTCACACCCTTCACGGTTGAAGGTGGAGGCAACTTTGCGATAACATCGACTTTAGCGCGGTCAACTTCAAGACCGGCTTTCGAGATCTTATGTCCAAGCACGACGCCTTCTTTTACCATAAAATGGCATTTTTCCCAATTCAGAACAAGGCGAGTGTCTTCGCACCGCTTGAGCATACGTTCCAAATTGGCAAGGCAAGAAGAGAACGAATCCCCAAAGACCGAGAAATCATCCATGAAGACTTCCATGGTTTGTTCAACCATGTCATGGAAGATAGCTAACATGCACCTTTGGAAAGTCCCGGGCGCATTACATAAGCCAAAAGGCATTCTTTTGTAAGCAAATGTGCCATAGGGACAAGTGAATGTAGTCTTCTCTTGATCTTGGAGATCGATGGGTATTTGAAAATAACCCGAGAAGCCATCAAGAAAGCAGTAATATTCATTACCCGCTAAGCGTTCAAGCATTTGGTCCATGAAAGGTAGAGGGAAATGATCCTTTCTCGTGGCATCATTGAGTTTGCGGTAGTCTATACAAACTCTCCACCCAGTAACGAGACGAGTGGGAATCAACTCGTTGTGTTCATTGGGAACAACGGTTATTCCGCCCTTCTTGGGCACACAATGGATTGGACTAACCCATGGTGAATCCAAAATAGGGTAAATCATACCCGCATCAAGAAGTTTGAGAACCTCCGTTTTGATGACTTCATGGATTTTTGGATTCACCCTTCGTTGGCTATGAATTGTAGGCTTAAAGTCGTCCTCCATGAGAATTTTGTGTGTGCAGAAGTGAGGATCAATTCCACGAATATCCGAAATCTTCCAAGCAATAGCCTTCTTATGATCTTTCAACACGGTGACAAGTCGGGCTTTCTCTTCATCCTTCAAATCCTTAGCAATGATGACTGGCGACTTCTTCTATTCTTCGAGGAATACATACTCAAGATGGGGCGGCAACTCCTTAAGTTCTAAATCCGGAGGATTTTCGACGGGAGGCGTATTCGAAGTCGGAGTATCGATAGCAATGACAGTGGGAGATGGAGGAGAAGGATTGTCTTCTTTGAGAAGGTTTGCTATGAAGCTGAGATCTTCATCCCATTTGGTAGAAGAATCGTCATTGTGTAAATTCACATCTCCCAGGGTGGCTTCCAAATCTTTCCAAAAGAAATCACTTTCTCCAAATAGAGATAGTGATGAGTCGATAGAGGAAACGGTCTCAACATGGGGAAGAGAGGTAGGAATATTTTTACAAGCATCTTTGAAATGTTCTTCACAAGCCTCATCAAGAACGTCAATACAATTAACACTCTCGTAAGAATAAGGCTGTTTAGAAAGCTTTCCCATGTTGAAGACTACTTTATCGTCACCCACTCTCATGATAAGCTCACCAGCTTCAACATCGATGAGAGTGCGACCGGTCCTCAAGAATGGACGACCAACAATGAGTGGCACACGGGGGTCCATCTCGTAGTCGACGACAACAAAATCAGCAGGGAAGGTGAATTTGTCGACTCCTACAATGACGTCTTCGGCTATCCCCACTGGATAAGCAACCGTACGGTTAGCTAATTCCAAAGTCATTTTGGTGGGGACTAGCTCTGGGAGAGATAATTGCTTCCAAACACTTAGAGGCATGAGATTAATACTGGCACCTAGATCGGCTAGGGCCATGCAATTCTCTACTCCCGGGAAATTGCAAGGAATAAGAAAACGACCCGGATCACCAAGCTTGGTTGGCAATTTCCTTAAGAGTACTGCAGAGCAGTTCTCATTAAGTTGGGTGTTGGCAATATCGAGGAGCTTTTCCTTGTCGCTCAGAAGATCTTTAAACATTTTGGCATACTTGGGCATGTGAGCGAGAGCCTCAGCGAAGGAGATATTGAAATTCAGTTGTTTGAACATTTTTAGGAAGTTTGAAACTTGAATATCATCCTTGCTCTTGTGCTTCTCTTTCCTCAACCTTGAAGGATAAGGTATATTGGAAGAAGAGGAAGGCTTTAGGGGAATAGGATCACTCACAACCACGGGTGGAGGAGGGGTAGAAAGAAGAGGTGGAGAAATTGGGGAAGGAGAAGGGTGAGGAATAGGAGCAGGTGACTCGTTCTCCTTAGTCACAACCACCGGTGGAGGTATAGGAAGCTCGGGTTCCTTGGTACCTTTACCACTTCGAGTAGTGATTGCTTTCATCTCCCCTCTTGGGTTCGCAACGGTGTTACTCGGAAGAGTACCCGAAGAAGAGGGTTGATTACCATTGAAGAAACTAGCCATCATGTTCCTCAGATCATTAGTTTGGGTATCCAACGTATTTCTCATGTCGGCTCTCAAATCATTTCCTTGCTTGACCAAGTCTGCTTTCAAATTGCGCACTTCCTCTTGGAGATTTCCCACTATCACATCGTTGGTTCTCATGTAGGTTGCAACCTCTTGGTGCAATGCAGTGGTGGTTTGGTTGGGAGGAGCATTGTATGCAGGTGGTTGGTAAGCAGGTTGTTGGTAGACTTGATTGTTACGTTGAGGTGGTTTTTGCTGCTTGTGAGGAGGGATGTATGGTTGTCGAGGTTGTTGTTGTTGAGGAGGGCGATTAATGTTTTGTTGTTGGTTTGGGTTGGTTGGAGGGAAACCAGGTGGTGAAAGATAGTTGTTGGATCGATAGCTAAGCAAGTTACGGTCACCCTGAGGTCTGGCTTGATAAGCAGGTTGAGGATAGGTGCCATATGCCGCATTCACATTCTCAGCAGGGTAATCTTGGGTGGCGGTACAAGTTGTGTAAGAGTGAGGACCACCGCATATCTCACAAGGTTGGCTGACAGCGTTAACTTGAGCGTGTTTAGCGTTGTTGTTGCTGACGGTGTGGGTGACAAGCGATTCAAGAAGCGTAGTGATTTTGTCCAATCGCTTGTCGCTGTCACTAGTGCTAGCACTAGCGACATTGGTCCGAACACTCTTGGTTTGCACACGAGATTTATTCTCAATGATGTCCCAAGCAACATTGGAAGTCTTAGCCAATAGATTACCCCCCGAGGCACTGTTCAGTGAATCTTGGTCACTCATGCTTAAACCATTGTAAAAAGTATTAATTTGATGTACTTTGGTAAAACCATGTTGTGGGCATTTTCTTAAAAGATCTTTAAAACGATCCCAAGATTCACTGAACGACTCATCGTACTTTTGTTCAAAATTTATGATTTCATTCCGCAAAGCGGTAGTACGAGAAGGTGGGAAAAAGTAATTTATAAACTTTGTTTCCAAATCCGTCCACGAGAGAATACTCTGTGGCGGTTCCTTAGCAAGCCAATGCCGGGCTTGTCCCTCTAAAGAAAAGGGAAAAAGTTGTAATCTTATAACCTCTTGTGGAACACCATGGAACTTGACCGTGTTGGTGAGTTGCAAGAATCTCTTTATATGGTCATGTGGATCATCAATGGTTCGTCCCAAGAACGGTTGAGCGGAGACCATCTGGATAAAGCCTGATTTTAGCTCGAAATTGTTGGCGGCAATTGGTGGTATAACAATTGGATCCGTATTGCCATCGACATGAGCTTGCAGCAATTGAATCATCGGGCGATTATCCGGAAGGGGCTCATTGTTGTTGTTATTGTTCATGTTGTTGTTGTTATTATTGTTTGGAGGTGGTACACCAGCCATGTCTAAGTGATCGAGAGGCTCGGGCTCTTGATATGACGTGGATCGAGTGCGCATACACCTGCAAAAGAACGAACAAAGAAAAGCAAAGCACAAATATTTTTGGTTTTTATGTTTTTTTTTTTTTTTTGTATTTTTGAAAATTTTATATTTTTAGTTGTTTTTGAAAATTTTCTATGACAAAGTAACGTTCACGGGGAACGGATCCCAAAATCCAAGTTCTCACAAAAAACTTTTGATCTTAACGAGAAGAGCCGGCAGCGGCGCCATTTGATACACGCATTTGCTATGGGTTCTAATTTCTCGGAGTCTTCTCGAATTGATCTAGGCTTTAAGTGGAATGATTGTTCTTGGTTACTAAATAAAAGGGTTTGGTTTTCTAATCTAATAAAAAGTGGAAATAAAAATTTAAATCAAAGATAATTAATTTAATGATGATTAATAAAAACTTGAATTTAACTTAGAATTAAGATTAAAATAAAATTAAAATTAAAATAAGGAAACAGTAAAGAAATAGTAAAGAAACAGTAAAACTTTAAAATACCCAAAAGATAACTGATTCGGAAGTTACTGTTCATTCGGAAGTTGAGCTTCATTCGGAACTTTGTGCTTGGTTCGGAACTTTTGGACTCATCCGGAACTCACTGATTCGGAAGTTTTACATTCATCCGGAACTTACTGATTCGGAAGTTCTCTATGTTCCGATTCGGAACTTTTGGTAAAAAATCGGTTCGGAACTTATACCTTGGTTCGGAAGTTACTGATTCGGAAGTGATTGGTTCGGAAGTTTTTGGCTTCGTTCGGAACTTTTTGAACTGATTCGGAACTTAATGCTTCATTGGGAACTTTGGTTTGGTTCGGAAGTTTTAACTTGGTTCGGAACTTTTTAAAGGTAAACTCATTCGGAACTTTTAACTGACTCGGAACTTTTGAGAACACAACTCATTCGGAAGTTACTGTTCACTCATTCGGAACTTCTGGGAAACCCAGATACAGAAACTGTACCGAAGAACAAGTAAACACGATTTTGATCCAAAAATCACCAAGTTTTTCACCAAAGACTAAAATAACTCAATCACAAAACATCTATTAACCATAAGCTACAAATCCCATCAATAAAAACACAAATCCCAACAACTTTTGAAGATCAAATCAAGAAAATAAAAGCTTAAAAACTTGAAGATAAAGATGATGATGAACAAGATAAAATGGAAAGATTAAACAAGAACTTTGTATCGAATGATTAATGTTTTGACAAGATAAATCAAAGATTAAAATTACAAGATTGGAAGAACAAAGATTAAAATCACCAATCACCCTAGTGGTGATGGTGATGGAACGAACAAGAAAGGAGAAAAAGGGGAGGAGAGAAAACTCTAGACTCTAAAAAAAAACTAACTAGTGGATGTGTGTGGGGAGTTGTCTATTTATAGGCCTGTCCTTTGGTTGGTGAGTGGGCTTTCTCCCGTTCTTCTTGTCTTTTCGTCTTTTCAGAAAAGTTTCCGTTTTTTATTCTGATTTGGGATTTGTTGTCGATTAATTTTAACTCGTCTTTTAATTTCTTCATTTAATAGAATTGAGTTTCTTCGACTTGTGTAAATCTTCCATCTTTGGTCCTTTTCTTCGATAAATCTTCGAATAGGCCCAGTGACTTCAAATCTTTTGCATCTCTTGGACAATAGACTTTATCTTGAGTCTTTTTCTTCAGTAAAACCCGTGCAATCCCATGTTTTCTGCAATATTCATCCGGTTGGCTCTGAAAACACAATAAACACAAAAACCACGCATAATTCCAAACAAATGATATTAAATACGTGTTTTGGTCTCGTTTTAGCCCGGATTAAGTGGTAAAAGGATGGGTGTTTACACACCTATCAATAGCAAACGAAATTTCTTAAAAATTTCAAAAATATACGTAAAATAGGATTAAATAAATGACGTTGGGCTCGGGATATCACATCCACAAGGGAGCCACAACTTAAGAGAGATGCTCATACTGAACAGCTCTTGAGACAATAACTTAGCATCATACGACACTTTCACTGGTATTACATCCTCCCTTCCTTAAGGGAGCGGCGTCCCGGCGCTCTTCGGTTCTTATACTCGCATTTCATACTACTAGAAAGATGAGGTACTACTTCCTAAAGAGGTCTTCACATTCCTATGTGGACTTCGGTTCACGTCTCGGGTTCCATCATACCTTCACAATTAGTATTATACCATGCTTAAATCTCTTAACATCTCGATCTATGGTCTCCACTTCAATTTCCCAGTTTCTTCCTACGGTTATCAACACGTCTCTTCTCATAGCTCCTCGCGGTTAACAAGTGATTCTTAGTCTACACCATCTCTTCCGTAGCCTCTCGAATCCTTCCAAGTCAATTCAACTAACTTTTCCTTACTTCATTCTATCCAACTGGCGATCCACATTTTCATCCACAAAATGCTTCCACTGGTGCAGCTTCCAAACTAGCACGATAAATGTTGTTGTACAAGAATTCTATCAACGGCAAGTATCGATCTCAACAACTATCAAATTCAATCACACACGTTCGGAGCATGTCTTCCACTTTCGAATCGTCCTTTCACTTGGTTCATCATCTCATAAAAACAACTACTCACAAAATAAAATCGTACGGGTCACACATAACCCCATCGAAAACGTTCAGAATATACAAGACGAAGTAATTAATACTAGTCGTACAAAATCACCTTATCGCAATATTACGTACATACAACCCTAGTTCGTCAAAAACGAATTCATCGATACGCTAATCATTCGACGTATACATAACTCTCTCGAAAACATCACAAACCAATCAAACACAAACGTCATTATGAAGCACATAAAGCCGTATCACGACATGTTTGCGAAATAGCCAAACCATGCCAAGACAATCAGTTCAATCAAGTTAACTCATGCTTGCTAATCAGCCAAGCCATGATAAAATAAGAAATGTTGACATATTTCTCGGATGAGTCCAGTCAAAAGAAAATTGCATGTTAAAGAAGGTCCACGAGCTTGCTAGCTATGGCTGCATATCCTAAACAAAGAATAAAATTCATACATACGTCATCGCAGGGCGCTAACCCATAGATTTATACACAAAAGATATTACAAGAACACCATCTCACTTTCGTCCCAACCGTGGTAAAAATCCCAATATATATCATCGTTCATAGTAAAAAAAAATAAAATATATTACATGGCACATGTTCTCCATGATCGGACTTCATTGGACAACGTCGTCTTAAGTTCTCACAACTTTCGATCACTCGTCCAGATCACTTACCACATAAATACATAAAAGGCAAGGGTTCATCATAAAAACATCAACTATGTTTATCTATCGTTTAACCATCGATAATCAAGGATGGTTGAGTCAAGCAAAGAGGATTCCTCACTTAAATAAACGAAGACGGCAATGGAATTGTCTTCCAACTACCGATGCACAGTTGGTAAACTTCAACAGTTTATCGCGTGTCATAAAACATATCAAAAGAACGAGAAAAGAAAATAAATAAGGTACGATGCGTTTGATGTAGGAGAAGTCTTCGTCATTCCCCTCAGAGTCACTTGAACTCTGATTCCCTCTACTTTGGAAGTCTTCTATTCTTGTTTAAAATTTCTTCTCAGTGTCGGTACGAGTCCCTTTGGTATTTCATCAACACCCTAGCGATTCCGATAAATTCGCACGTTACACACACACATAAAAACATTTTCCAAAATTACTCGGTCACAGTGACTTACTAAGTCAACGCCAAACAAAAGAAAAGATTTCAAAGAACACAAGAAAATTCAAAAATTTTCTTTAAGAATCAAAGAAATTACGACTACTTGCAAAAATGATCCACCATTTTAAAAGAAACGTTCTCATCCAAACGTTTATCAAAACACTACAAGTTTCAAGATGACCAATTTGTTTGACACGATAGTGCCCTTCCTAAACTATGCATAATTAGCTAGATCATGCATACTTAAGGGTCAAGCAACGACAATTAACAAAACAGGACTCTTCCCGAATTATGCATAGTTAGCTAAGCTGTGCATAATTGAGGATCGAGTGACGACACAAACATTATTGTTACATACCAAATATGACTACGAAAGTTTTCGACCTAATCTTCAAAATAATTAAATCATTTGAAATGGAAATTGAAATGGGAAAATATTGTCACTATCGTTTTAAGAAACACATCAAACATTTTTCTCCTACTTTGGAAACATACATTACTTTGCCTATTTATGAGAAAAGTGAATAAATAATTAAGTAAATAAATCGACACCATTTACATTTGGTTAAACGAAACATTTCACACTTATACATATTTTCAAAATAGACTATTCACCAAATAATGGTAAGGTGGTTCAAGATTAAAGATCATTGCAAACACGACAAGTAATAAAATCCAAAAATCAATGAGATCGAACTAGGTAAACGAGCAATATAATTGCCAACTGAAATTAACTATATTAGAAATGAAGATACTTTGAAGATATGACAAGAGTCTTGGGATAACAACAGCGATCTACGAATACATGGAGTAAAAATTGAATATCAACGCAAGCGTCAAAAATAAAACAACGATCATAATTCCCATCATCTCGAGTTGCACACACATTCCACCAAGGGCAAACGGGGAGAGGAGAATAATCACTTGGTCGAATAGAAACAATTTCACCAGGAAGGTCGAGTTCTTTCACCTCTACAATTTGGTAAAGCGGCTTTGCCTCCTCTCTTTTGTTCAATTATAAATAAATAACCAATTTAATGAAGATTTATAGCATCATTCAAGTAAATACATAATTTTAGGTTCCATTAACCGTAAGAAGAAAAGTCACAACGTCCATGAACAGGACAAAATATACCGGGTGACATACCCTCATCATCAAGTCCTAGCGAAATAGTAGTTTTAAAATAAATATAATAATACTGGTTTCATATCATGGAAAATATTAAAATGAACAGTCACATGACGACTCAAGTTCAAATACAGACTCATAAAATCAAAGAAGGGATGTCGGACGATCGAACCATCGTGACTCAAAACATTATACATACATCTTAAGAAAATAATACAAATATTTGTTTGTTGGGTAATCCAATCGCATTTTCTAGCTACTGTTACCTGGTATATTGTAAAACGATCTTGCATATTTTTAGTTTGGGTTACACCATTAAAGAATTTATACCTTTCATTTCTCAATCTTTACAAAGTTTTTATTTCTGGAAAAATTACAATCTCTAGGTAATTATTAACATTAGTAGATGCGGTGACTCGGTTATTATAACTGGTAAAATCATTAATTTTGAAAATCTCGATACTCGCGTCAAAATCTCATTAATCTTCATATCTTAAGTACCAAAAACGTACATAGTAAGAATTTTCAAAGTTTTACGTTATTACGACATATCTTATTACGTATATACAAATATCCAAAATAACTCAATCTAGTCCAATTAACTCTTAAAAATCAACCTTTGACTTTTTATTATACATAAGTCTTCCTTAAAACTGATTTGTATGCTATATTTTATTCACGCGACTCGAGCCAGGCGTCAAAGACGTTTCACGCAGTATTATCTCGGATTAATTACTGATTTTAGTCGAGACTTGAATCTCAAAAATAATAACAATATAATAATATAATAATTAATCGGAAATGCTTATTTCAATAATTCTAAAATGTGGAAAATTCAACTTTTAATCCTTAGCCCATTATCAAACGGTTTTTAACATTAACACATCTCGCAGCGGAATAAAACAAAAGATTTTTCAAACGATTTTTAAACAAGCATCATCGAATTCTACATAGTGATTCTCTATAACGACCATTAAATAAACAAATGATTTCCAATGGCGTTCCATCAATGTTTAAAAATTTATTTCAAGCGTTAGAATTTCTCACTTATAGTGTATATTCCGATTTTATCCCAGTTTATTCACTACAACAAGTAACGTGTTCTAGTTTACACCAATGCATACGTAAACATAAACTTATGTTTAAAATAAAACCAATTTTTCAAAGTCTCTATCTTCAAAACACATGACCAATTTTTCTATTCATGTTCTATATTACAAAATACGCCAAAAGTTTGCTACATTGACCCGAAAATTAATTTATACTAAATCCAAAGTTACATATACTCAACAATCATATCATAAATTTTATTATAAACTCCCTTTTCAAATTATATTAAACAAATTCTTGACAAATCCATCACAAGCTTCTAGTATTAATTATTAATATATGAAAACAAGGGTTTTACGAGTAATAATAATTACTTATCATGATCTAACAACCAAAATTAAAAGAAAAATAATTTCACTTTGTCACTTTACTCTCTATAAGAGTTTTACTTGTTACAAGACATATCATAGGTCATTTCTATCCAAAAGTTTCATCCGCCAAGTATTAAATATGTAAAACACTTTATGTTTTAAATCATTCGATCAACAAAGTTTAATGCTTATTTAACTCGCACAATTGTCGGACCTCGTCATGTAAAATATTAACTTCAAAATAATGAAACAACAAAACAAAATGAAATAAATGGAACGAGAATACGTATGTCACTAAATGTTGTTATCGGCCTCGGATGAGTCTCGGAATCGTACTCCACAAAATTAACACAAAAACCAACCAAATTCCAAGTTATCGCGATTGATCACCACGCTAGTCTATTTTAAAACACATCTTTAAAATTCAAGTAGAATAGTAAACAACGATTAAATGGCAACACGCCTCAACCACGTTTTATAACACACACAAATGTGATTCGTCGCTACGATGTACGCATCATTGATTATACTTCGTCTATATTATAGTTACGCCAACTATCATATCAAACCCATAAGGAATAAAGGAAATAAAGTAATACGTAAGTAAATTACGTTTCAAAAGAAAATGTCCAAAATGACACATCACGGTGCGATAACGACAATCGAGATCAATCTAGTCAATATACAATATGTTACGAAGCATTATTTACGTATCTAGAGTATCAAACGAGGTTCATATTCGGTTATCCGAACAACAATTTAATTATCAAGATTGATAATTTGCGGTGAGGCCGAATTCTCAACAAAACCGCATTATAACATGTACGATAATCACTCAAGGACCATTGCTTCACGTGCAAGGCCTTTAAATACCATAGTATATACATATTTATACATACAACCATTCCTACATACGCGTAGGATTACAACGCGGTGTTGCCATGTAATGCAATGTAGCCCGTTATGCCAAATACATGCAACATATAAGATAATCTTTACAAGAATTTGCAAATTACGATGATAAGTACTCAACGTAGACAACAATATATCTCAATATATATCATAGTATTTACTTACTAAATACTAGAGAATTCATGTCAGTTTGAGGGATACATCTAAAATATAAAGCAATGCTAAAGAAACCTTAACGGAGCCATGCAGGATAGTTGTGTGTTTGGACAATTTCTTACGACACCAAAAGTTATAGTTTAGGATTTTTCAAAATGACCTAGTTCTCTATAACTCATGGCTCTGATTACCAATCTATAACACCCCCACAAATGCTATGCGCAGCGGAACTACAACATTTGGGTGCTACTTAGTTATCATCACACATAAGCTATATTAAACGACTCAAAGAGACGTAAAAGTTTAAACATAAATATAAACATTATTAAAATCAAACAAGTCTACAGTTTTCCAAATCCCAAGATAATACTAAACAGAGTTTACGTTAGGTCCCCACTGAATCTCAACCCAAAAGTACATTTTTGCTCACATGACAGAATAATAAAAGAGTTTTAAGTTAAATAAGGGTGGAAAAAAAAAACAAGTAGACCGCCAAGCCACAACAACTTCCATCCTCGCATGCTTCGCTGCTATCAATCTTGGTTAGCTGAAACACATGCTTAAAACTGTCAACACAAAGGTTGAGCGAATCTATAGATTTATCAAATCATAAGTTGAACATAAGTACTAAAAACTAATCATGATCATTCAATAGCATTGTCGCACAAACAATCTATTATTCAAGGATACGACAATTGTGTTTAAGCTCATGACACTAATCCGTTAACTCAATCACCCGCGTAATAATTACCGGCGTGATTCAGATGAAACCAGTGCCCCTACTAAAGGCATTAGTTGCAATTATACCTTATCACTTATCACAAATTATCCGTCCGCAGGGGGTATCAACGTACTAGCCCTCGTCTCGGATAGGGTAGTCAACCCCATAGTACTATCACTTTGTATAAGCGGCTATTTCACCCTTCGCAAGGGCAAGACAATAGTTAATAGTTCATGAAATTAGGGCCTTTTGCAACTAGGTACTCAACACAATTTCAAGGCAACATTCGGGTCCAACAATCATTCATGACTTATGTTCATTTTCCTTTAAATAGCATGTATCCCCCTCGCGGGTTAAAAACATTTGAATTAAGTAAAGAGCGAGGCTATAGACTCACCTTGCGTAGTAGTAGTTCTAGCGAAGACGTAACGAGAAATGTCACCGACGACGTGGATGCCCGGGAAAATCAAACACTTGACCTAAAAGTCAAAGTACGAAAACCAAATCAATACACCGCGTACATAATTGTACTAACACACGCATATGCAACACACTCAATGCTTATGAAAACTCACGCCAAAATCAAACAAGTAGTTGTTACTAGACTTATACCATTTACCTACGTAATTAAAGTTACTATCCATTTTACGATTTTGCCGATATTTACCAAAAGTATGGGCTGTTTTACTAGACTTAACCCTTGTTATAAAAATTAAGAAAATTCTCAAAAATACCTTAAGACCTCTAGAAAACCCATTTTTAATCCCATTAAAAGTTTTCGCTTTTACGACCCGTTACTCAACACATTACTAAACCTACATTTTTCAGACTAAAATTGCACTTTGACCAAGTCGGACTCATTTGACCCATTTAAAATATACCATTGACCTCTACGACACCTAAGTCTAATAATAGACTCAAATACACAAGTTTGAGACCAAAAATCAACCTTTGACCTTTTAGCAAACTATACCTATGGTCCCCGGGATTTGACCTAAAACTATGCATAATTTCGGATTATGAAAGTTCTCATCTCCCGTTACACGATTTTCAAAACCTCATAACTTTTGACTCGTTAGGAGTCACAAGCTCTTATTTATATCAAATCGAAGCTAACAAGACGCTCTACTACTATATACAAATCATTTGACCTGTAGACAAAATAATTTTTATGAAAACACTTCGAACATTCTGCCTAAAATCAACTATCCCAAAATCAATCCTACACTCGTTTCCAACCCATTTTATCGGCACTAGACCTCAACTTAAACACTCCTAACCATACCCAATCATAATAATCAGTCCTAAACTACCTAATTATCAAACCCATCTCAAAACCTAAACACAAATTCAAGCATGCAATATGTTTAAACCATTCAAACACACCCAAAACATCAATCTAGACACAAACCCATGACACATTTCATCAAACACCTTGAACACACCCAACACCCCCCACATTTCGTGGCTTTTAGGGGCTGTGGAGAACCAATAACATAACACCCATCTTGTTTAATTAATTATCTAACATTACCCAATCACCAATTAAACGAATTAATGATCTAATTGCATCAAAACACATTTTTGAAAAATCTTTGATTCTTGAAAAACTAATGTTATTGCATGTTGTAATTGATTATATGAAAACACTTACAAAGGATTTTTGAGAAGTGGTCTAAGCTTCGAATTGATCAAAACAAAAAGGAATT
Source organism: Glebionis coronaria (assembly GCA_025667525.1). Classification (NCBI taxonomy): domain Eukaryota; kingdom Viridiplantae; phylum Streptophyta; class Magnoliopsida; order Asterales; family Asteraceae; genus Glebionis; species Glebionis coronaria. The sequence goes on along the minus strand of JANFOE010001677.1, from coordinate 320,646 downwards.
TTTTTTTTGTGGTGGTGTTGGGGTGGAGGCCGTCGGCCATGGGAGAGAGGAGGAGGAAAGAAAAAAAAATTTGAAATGAAAAATGAAGAAGTTTTTCTCTCTCTCTCTCTTTTGTAAAATGTTAAAGGACCTTTCTTGCAATTTTGTCTTTCTTTTGGCCTATTTGGCAAACAACTTATTTAAAGAGCGGGAATGAGTTAGCTAGTCGGTTTTGAAAATTCACGGGAGTCGGGGGTCGCCCCGAACACTCAAATTACTCTTAAATGGTTCAAACGCACACAAAACGAATATACACATGGTTCCGACTCGACTTAACACGTAACAAAAATAAAATCTCGAAAAACTCTATTATCGATCAATCGATAATAAAAGGTAAATTTTGGGCATCCGTCGGTATCGTAGTCGTCATCGGTTCTTCTTAAATCGTCAAACGTTAAATTACGACCGTAAACGTTGGTTTCAACTTAAACCGTCAAATATATAGCAAATGAAATTTCTTAAAAATTTTAAAAATATACGTAAAATAGGATTAAATAAATGACGTTGGGCTCGGGATATCACATCCACAAGGGAGCCACAACTTAAGAGAGATGCTCATACTGAACAGCTCTTGAGACAATAACTTAGCATCATACGACACTTTCACTGGTATTACATACCGTACGTCCGAATTGCCGATAACCCGCCTTCCCACATCAACGTGAGTTCATAGCCTCGCACTCTTTTAAATGTTTTTATGAAATGTTTTATAAATCCGCGAGGGAGATAACATGTTAGTTTTTATAAAATAGGACACCATTTGTCCCGATTGTTTGTTTATTGATTTGGACCCGAATGATTGAATGACCCGATTGTATGACCCGATAAATGATTAAAGGACCCGATAGATGAAAATAAATGGATTATTAAAGTTATGTTATGTCACTAAAAGTCCCATTAGCATGAATTGTGAACTACCGGGATTTGGTAGACGCTTATGCATTTAATAGTACTATTTGGGGACGATCACCCCAGTTCGCGCCTTGACGGTTGATCCCCGTCGTGCCACATTGATTGGTAAGCGAATTTACGTATGAGAAGATTTCCATAGCGTGACCTTTGTGACGACACGCTACTTTAGATGGGCAAATTGAGTATCGGGTTAGCTACCCGTTGTTGGTTTAGTAAGGTAACAATGTCATGCGGCTTATAATAATCCCATTACCGAAATACTAATAGACGCACCGAATTACGATGTATTGCCTAACTAGCAATACAGGGTCATACTATTGATATTGTATTCGTGTTTTGGTTTTCATAACCATATTCTTATTACGGTTTTTATTTAATCTATACAACGTTGCAAAACGTATTGTATGTGTTTTTAACGACAATGATTCGTATAATGATTTTTAGGGCAAATGCCCATATTATGATTTTGATAAAGATTTGTATAAAATGATTTTGGCTATTTTATGGCCTATTACAATGATTTGTACGAAATGATTTTTGGTACTAATTCTATACCAAAGTTATATTGATGGAATTTATTAAACTCTATGAATTCACTCGGCGTTATCGCTGACCTTTTGTTTTAACATGTTTTATCTCAGGTACATGAAGGTAATTCTCGGGAAGACGACAAGAATTCATGGCCCGCACTTAAACAATATTTTCCATTCAAATATTTTGTAAAACTTTGTATGAAATAATATGACTTGGGACCGATGTAACTTTGATGTTTATGAATGGAAATGATTTAATATTAAACGACGCGATTTTTATGCGTTGTCTATGATGTGAGTAATGTGCTATCCCGTAACACCAACTAGTCTTCCGCTGTATTGAGTTGTATAAATTTGAGGGTGTTACAGTTTGGTACCAGAGCTCTCGTTATAGAGAACGAAAGATTTTTAAAACTAAGGTTTTGAATAAAACATTTCAAAGTCTTTTAACTATAAACATTTTTCTAAAAATGTCTAAAAATCTTTTGACTATAACGGTGCCGAAGAATTCCCGAGTTACCGATAAGGCCAGACTGAGAAGTGTTATTTTAATATATATATAACTTGGATTATATATATATATATATATATATATATATATATATATATATATATATATATATATATATATATATATATATATATATATATATATATGATGTAATTTTATAACATGATTGTTTGATGATTATTTTGATATTCATACGAGGTATTTATACGACGTAGATTGTCACAAGTAACCCTAACTCCCCTAGTAAATTAATCGAAGCTATTCTCGTAGGAATTCTAGCTATCCTAGATCTAAACCAAGTTGTGGATATTTATGATCCCAACAAATGGTTGATATTCGTAGAAATATAGATATTAGTTGATTGTGATATTGAAAAAGAATTGGAGAGATTAAATCTGATATCGATGTCATGACGATCTTTCCTTATAGAGTGGAGTTTGACAAAACGTTATCACCTGGAAAGATGTCATCTGATTCGTTGTCATCCAATTCTTAAATTTGAAATCGAAAGGGTGAATGTTGCACTTGAGGCTGTCATTGGAACCATTACCCAAAAGCCTCATGCCACTAATACCTTTCCGAGAAGTCTAGTTGAATGATCAAGTCATTTTATATTAATGACTCATTTAATAATTGTTGTTGTAAAAAATATAGGATTGGAAATTAAGTGTTGATAATATCGAGCTTTTATTGCCCTATTAAGGTCTAAGAATAAGGTTGAAAGTATCGGAATATGAGGTAGAATATCGCATTGAGTATAAATTGGTTAGAACTTGAATAAAGTAAAATTTAGCCCGTATGGAATATGAGATTGATAAGAGGAAGTTGTTAAGTTCTGTGATTGAATTATAAGGATTTAATTGATTGTAGGTTTGTGTTAAGTGTTGTTCCTAGGCCATTGTCCACTAACAAGGATGCCCAGTGTCCAAGAAATAAATTGAAGAAATCTTCTTCTGAATTGGGACCGATGGATCTTTCGGGACATATGGAACACCTAATGACTCTTGTAGATTAGTATTCATTGTGGTATCTTTTAAAAATAATCCCTAACTTAACTGTGACATCAGTTGGTAGGATGAGTTCTGAGAATTGTATGACATAGTGACACGTAATGTGTTACGGTACAATTTTGACTTGTTTGTGATTAACGAAAAGACTACCTTTGATTGCTAAATTCTACATGTATCGATGTTATCTATCTTTTCTTGCTTCTTCCTAATGCTCGCATTAGTGATGCAACCATGGAAAAAGTACTCATCTTGAATTGAGTTACGTTGTGGATTATTCTCTTTGTATTCCTGAGTGCCATCGAGGTCATGAACCTCATTATTAGTTGGCTAAGCTCATTTCCTATCATATTGTAGTTAGTTCTCGGTGAACAACTCTTCATCACTCTTTTGCAGATCACACATTGTTTTTGTGAAGTTAAAACGGTATCCTTTGAGAAAATTTAATTTTCATTACAATAAGGATTATTCAAAGTGAGAATTATAGGTGATTGATATCAAAATGAAGTTGTTTATGACACGCTTTGGAAAACCTAATTGTTTTCATAACAAAGAAAATCTTTGCAAATTTATTATTGATTCTTATTTAAGAATTAAGCATGAAAATGTTTTTATTATAAACATGATGATAAAATTTTGACGAACTGAGTATTGCATCGTTAATCTTGAAATTGTATATAGTTGCGCGCCTACATACAATTTGGAATGGACCATGCAAGGCTGATTAGTAGTCACCATAAAACTAATGAATAAGCACTACATTTTCTTTGAAGATTGTGAAAAATTAAATTTTATGAGATCTGCAAGAAGTGAAAATAAGGACATAATGTTAGGGACACCTACATATGTGCCTGTAGCATCTATTCTTCTGAGTCGAATTTACTCATCTGTGGAAATTGTCTTATTTGACAATTGACAATTCTTTCTTGTCCAATTCTCCCGTAGTGAGATTCTTAGGAAAAGTATCTGATTATCGAGTGTTGATACCCGACTGGATGTATTGACGTTCTTACCATTTCTTATCATTTGATTTCATTTGAATGACCTGGGTAACGATCCGAGGAGCTTTCGAATGCGTACTCAAATTATGAAAACATGGGATATATTCATATTCGTTAAATGTTTTCGTCTGTATCTGATTTGAAATTCTCTCGCATAGATTTTGTGTTGACCTTACTCTTTAGATGAAAGTTGTATCTCCATATATCCTTAAAATTATGAAGGATTATGAATTATTATTAGTCTTTTGAGAAGTTCACATCTTACCGACGGCAATGGAACTGGAAAGTTGATAGTGCCAGTAGAATGGATTGATTGATTATGACATGACGACATTGTCTTAATCGATGGGAACTCGAATAGAATTCCCCTAAATGATAAGATGTTGATTATCAAAAGTGATTTAAATAATCCCCGATAGGTGGCTGTATCCTGTATTTAGACTTAAAATTATACCATGAATGGTTGTGAACTAGTTATAGATATTATAAGCTAGAAAGAACCTAATATGAATGTACAAAAAAAAGAAGATAATTTTGTTATTTGAAACTTTAGTAAGTATTTGTTGGTGAATTACGTAGACTTTCGCCATTAAGGAAAGTTGAAATTGGTATTGATTATATTCCCGGTGTTGCATTTGTGGCTTGTACACTATACGTCAACACCATCTAAATTAAAGGAATTACCGTACAACTGAGAGAGTTGTCGGAGAAAGATTTTATTATACCAAGCCTGTCATCCTGAAGAGCTATGGTGTTATCATTCCTTATATTTATAGATTACTGTGACTGAGTAAATTGACAATCGAAAACGATATCCATAACTCGAATGGAAGATTTGTTCGATCATTTACAAAGTTTTTTTTGATCCTCAGCATGGTTATCATCAAACTTCGCATACGAAAAAGATTATCTATTCCAATCATTACATCTAGAACTTGTAATGAACATTATGAGTTTCACGTGATGTCGTTTGGATTGACTAATACACATGTAGCATTCATAAATTTGGTGAATCACGTGTGTAGGCTGTAATTTGATAAATTCATGCTTGTGATCATTAAGGACCATTTATTTGTTTATAGGAATAAGAATGAAGTTAATAATTAATTATAGATTGCCCTGAATTGACCGAACAATTAAAAATTGTACCTTGAATATTTAACATAAGACTTAAGACTTAATAATTTACATGATTTAACCATGTGATTAATAGATAGTGGAATATAAATTGACTCTTCAAAAATTTGGAAGTCATTTAAGACTTTGAGTTATACTAAAAAGAAAGTGCAAATATATTTTGACAAATGTTTTAACAAAGGATTTTAAGGGATTATTCCCTTATACACAAACCATTTAACTAAACTTCTGTTTAGGGGTAAATGTTTGTGTATACCTCAAGATAACCTAAGAGGGATTGAGGAAAACATTTAAAACATGACTTGAAATTTGAAACGATAATTTACGCTTTTCAAACTAAGAAAACTTTGACCAAAGTATAAACAAAGGTTTTTCGAACATTTACGAATCTTGTTAATTATTTTCGATAAATTAACAAAAATCTTGTTAATTAAACTCAAATTTATTTTTGAACATTTTATATAATTGGTCGAACTAAGAAATTTAAAACTTTGACGTTTACGCTTCATAAAAATTAACTAATAATTATTTAACTAATTATAATAATTATCGACGCTTTAGACGACGGATTGAGTAAAACGGATAAAAATGATAGTAAAGACGAAACTAAAACATAGAAGATATGAAGAAAGAATTTTGAATAAATACGGTTATGATATTTATTTCATGAGGAGAGTGAACGTAATTTCTGATGCATAATATAGAAAGAATATATGAGTGAATTGTGAACATGACAATTATAACATCATGAGAGGTGAATGTAGATACTGACACATTATGTAGAAAATATAAAGAACCAATTAGGATGTGTTCCTTAATAATGAAGGTGCAAAATAAATTGCCAAACAATATAAAAAATAAACGATGTTTGTAAAAAGGATAATATAGATAATAAAAGGGGTTCGCGGCTAATGTGAACCTTCAGAATTGAGAAGCCGATAGCGTTAAATATTTTAAAGACCACTTGTGATTGTCTAAATACGAATATTTTGAGATATAGTTATGTAGGAATTTGTAAGTATAAGTATTTTACTTATGTCATTTCTGACTAAAAGTATCTTTGTCTGAAGAAGTTGTACTGATGGCAATTATGAAGGCAGACATCGCCTCATACATTAGTAAACGTCTAGCCATTGCAAAGGTCATCATCTGAATTTGATTCGATTTGGGTCATCGTCGACAGACTGACCAAATCTGCTAATATCATTCCCGTTAATGATAAATGCAAAAGAGTTATGTAAACATAGTGTGCCTGTATCGAACATCTTTATCAAGATCCTCGCTTCGAATCAAATTTCTAGAGATCTGCTTAGAAATCATTGAGAACGAACCTTGATGAGAGTACTATATACCACCCCAAATCGAAGGGACGAGGTAAAGTAACAATACAAAGTAATATAAGTGCTGTTTTATGTTTGAATGATTGACCTTTGGAAATAGACCGTATAATCGTTTTCCTTTGGAGAGATTATCATTGATAATTATCGTGTTAGGAAGAAGATCGAATCTTGTTAGGATCTAAATATTAGAGCATCTGTAAGCAGGAGTTGAGATGAAGACACCCGACATACATCCATTGTGAGTTGGACATGTCTTTTAGGTTTAAGGTTTCCTATGATGGCGAACCTAACCTTGCAAAATACCCGACCCGCGAGATCTGAAATGATTGTTGAAATTAGGATCTGATTATTGACAGCCGGTAGTGGGCAAGAGGTTATGTGAATGTGAAATGTAGATCTTGAAGTGCCAAATGGGTAGCGAAGTTATGCCACAATTTTTAACCTTGGAAAAATGAATTCATGATCTGACAAATCATGGGATATAAGTCCCCGTTGTATGGGACCATTGAGATGATGTAAAAGTTGGGATTGAAAGGCATATAAGCCGGATCTACCCTAGGACTTCAAAGACTGCGTAAATTATGTTTCGTATATCGAACTTGATGGAATATCTATCGAGTGAAAATATGATTGTTCTTAGTAAAGCTTAGATCGGCGAAAAGTTACATTCATCAGAAACCCGTGAACATCATGGATAGAGAAAGTAAGTCAACATTAAGCCTGATCTTATTCCCGTAGTTATGTCTGATGAAACTCGCGTATCGTAATGAATTACACTTGTGAGAAAAGACCGAATGTGGAGGAGATACCCACATGTCTTTAACTCTATAAGAAGCGAGTAGTAAGATGATCTTTGAGGAAAAAGATCCTGTTTAGGGGTAAATGCTGTGACAATCCGTCAATTTATGGTCGATATTTTATTCTCAATATTTATTTGAAAACATTATTTTAATGTTACAATATGAACTCACTTATTTTTGGGAAGAAATTTGGATTTACGTCTTGAAGTAGCATCGACTACGTTTAAACCGGAGGATTCTACGTTACGTGCTTACGTTTACATACACCGTCTTTGGTGACAGTCCGACATTTCAGAAAATAAATTTATCCGCGAATATTATTTTGGAGTTTTAAATTTGTGTTAGTTCATAAACTCACAAATTTACGAGAAGAGAATAGGACTTACGATTTTATTTTAACGTCCTTTACGACTAAACCGGAAACCTTAGGATTACGTATTTACGTTTTCGAACTCCGTTTTTGATGAGACAATTTTTATTGGATTCGTTTTGTGCCGTTGATTCATAATTTATAAAAACGTTTTTCGTAAAACGACCCGAGGGCACGCAAATCGAGGAAACTAGAATCAAGAAATACCCGTAAACTAGTGAGATGGGACAAAATACATTGTCCCACCCCACTAGCACACATGGGGCGGCCAAAAACTCACCAACACCTTTAGGTGTCAAATTTTATTTAACAAGTGTTATACTTGTCATGGAAGCTTACACATTAAGCTAGCTACTAGTCAAAACTACTTCCACACAAACCATTGTCTTCATTTCCTACATGCAAAAACCACCAATTTCCTCTCTACTATCTCATGGTGCCGTCCTATATTACCCCAAAAACACCATTTTGATCAAAAATCAACCATGAAATCCTATGTTATATACACATATGTTGAAGTCCTTTTGAAACCCTATTAATTTGGTGGTGCTTATAACATCCATGGAGGAGTTTCCATGGAGTCTTGGGGCTGATTTCCCACAAGGAGTTTATAAAGATTGGTGGTCATGAAGATGGTCTTGGTGCATCACAAGTTTCTCCATCAAAATCCATGTTTTGATCAACCTACATCATCATGGTGGTATAAAGATTGTCCTCCTCATCTTCTTGTTATTTTGATTATGTAAACATGTATTTTATTTCCTATTGTATATGTATATGATGATTATATGATGATAAAAATGTTATGTGGGGATTTGGTGTTGATAAAAATGATTAAAAATGTGAAAAACTATAAATAACAAGGCTAAAATCTTGCTTAATTTACATGGCTGTATAAAACAGTAAAGAAACATGTCATGGACTGTTAAAATGATGAAGTAGAATGTATTTACAGTAAGCTATGGGTCTTGTACACATGTGAGAGTTTGCCATGCAATGGAATCATTGTAATGAGTGAGATATGATCAAAACAAGTTTAGGGTATAAATCTGAGGTTACTGTTTTGGACGATTTTTAGAAAATATTTAAAGGATGATTCAACAGTAGCTATAGAAGAGTTAAATGGAGCACATATTATTTAGTTTATGTGATAAAAATTTGAGCTTCTATCTCCATATAGAACTCAGGATATGACAGTTTTGGTGAAAGTGAAGATAAAAATCAGATTTTGGAAATTAAAGAATAATACTATTATATAAGCACTCAAAATTTAATAGTATAAAATATAAATTAAAACCCACTAACCTATATAATACATTTATATAAATATGTACAATGGTAAATAAGTGGACATTTTATAAAAATGATAACTTGTTAAGTTTTATAAGTTATAAAACTATAAACTTGATTTTTACGACTTTTTCGGCTATTAGCGTAAAATTAACGTTTTTGTTAAATAAAACTTAGATGGTTGGACCCGTCTAATGAAAACTTTATAAAACTTATATACTGATATATAGACATGTATAACAAGTAAAAACCGATAAAAACCCGAACTATAGGACAAACGGACATTAACGAGCTAAATAAGCATATTGGACTAATAATTGGACTAAATAAGTTAAACACTTATAAAAAGTACTTATTGGGCTTAACCCATTTGGGCCCAACATATAAAGTATAACTACTGATAATATAAGTATAAAAATGATTAATAAGAGTTAAAGAACTTATAATAAGTATATTGGACTTAAAACACGTAAATAGGCAAAACTAGAAAACTAGTATAAAAGTTATCGACATATAACACTAAAATGAGTAGACGAGAATATGTAAACCCATTTGATCATCATATATATATAATCATCATATGTATACATAATTGTTATTTTTATAAAGTCATTGGACATGAGTCTAAGACGAGTATTATTGTCTAGGTTTCCGTGATTGAAGCACGTACCGTACGTCCGAATTGCCGATAACCCGCCTTCCCACATCAACGTGAGTTCATAGCCTCGCACTCTTTTAGTTGTTTTTATGAAATGTTTTATAAACCCGCGAGGGAGATAACATGTTAGTTTTTATAAAATAGGACACCATTTGTCCCGATTGTTTGTTTATTGATTTGGACCCGAATGATTGAATGACCCGATTGTATGACCCGATAAATGATTAAAGGACCTGATAGATGAAAATAAATGGATTATTAAAGTTAGGTTATGTCACTAAAAGTCCCATTAGCATGAATTGTGAACTACCGGGATTTGGTAGACGCTTATGCATTTAATAGTACTATTTGGGGACGATCACCCCAGTTCGCGCCTTGACGGTTGATCCCCGTCGTGCCACATTGATTGGTAAGCGAATTTATGTATGAGAAGATTTCCATAGCGTGACCTTTGTGACGACACGCTACTTTAGATGGGCAAATTGAGTATCGGGTTAGCTACCCGTTGTTGGTAGGTAACAATATCATGCGGCTTATAATAATCCAATTACCGAAATACTAATAGACGCACCGAATTACGATGTAATTGCCTGACTAGCAATAAAGGGTCATACTATTGATATTGTATTCGTGTTTTGGTTTTCATAACCATATTCTTATAACGGTTTTTATTTAATCTATACAACGTTGCAAAACGTATTGTATGGTGTTTTTAACGACAATGATTCGTATAATGATTTTTAGGGCAAATGCCCATATTATGATTTTGATAAAGATTTGTATAAAATGATTTTGGCTATTTTATGGCTTATTACAATGATTTGTACGAAATGATTTTTGGTACTAATTCTATACCAAAGTTATATTGATGGAATTTATTAAACTCTATGAATTCACTCAGCGTTATCGCTGACCTTTTCTTTTAACATGTTTTATCTCAGGTACTTGAAGGTAATTCTCGGGAAGACGACAAGAATTCATGGCCCGCACTTAAACAATATTTTCCATTCAAATATTTTGTAAAACTTTGTATGAAATAATATGACTTGGGACCGATGTAACTTTGATGTTTATGAATGGAAATGATTTAATATTAAACGACGCGATTTTTATGCGTTGTCTATGATGTGAGTAATGTGCTATCCCGTAACACCAACTAGTCTTCCGCTGTATTGAGTTGTATAAATTTGGGGGTGTTACACTATGGAAATCTTCTCATACATAAATTCGCTTACCAATCAATGTGGCACGACGGGGATCAACCGTCAAGGCGCGAAATGGGGTGATCGTCCCCAAATAGTACTATTATATGCATAAGCGTCTACCAAATCCCGGTAGTTCACAATTCATGCTAATGGGAATTTTAGTGACATAACCTAACTTCAATAATCCATTTATTTCATCTATCGGGTCCTTTAATCATCTATCGGGTCATACAATCGGGTCATACAATCATTCGGGTCCAAATCAATAAACAAACAATCGAGACAAATGGTGTCCTATTTTATAAAAACTAACATGTTATCTCCCTCGCGGGTTTATAAAACATTTCATAAAAACATTTAAAAGAGTGTGAGGCTATGAACTCACGTTGATGTGGGAAGGCGGGTTATCGGCAATTCGGACGTACGGTACGTGCTTCAATCACGGAAACCTAGACAAATAATACTCGTCTTAGACTCTTGTCCAATGACTTTATAAAAATAACAATTATGTATACATATTATTATTTTATATATATTATGATCAAGTGGGTTTACATATTCTCTTTTACTCATTTTAGTGTTTACGTATTGGTAACTTCTTACTAGTTTACTAGTTTTACCTATTTACGTGTCTTAGGTCCAATAAACTTATTATAAGTTCTTTAACTTGTTTTAATCCATTTTATACTTATATTATCAGTATTTAAACTTTACAAGTTGGGCCCAAATGGGTTAAGCCCAATAAGTTCTTTTTATAAGTGTTTAACTTATTTAGTCCAATTATTAGTCCAATATGTTAACTTAGTCCGTTAATGTCCGTATGTTATATAGTTCGGGTTTTATCGGTTTTTACTTGTTATATATGCTTATATATCAGTATATGAGTTTATAAAAGTTTACATTAGACGGGTCCAACCGTCTAAGTTTTATTTAACAAAAACGTAAATTTTATGGTAATAGTCCAAAAAGTTGTAAAAATCATGTTTATAGTTTTATAACTTATAAAACTTATCAATTTACCATTTTTGTAAAATGTCCATTTATTTATCCTTATACATATTTATATAAATGTATTATATAAGTTAGTGGGTTTTAATTCACATTTTATATTATTTTTATTTGAGTGCTTATATAATACTATTATACATTAATTTCCAAAATCTGATTTTTATTTTCATGTTCACCAAAACTGCCATATCTAGAGTTCTATATGGAGATAGAAGCTCAAACGTTTATGACATAAACTACATGATATGTGCTCCATTTAACTCTTTTATAGATACTGTTGAATCAGCCTCTAAGTATTTTCTAAAAATCGTCAAAAACAGTGAACTCAGATTTGTACTTTAAACTTGTTTTGATCATATCTCACTCATCCTAATGATTCCATTGCACGGCCAACTCTCCCATGTGTACAAGACCCATAGCTTACTGTAAATTGATTATACTTCATCATTTTATCAGTCTAACATGTGGTTCTTTACTGTTTTTATACAGCCTACCATTTAAACAAGATTTACCCATTTTACATGTAGTTTGTCCATCTTTTTAAGCATGTTTATCAACACCAAATCCCCACACAATATTTTTAATCATCATTCATCATAATATACATATACATAAGTAAAATAAATACATGTTTACATAATCAAAAATAACAAGAGGATGAGGAGGACAATCTTTATACCACCAAGTTGATGTAGGTTGTGATCAAAACATGGATTTTGATGGAGAAACTTGTGATGAACCAAGACCATCTTCAAGACCACCATTCTTCATGAACACCTTGTGGAAAATCAGCCCTAATACTCCATAGAACTACTCCTTGGATGTTAAAACTTGCACCAATCTTCCTCTTTTTGAATGGAGATTAACATATGTAAGTTATAACATATGTTTGTGGTTAAAATTTGTATGATGGTGGTGTTTTGGTTGAAGTGGGACGGCAAGAAGAAGAGAGTAGAGAGAAAATGTGTGTTGTTTGCATGTATGGAAATGGGAGAATGGTTTTAGCTAGTGGTTTTGATGTTGGTGGGGAAAGTAGCTTTGAAACTAAGCTAAGACATGTGTTATGCTTCATTGTGAAGCTTTTGACACATAAGTGGTGTATGGTGAGGTGGTGGACGTCTCATATATGGGGGTGGGGCAAAAGTTATTTTGTCTCATCCCCATTTATTTACGGGTATTCCTCGATTCTAGTTTCCTCGATTTGCGTGTCCTCGGGTCGTTTTACGAAAAACGTTTTTATAAATTATGAATCAACGGCACAAAACGAATCTAATAAAAATTGTCTCATCAAAAACGGAGTTCGAAAACGTGAATACGTAATCCTAAGGTTTCCGGTTTAGTCGTAAAGGTTGTTAAATTAAAATCGTAAGTCCTAATCTCTTCTCGTAAATTTGTGAGTTTATGAACCAACACAAATTTAAAATCTCAAAATAATATTCACGGATAAATTTATTTTCTGAAATGTCGGACTGTCACCAAAACGGTGTATGTAAACGTAAGCACGTAACGTTGAATCCTCCGGTTTAGAAGTAGTCGATGCTACTCCAATACGTAAATCCAAATTTCTTCCCAAAAATAAGTGAGTTCATAATATAACATTAAAATAATATTTTCAATTAAATACTGAGAATAAAAATATCAATCATAAATTGACGGATTGTCACAGCATTTACCCCTAAACAGGATCTTTGTCCTCAAAGATCATCTTACTAATCGCTTCTTATAGAGTTAAATCCATGTGGGTATTTCCTCCACATTCGGTCTTTTCTCACAAGTGTAATTCATTACAATACGCGAGTTTCAGCAAACATAACTACGGGAATAAGATTAGGCTTAATGTTGACTTACTTTCTCTATCCATGATGTTCACGGGTTTTTGATGAATGCAACTTTTCGCCGATCTAAACATTACTAAGAAGAATTCAGATTTTCACTTGATAGATATTTTATCAAGTTCGATATACGAAACATAATTCACGCAGCTTTTGAAGTCCTAGGGTAGATCCAGCTTATATGCCTTTCAAACCAATCTTTCACATCATCTCAATGGTCCCATACAACGGGGACTTATATCCCATGATTTGTCAGATCATTAATTCATTTCTCCACGGTTAAAATTTTGGCATAACTTCGCTACCCATCTGGCACTTCAAGATCTACCTTTCATATTCACATAACCTCCTGCCCACTACCGGTAGTCAATAATCAGATCCTAATTTCAACAATCATCTCAGGTCTCGCGGGTCGAGTATTTTTGGAAGGTTATGTTCGCCATCATAGGAAACCTTAAATCTAAAAGACATGTCCAACTCACAATGGGTGTATGTCGGGTGACTTCGTCTCAACTCTTGCTTACAAATGCTCTAATGTTTTGATCCTAACAAGATTCGATCTCAATCCTAATACGATGATTATCAATGATAATCCTTCCAAAGGAAAACGATTATACGGTTCATTACCAAAGGTCAATCATTCAAACCTAGATCAACACTTTTAGAATTTCGTATCGTTACTTTACCTCGTCCCTTCGATTGGGGTGGTACATAGTACTCTCATCAAGGTTCGTTCTCAATGACTTCTGAGCAAATCTCTAGAAATTCGATGCGAAACGAGGATCTTGATAGAGATGATCGATACAGGCACACTATGTTTATATAACTCTTTTGCATTTATCATTAACGGGAATGATATTAGAAGATTTGGTCAGTCTATCGACGATGACCCAAATCGAATCAAATTCAGATGATGACCTTTGCAATAGCTAGACGTTTACTAATGTACGAGGCGATGTCTGCCTTCATATTTTGTCATTAGTACAACTTCTTTAGACAAAGATACTTTTAGTCATAAATGACATAAATAGAATACTTATACTTACAAATTCCAACCTAACTATATCTCACAATCCTCCGTATTTAGACAATCACAAGTGGCCTTTTATACATCTAACACCATCGGCTTCTCAATTCTAATGGTTCACATTAGCCGCGAACCCCTTTTTATTACCTATATTCACCTCTCATGATGATATAGTTATCATGTCCATAATTCACTCAGGTATTCTTTCTATATTATGCGTCAGTAATTACGTTCACCTTTCTTCATATTTTCTAAGTTTCAGTTTCGTCTCATCTATCATTTTTATCAATTTTTCTCAATCCGGCGTTTAAAGCGTCGATAATTATTACAATTAATTAAATAATAACTATTAAATTTTTATGAAACGTAAACGTAAAAATTTTAAATTTCTTAGTTCGACCAATTATATAAAATGTTCAAAAATAAATTTGAATTTAATTAACAAGATTTTTGTTGATTTATCGAAAATATTTAATAAGATTCCTAAATGTTCGAAAAACCTTTGTTTATTCTTTAGTCAAAGTTTTCTTAGTTGAAAAGTAAAGATTATCGTTTCAGATTTTAAGTCATGGTTTAACGGTTTTCTCAATCCTTCTTAGGTTGTCTTGAGGTATACAAAAACATTTACCCCTAAACAGAAGTTTAGTTAAATGGTTTGTGTATAAGGGAATAATCCCTTAAAAATCCTTTGTTAAAACATTTGTCAAAACATATTTGCACTTTCTTTTTGGTAAAGCTAAAAGTCTTAAAAGGGCTCTTAATTTTTTTTGAAGAGTCAATATAGATTCCATTATCTTTTAATCACATGGTCAATTAATATAAATGATTAAGTCTTAAATCACATGTTAATTATTCAAGGTACAAGTTTTAATTGTTTGGCCAATTTAGGGCAATCTATAAATAATTACTAACTCCTTTTTATACTTATAAACTAACAAATGGTCCTTAATGATCACAAGCATGAATTTATCAAATTACAGCCTACACACGTGATTCACCAATTTTATGAATGCTACATGTGCATTAGTCAATCCAAACGACATCACGTGAAACTCATAATGTCCATTACAAGTACCGGATGTAGTGATTGGAATAGATAATCTTTTTCGCGGACGCGAAGTTGATGATAACCATGCCGTGGATCAAATTGCTAGAACCTTGTAAATGATCGAACAAGTCTTCCATTTCGAGTTATGGATATCGTTTTCGATTGTCAATTTACTCAGTTCACAGTAATCTTATAAATATAAGGAATAATAACACCATAGCTCTTCATGATGACGAGCTCGGTAGAATAAAATCTTTCTCCGATAACTCTCTCAGTTGTACGATAATTCCTTTAATTCAGATGGTGCTGACGTACAGTGCACACGCCACAAGTGCAGCACCGGGAATATAATCAATACCAATTTCAATCTGCCTTAATGGCAAAAGTCTAGGTAAGTCATCAATAAATACCTCCTAAAGTTTCAGGTAACATAAACATCTTTTAATAAATTCATTTTAGGTTCTTCTAGATTACAATATCTATGACTAATTCACAATCATTCATGGTATAATTTTAAGTCTAAATACAGGATATCGTCATCTACCAAGAATTATTTAGATCACTTTTGATAATCAACATCTTATCTTTTTTGGGGAATTCTACTCGAGTTCCCATCAATTAAGACAATGTCGTCATGTCATAATCAATCAATCCATTCTACCAGCACTATCAACTTTCCAGTTTTATCGCCGTCGATAAGATGTGAACTTCTCAAAAGTCTAATAATAACTCATAATCCTTCACAAATTCAGGAATATCTGGAGACACAACTACTATTAAAAGAGTAAGGTCAACGCATAATCTATGCGAGAGAATTTCAAATCAGATACAGATGAAAACATTTAATGAATATGAATATATCCCATGTTTTCATAATTTGAGTACGCATTCGAAAGCTCCCCGGATCGTTACCCAGGTCATTCAAATGAAATCAATTCAAAAGAAATGACAGGTACGTCGATACATCCAGTCGGGTATCAATACTCGGTAATCCAATACTTTTCCTAAGAATCTCACTACGGGATAATTGGACAAGAAAGAATTGTCAATTGTCAAATAAGACAATTTCCACAGATGAGTAAGTTCGACTTAGAAGAATAGATGCTACATGCACATATGTAGGTGTCCCTAACATTATGTCCCTATTTTTCACTTCTTCCAGATCTCATAAAATTTAATCTTTCACAATCTTCAAAGAAAATGTAATGTTCATTCATTAGTTTTATGGTGACTACTAATCAGCCTTGCATGGTCCATTCCAAATTGTATGTAGGCGTGCAACTATATACAATTTCAAGATTAATGATGCAATACTCAGTTCGTCAAAATTTTATAATCATGTTTATAATAAAAACATTTTCATGCTTAATTCTTAAATAAGAATCAGAAATAAATTTACAAAGATTTTATTTGTTATGAAAACAATTAAGTTTTCCAAGGTGCTTTACAAACAACTTTATTTCGATAACAATCACTTATAAATCTTAATTTGATTAATCCTTATAGTAATGGAAATTCAATTTTTCTCAATGGATACTGTTTTATCTTATAAAAACAATCAGTGATCTGCAAAAGAGTGATGAAGAGTTGTTCACCAAGAACTAACTACAATATGATAGGAAATGAGCTTTAGCCAAATAATCATGAGGTTCATGACCTTGATGACTTTCAAAAAGAATAATCCACAACGTAACTCAATTCAAGATGAGTACTTGTTCAATGGTTGCATCACTAATGCGAACATTAGGATGAAGCAAGAAAAGATAGATAACATCGATACATGTAGAATTTAGCAATCAAAGGTAGTCTTTTCATTAATCACAAACAAGTCCAATTGTACCGTAACACATTATGTGTCACTATGTCATACAATTCCAATATCTCATCCTACCAACTGATGTCTCAGTTAAGTTAGGGATTATTTTTAAAAGATACCTCAATGAATACTAATCTACAAGAGTCATTAGGTGTCCCACCTGTCCCGGAAGATCCATCGGTCCCAATTTAGAAGAAGATTTCTTCAATTAATTTCTTGGACACTGGGCATCCTCATTAGTGGACAACAGCCTAGGAACAACCTTTAACACGAATCAACAATCAATTAAAACATTATAATTCAATCACAAAACTTAACGACTTCTATTAATAATCTCATATTCCATACGGGTTAAATTTTTCTTTATTCAAGTTTCAACCAACTTATACTCAATTCGATATCCTACCTCATTTTCCAATACTTTCAATCTTATTCTTAGACCTTAATAGGGCAATAAAAGCTTGATATGATCAACACTTAATTTCCAATCCTATAGCTCTTACAACAACAATTATCAAATGAGTCGCTAGTATGAGATGACTCATACATTCAATTAGACTTCTCGCAAAGGTATTAGTGGCATGAGGCTTTTGGGTAATGGTTCCAATGACAGCCTCAAGTGCAACATTCACCCTTTCGATTTCAAATTTAAGAATTGGATGACAATGAATCAGATGACATCTTTCTAGGTGGTAACGTTTTGTGAAACTCCACTCTATAAGGAAAGATCGTCATGACATCGATATTAGATTTAATCTCGCCAATTCTTCTGTAATATCACAATCAACTAATATCTACATTTCTACGAATATCAACCATTTGTTGAGATCATAAACATCCACAACCTGGTTTAGATCTAGGATAGCTAGAATTCCTACGAGAATAGCTTCGATTAATTTACTAGGGGATTTAGGGTTCCTTGTGACAATCTACGTCGTATAAATACCTCGTATAAATATCAAAATAATCATCAAACAATCATGTAATAAAATTACATCATATATATATAATCCAAGTTATATATATATATTAAAATAACACTTCTCAGTCTGGCTGTAATAACCCGAACATTAAAATCAACATTTAGACTGAGATCAAATCTTATTCCTAGTAGTCGTATCAATATTTATTACCCGACTTTCATTTGTCATGTTCGTTCTACGAATAATATTGATTAATCGGCTAACCGACAAGGTTAAGGCTTTAACGTATAGAATATGTGTCATTTGTTATTTACGGCAAAGTCTATGTCCGTCATCGACCGTAAATATTCTCGTTATGACATAGAAATATTTTCTATTGTCGTCGTTTTAATTTCTCGTTTTATGAGAATTCTTGATAATTTACGTTAAACCTTTAGGCGTCATTCGTTTTTGGAATGCGTTAACGTTTATTAAATTATAATCCCTCCTTTATTTATTGAAATATAAATGTTCTCCGAATGTCAATGTTTTTATATTATATTGAGCGTTTATTTTTCGTGGTCAATGCGTATCTTTTAAATCGCGTAACTTCTAAAATATCGGATTTTGATAATACCCGCTTATCTAAAAACTATCAAAAGTATAAACCATATCTCATTCCAAACTATATTCTATTCTCATTTCTAATCTTTTTACACGTCTCACAACTTGGACAAATATCTTAATGTTCTCGAATGTTGATGGCATGTGTATATGTTGTAAATCTTATCACATACATACATTTCATAACTTACAAAACAAAATGTACAACCCCTTTTCTTAGTCATCTATATCCGAATCACAATAATAAACCTACTAAATAATCACCACATATAAGTTCTAGTTAAACTCTCGAATAAAAGGGTTGAAAGCGTATGATATAGCTAGTGTTTTGGATTGATTTCCTCATAGACTTCATTACATCATCATTTTTTTGAGTTCTTGGGTTGGAGTCCTAATATTTATAACAAGTATTAGAAGCTTGGGTAAAATAGATATTGGGTTGCTTGGAGTGCTTCTTGATCAAGAATTTCATTTGAGTAGTTTATTGTTGAGGTATTTCTCATCATTCTTATAAGGCTTATGATATTTTTTTATGTATATATTTATTTCATGTTGTTATTTTATCTTTGATCAGTAGAAATGAAATAAATGGACAATATCAGCAGGTTTAAGACTTGTAAAAGTTAACATATTAGTATACAAATGTTATTTGAAGATCCTCTGGGTGGCCCATTTCGTGGCGACACTCGATGAACGATTTATAGCCGATATACTAAAGGGTATCCAAAACAGACATACTGTTTTGCATGGGCTAAAACTCATAAAAGTTGTATAGTAGTCCCTAAATATATAAGACTATAGGTTGTAGCTAAACTTATGTAGAACACACACTAATCGGGTGGTTTTCTACGGATAAACGGTTTGGAAATGGCGGCCGAAACGGTGAGAACGAGATTGGCAGACAAAAACAGCCAACTCGCCTAAGTGATAAAATGGGTAAATGAGCTATGATAATTATACATTAGGGGTAATTGGACTTATAATAATTAAAATACATAAGTTGAGAATAAATTTGATAAAAAGAACTCATCTAGATTATTTACAGTTTAGGAGAAACGATCTAATCTACGAGGCATGTTGGTAAATAATAAGAATTCACCATATTGAATTAACGTAAAACGTGTCCATTTTTATATAACACGAGGTGGTAGGACCCACTCATTAGAAATTATAGATCCTTTATATATCTATAGTTATAGAACCCAAGATCTGACCAACATGAAATATTAAGTCGACATCATTTTGGGACGTTTTAGAACCTGTAATTATATAAAATGGACTTGGGCCACAAAAGCCCAACTTACACTTGTAATTGCTATTGGGCAATTATTGGGACTAAGTTTAATAACCAAATTGGAGTCTAATACTCATTTTTAAATGGCCTTAAGTTATATAAAAGTGTAACGGGCCACTAATGGGCCTTAACGAGCTTAATGATCATAATGGGATAATACATGGTAAATTGTTATCAAAAGTTTTATAAAACTTATGTAATATCCAAATTTACTAAAGTGAACTATTTACATATATATGATTATGTATAGTCTCGAACCTTAGACGCGTCTCGTCTTATTGGTCTCGTTCGGTTGTATATCGACCGTTGGGCATCTCGTTCTCGATTAGTGAGCGATTATTATCTCGTGAAGTCGTGTATTGACTATTGAACGTTTGTTCCTTGATCTACGTGTGATCGCTATATCAAGTGAGTTCATAGCCTCGCTTTTACTACTTTATATGTGTTTTCAAACCCGCGAGGGGGAATACATGCTCTTGGTATAAAATATATGATGTTTATATATATGGTTTTGAGAAAATACATGTTTATTAATAAACATGTGGTTTGCTATATGCTTGGAACGAATACAAGTTGTTGTAACTGAATGTAAGATTGTTGATTAAATGCTTTTGAAAGATGAGCACAAGTGTTGATTGTATTGATTGTGAACCGCTATTTGCTAAGTGCTGTATTGCCAAAATTTGAAAGTCCCTAAAACCCATGAACCGTTAACTACCTGTAATGGGTAGGCGCTGGTACAGACGGATGGATCCATCGGGGATAGCCCCCACCTGGGCAGGTCGCACCTGTGGGTTGGAGGCTCAGCCAGGTGTGTTGTATTAGAAGTAAGGGGGTATTCGGCAAAATACCAGACTAGGGCATTATTATACTTAAGGCTTCGGTGTCATGGCTTAGTAGAATAGCGTGGACTTTGGGTATTGCATGTGTTGCACTATCGACAGTGGATGAGATTCTTGTGTTCAAAAGCTTTATGGTTTATTTAAAAACCCATTATTGTTTATTAAAAACCTATGAATTCACTCAACCGTTGTGTTGACATGTTAGCATGTATTCTCAGGTGTGTAGGTTTAAGAGCAGCTGGAGCATGGAGCCGCGTAGGATAAAGTAAAGGCAAAACAAACAATTTCCATTCGATACATTTGACAAATCTTTATTTTTTTCTTAAGGTTTGTATAAATTAATGGGACCTCTTTTTTTAGTTAACTCTAATTTAATAAAATTATCGAATGGTTTATTTTATAAAACGTCTCTTTTGAGGTCGTTTTCTATGACTGTGTGTGATGTGCTATGAAGTAACACCCAATGTTGATATTCCGCTACCTTGTGAAATTGGGGGTGTTACAGATTGGTATCAGAGCACTAGTTATAGCGAACTAGGTCATTTTTACAACCTAGACTATAACTGCTCTTTCGTAAAATTGTTTTATTGCCTTACAAAGTATCCGCGCGCTCATGGCTCTTAGAAACCAATGCTTGGTTTTGATTGTGTGATCCTATGTGTATATAGGAATGATTGTATGTATATGTAGGTACATACTATGGTATTTAAAGGCATTGCGCGTGAAGCAACGGTCCTTGCGTGATTATCGTACATTTTATGATACGGTTTTATAGAGAGTTTGGCCTCGCCGCCAATCACCTTTCTTGATAATTAATTTGTTATCCGAATACGAGTATGGAACTCGTTTGATATTTTGGGTACATGTATATTGTTTCATAATCTATCGCATATCGACTAATTTAAGCTCGATTGTTGTCATCGCATCGTGATGTGCCATTTTAGGACATCTCCTTTTGGAACGTAACTGATAAACATATTATTTTATTTATGTACTCTTTATCATTTTTGAAGAATCATTTCTTCAAGGAGACATCTTCTACGTAATATAACGTTTAATTGAATTGTGTTTGAATACGTTTTGCGGCGAAAAGGAGGATGCCAATGCTGGACCTAAAATATATATATATACCCAAATCAACTATATATAATTTGGGTACGACAAAGATATGCTCATAGTAGTCATTAGTTGAGAAATTTAATACTTTGTATTTAAATGGAATGGGACATTTAAATATAATGATTTTAAATCGCCCAACTATGTGTCGTTTAAGGTTCTCTTATTAAAATGGATTGGGACATTTGAATAAGAAAGTTTTAAACCACTGGACCTTAGATTGTCGATGGTTTATTTATTCAAATGGTATGGGACATTTAAATACACAAATCATGGAGGAAGTTTGACACCCTGTAATTTTCTTGGCATTTGATTTGGTTATAATATCGTGTTTTGTGACGGTATTACCTGAGTAGGATGATTTATAATCGTCTTGTTGAAATAAATTGGGACGCCTTTTTATTTGTGCAAGAAAGTTATAAGTTCCCGAACCATAAATTTATAATCCTTGTTTACATGGATTGGGACGCCTTTGGATGTAAATAACAAATTATAAATGAGTGGGCTCAAGTCTGCCAGACTTGGTTTATGTTCATTTTGTATACGGGTGTATTTTTTCGACTCGTGTTTCGTTGGTATGAATCATTCATTACCGTCGCCATTATGGTTACTATTGATTATCGTCTATGTACGAGTAATACGTTAGAATTCTCTCGAGTTATGATTTATTTATATGGACTATTTCTAATAAGTCCCTACTATCGCAAGCTTAATAAGATAACCGTTAAGGACCATTACTCGTTCCAAAAATAGACGACTTGTCAAATCGACACCAGGATTTAAATGTGTATTTGTGGTTTGACCGACGATTAAGTCATCAACGACTACTTAGCTTGGATGTAAATATTTTGAATTTTTTTTACTAACAAGTGTTCACTAAAGGCTTTCTTGGTGATCAACGGTGGCTAGCCATATTTGAGATTTATGTGCAAAGCCTTTTCTTGTAATGTATTTATATGATATCTGAT
The DNA here is from genome assembly GCA_025667525.1 of Glebionis coronaria. NCBI lineage: Eukaryota > Viridiplantae > Streptophyta > Magnoliopsida > Asterales > Asteraceae > Glebionis > Glebionis coronaria. The sequence goes on along the minus strand of JANFOE010001677.1, from coordinate 297,366 downwards.
TTAGTCAATTGGCCATACATTATGTAAGATCGAGGCGGCATTCTGAAATGACGTATAATCTTGGGTAACGTGTACCTCATAATATCTTTTGGGTATGGATCCGTGTGTGAGAACCCTGTATTATATTTTAGGTATTGATCCATTTATGAGCACCATGTAATATCATTTGGGTATGAATCCGTGTGTGAGCACCCTCTGATAAAAAAAAAATTAAAAAAAACTTAATAATAATATTTCAGGATATGCATCCATGGCTATTAGGCCCGTGAATATCCATTAACTTGCAAAAAAAAAAAATTTTCGACTGGATTATCCAAAAATCTTGTCAAATATTCTTATTTATCATGACTTGGCTACTTAGCAAGCATGATTTAACTTGATTGCACTTATTTGATTTGGCATGGCTAGGCTATTTTGTAAGCATGTCGTAATGTGATTATATGTGCCTAATGATGGCTTTTATATTTGATTTGGATCATAGTTCCTCCGATCGAGTAATGTATACTCCAAATGATTTCCGTGTCGATGAATTCGCTTTTGACGGAATAAGTTTGCATGGTCGAGATCAATGCAATTAGGTGATTTTTTATGAATAGTACTAATTACCTCGTCTTGATGATTTTGTAACGTTTTGATGGACTTATGTGTGATCCATGTGATTTTATTTTACGACGTAATTGTTTTAATGAGACACGTGGACGATATCTGCTTCGATCTGATCGAGGTGATCACCGATGTTTTTGAATTAATTGTCGCATTGGAAATTTTCAAATGCACCCACTTCTTTCGACTTATCACTTTTCATATGTACTTTTTCGAACATATATCAACCGCCACATGCTTGATAAGCTAGTAGTAATATACCTTGAAACACTTCTAAAAATTCACGATTTGTCAAGTTTTTGCTTCGAATGTCTATCCGTTCGAGTTATATATTATTCTTTGCTTATAAGGATTGAAGCTATATTCAAACCATTCATTTGTGCTCGTTATGTATACTCGTTGCTTTGACTTTTATTCATCCAACCTTCGTTCGGAACCTCGGCGATGACTTGTCTATTACTCACCTCTTCGCCATTATATCTAAGACTATTGAGACAAATTAAGCGCCGGGACGTCGCTTCCTAAAGGGTTAGATGATGTAATAACCCGAACATTAAAATCAACATTTAGACTGAGATCAAATCTTATTCCTAGTAGTCGGATCAATATTTATTACCCGACTTTCATTTGTCATGTTCGTTCTACAAATAATATTGATTAATCGGCTAACCGACAAGGTTAAGGCTTTAACGTATCGAATATGTGTCATTTGTTATTTATGGCAAAGTCTATGTCCGTCATCGACCGTAAATATTCTCGTTATGACATAGAAATATTTTCTATTGTCGTCGTTTTAATTTCTCGTTTTATGAGAATTCTTGATAATTTACGTTAAACCTTTAGGCGTCATTCGTTTTTGGAATACGTTAACGTTTATTAAATTATAATCCCTCCTTTATTTATTGAAATATAAATGTTCTCCGAATGTCAATGTTTTTATATTATATTGAGCGTTTATTTTTCGTGGTCAATGCGTATCTTTTAAATCGCGTAACTTCTAAAATATCGGATTTTGATAATACCCGCTTATCTAAAAACTATCAAAAGTATAAACCATATCTCATTCCAAACTATATTCTATTCTCATTTCTAATCTTTTTACACGTCTCACAACTTGGACAAATATCTTAATGTTCTCGAATGTTGATGGCATGTGTATATGTTGTAAATCTTATCACATACATACATTTCATAACTTACAAAACAAAATGTACAACCCCTTTTCTTAGTCATCTATATCCGAATCACAAGAATAAACCTACTAAATAATCACCACATATAAGTTCTAGTTAAACTCTCGAATAAAAGGGTTGAAAGCGTATGATATAGCTAGTGTTTTGGATTGATTTCCTCATAGACTTCATTACATCATCATTTTTTTGAGTTCTTGGGTTGGAGTCCTAATATTTATAACAAGTATTAGAAGCTTGGGTAAAATAGATTTTGGGTTGCTTGGAGTGCTTCTTGATCAAGAATTTTATTTGAGTAGTTTGTTGTTGAGGTATTTCTCATCATTCTTATAAGGCTTATGATATTTTTTTGATGTATATATTTATTTCATGTTGTTATTTTATCTTTGATCAGTAGAAACGAAATAAATGGACAATATCAGCAGGTTTAAGACTTGTAAAAGTTAACATATTAGTATACAAATGTTATTTGAAGATCCTCTGGGTGGCCCATTTCGTGGCGACACTCGATGAACGATTTATAGCCGATATACTAAAGGGTATCCAAAACAGACATACTGTTTTGCATGGGCTAAAACTCATAAAAGTTGTATAGTAGTCCCTAAATATATAAGACTATAGGTTGTAGCTAAACTTATGTAGAACACACACTAATCGCGTGGTTTTCTACGGATAAACGGTTTGGAAATGGCGGCCTAAACGGTGAGAACGAGATTGGCAGACAAAAACAACCAACTCGCCTAAGTGATAAAATGGGTAAATGAGCTATGATAATTATACATTAGGGGTAATTGGACTTATAATAATTAAAATACATAAGTTGAGAATAAATTTGATAAAAAGAACTCATCTAGATTATTTACAGTTTAGGAGAAACGATCTAATCTACGAGGCATGTTGGTAAATAATAAGAATTCACCATATTGAATTAACGTAAAACGTGTCCATTTTTATATAACACGAGGTGGTAGGACCCACTCATCAGAAATTATAGATCCTTTATATATCTATAGTTAGAGAACCCAAGATCTGACCAACATGAAATATTAAGTCGACATCATTTTGGGACGTTTTAGAACCTGTAATTATATAAAATGGACTTGGGCCACAAAAGCCCAACTTACACTTGTAATTGCTATTGGGCAATTATTGGGACTAAGTTTAATAACCAAATTGGAGTCTAATACTCATTTTTAAATGGCCTTAAGTTATATAAAAGTGTAACGGGCCACTAATGGGCCTTAACGAGCTTAATGATCATAATGGGATAATACATGGTAAATTGTTATCAAAAGTTTTATAAAACTTATGTAATATCCAAATTTACTAAAGTGAACTATTTACATATATATGATTATGTATAGTCTCGAACCTTAGACGCGTCTCGTCTTATAGGTCTCGTTCGGTTATATATCGACCGTTGGGCATCTCGTTCTCGATCAGTGAGCGATTATTATCTCGTGAAGTCGTGTATTGACTATTGAACGTTTGTTCCTTGATCTACGTGTGATCGCTATATCAGGTGAGTTCATAGCCTCGCTTTTACTACTTTATATGTGTTTTCAAACCCGCGAGGGGGAATACATGCTCTTGGTATAAAATATATGATGTTTATATATATGGTTTTGAGAAAATACATGTTTATTAATAAACATGTGGTTTGCTATATGCTTGGAACGAATACAAGTTGTTGTAACTGAATGTAAGATTGTTGATTAAATGCTTTTGAAAGATGAACACAAGTGTTGATTGTATTGATTGTGAACCGCTATTTGCTAAGTGCTGTATTGCCAAAATTTGAAAGTCCCTAAAACCCATGAACCGTTAACTACATGTAATGGGTAGGCACTGGTACAGACGGATGGATCCATCGGGGATGGCCCCCACCTGGGCAGGTCGCACCTGTGGGTTGGAGGCTCAGCCAGGTGTGTTGTATTAGAAGTAAGGGGGTATTCAACAAAATACCAGACTAGGGCATTATTATACTTAAGGCTTCGGTGTCATGGCTTAGTAGAATAGCGTGGACTTTGGGTATTGCATGTGTTGCACTATCGACAGTGGATGAGATTCTTGTGTTCAAAAGCTTTATGGTTTATTTAAAAACCCATTATTGTTTATTAAAAACCTATGAATTCACTCAACCGTTGTGTTGACATGTTAGCATGTATTCTCAGGTGTGTAGGTTTAAGAGCAGCTGGAGCATGGAGCCGCGTAGGATAATGTAAAGGCAAAACAAACAATTTCCATTCGATACATTTGACAAATCTTTATTTTTTTCTTAAGGTTTGTATAAATTGGTGGGACCTCTTTTTTTAGTTAACTCTAATTTAATAAAATTATCGAATGGTTTATTTTATAAAACGTCTCTTTTGAGGTCGTTTTCTATGACTGTGTGTGATGTGCTATGCAGTAACACCCAATGTTGATATTCCGCTGCCTTGTGAAATTGGGGGTGTTACACTGGCCTTGTCGGTAACTCGGGAATTCTTCAGCACCGTTATAGTCAAAAGATTTTTAGACATTTTTAGGAAAATGTTTATAGTTAAAAGATTTTGAAATGTTTTATTCAAAACCTTGGTTTTAAAAATCTTTCGTTCTCTATAACGAGAGCTCTGGTACCAAACTGTAACACCCCCAAATTTATACAACTCAATACAGCAGAAGACTCGTTGGTGTTACGGGATAGCACATTACTCACATCATACACAACGCATAAAAATCGCGTCGTTTATTAATAAAGCATTTCCATTCATAAATATCAAAGTTACATAGGTCCCAAGTCATTTTATTTAATACAGGTTTCACAAAGCATTTGAATGGAAATAAGTCTTTAGGTGCGGGCCATGAATTCTTGTTGTCTTCCCGAGAATTACCTTCAAGTACCTGAGATAAAACATGTTAAAAGAAAAGGTCAGCGATAACGCCGAGTGAATTCATAGAGTTTAATAAATTCCATCAATATAATATCAGTATAAAAATATAATTGAAAATCATTTTGTACAAATCTTTGTAATAGACCATGAAATAGGCCAAAAACATTTTATACAAATCCTTGTCAAAATCACAATATATGCTTTCGCCTTCAAAACCATTATACGAACCAATGTCGTAAAAATATTATTCAATACGTTTTATAACATTGTATAAAGTTAAATAAAATCCGTTATATGAATATGGTTATGAAAAACCAAAACACGAACATAATATCAATGGTATGACCCCGTATTGCTAGTCAGGCAATACATCGTATATCGGTGCGTCTAGTAGTATTTCGTTAATCGGATTATTATAAGCCGCATGACATTGTTACCTTACTATTACAACAACGGGTAGCTAACCTGATACTCAATTTGCCCATCTAAGTTAGCCTGTCGTCACAAAGGTCACGCTATGAAAATCTTCTCATACATAAATTCGCTTACCAATCAATATGGCACGACGGGGATCAACCGTCAAGGCGCGAACTGGGGTGATCGTCCCCAAATAGTACTATTATATGCATAAGCGTCTACCAAATCCCGGTAGTTCACAATTCATGCTAATGGGACTTTTAGTGACATAACCTAACTTTAATAATCCATTTTATTTCATCTATCGGGTCCTTTAATCATCTATCGGGTCATACAATCGGGTCCAAATCAATAAACAAACAATCGGGACAAATGGTGTCCTATTTTATAAAAACTAACATGTTATCTCCCTCGCGGGTTTATAAAACATTTCATAAAAATATTTAAAAGAGTGTGAGGCTATGAACTCACGTTGATGTGGGAAGGCGGGTTATCGGCAATTCGGACGTACGGTACGTGCTTCAATCACGGAAACCTAGACAAATAATACTCGTCTTAGACTCTTGTCCAATGAATTTATAAAAATAACAATTATGTATACATATGATGATTTTATATATACGATGATCAAGTGGGTTTACATATTCTCTTTTACTCATTTTAGTGTTTACGTATTGGTAACTTCTTACTAGTTTACTTGTTTTACCTATTTACGTGTCTTAGGTCCAATAAAATTTTTATAAGTTCTTTAACTTGTTTTAATCCATTTTATACTTATATTATCAGTATTTAAACTTTACAAGTTGGGCCCAAATGGGTTAAGCCCAATAAGTTCTTTTTATAAGTGTTTAACTTATTTAGTCCAATTATTAGTCCAATATGTTAACTTAGTCCGTTAATGTCCGTATGTTATATAGTTCGGGTTTTATCGGTTTTTACTTGTTATATATGCTTATATATCAGTATATGAGTTTATAAAAGTTTACATTAGACGGGTCCAACCGTCTAAGTTTTATTTAACAAAAACGTAAATTTTACGGTAATAGCCGAAAAAGTCGTAAAAATTATGTTTATAGCTTTATAACTTATAAAACTTATCAATTTACCATTTTTGTAAAATTTCCATTTATTTATCCTTATACATATTTATATAAATGTATTATATAAGTTAGTGGGTTTTAATTCACATTTTATATCATTTTTATTTGAGTGCTTATATAATACTATTATACATTAATTTCCAAAATCTGATTTTTATTTTCATGTTCACCAAAATTGCCATATCTAGAGTTCTATATAGAGATAGAAGCTCAAACTTCTATGACATAAACTACATGATATGTGCTGCATTTAACTCTATTATAGCTACTGTTGAATCAGCCTCTAAGTATTTTCTAAAAATCGTCCAAAACAGTGAACTCAGATTTGTACTTTAAACTTGTTTTGATCATATCTCACTCATCCTAATGATTCCATTGCATGGCCAACTCCCACATGTGTAAAAGACCCATAGCTTACTGTAAATTGATTCTACTTCATCATTTTATCAGTCTAACATGTGGTTCTTTACTGTTTTTATACAGCCTACCATTTAAACAAGATTTACCCATTTTACATGTAGTTTGTCCATCTTTTTAAGCATGTTTATCAACACCAAATCCCCACACAATATTTTTAATCATCATTCATCATCATATACATATACATAAGTAAAAGAAATACAAGTTTACATAATCAAATATAACAAGAGGATGAGGAGGACAATCTTTATACCACCAAGTTAATGTAGGTTGTGATCAAAACATGGATTTTGATGGAGAAACTTGTGATGAACCAAAACCATCTTCAAGAACACCATTCTTCATGAACACCTTGTGGAAAATCAGCCCTAATAATCCATAGAAACTCCTCCTTGGATGTTAAAACTTGCACCAATCTTCCTCTTTTTGAATGGAGATTAACATATGTAAGTTATAACATATGTTTGTGGTTAAAATTTGTATGATGGTGGTGTTTTGGTTGAAGTGGGACGGCAAGAAGAAGAGAGTAGAGAGAAAATGTGTGTTGTTTGCATGTATGGAAATGGGAGAATGGTTTTAGCTAGTGGTTTTGATGTTGGTGGGGAAAGTAGCTTTGAAACTAAGCTAAGACATGTGTTATGCTTCATTGTGAAGCTTTTGACACATAAGTGGTGTATGGTGAGGTGGTAGACGTCCCATATATGGGGGTGGGGCAAAAGTTATTTTGTCTCATCCCCATTTATTTACGGGTATTCCTCGATTCTAGTTTCCTTGATTTGCGTGCCCTCGGGTCCTTTTACGAAAAACGTTTTTATAAATTATGAATCAACGACACAAAACGAATCTAATAAAAATTGTCTCATCAAAAACGGAGTTCAAAAACGTAAATACATAATCCTAAGGTTTCCGGTTTAGTCGTAAAGGTCGTTAAATTAAAATCGTAAGTCCTAATATCTTCTCGTAAATTTGTGAGTTTATGAACCAACACAAATTTAAAATCTCAAAATAATATTCACGGATAAATTTGTTTTCTGAAATGTCGGACTGTCACCAAAACGGTGTATGTAAACGTAAGCACGTAACGTTGAATCCTCCGGTTTAGACGTATTCGATGCTACTCCAATATCGCAAGGATATAGTCGATGCTACTTCAATTAAATATTGTCACCAAAACGGTGTATGTAAACGTAAGCACGTAACGTTGAATCCTCCGGTTTAGACGTAGTCGATGCTACTTCAATTAAATACTAAGAATTAAAATATCAATCATAAATTGACGGATTGTCACAGTATCACTCTGAGTGTTCTAGAAATATCGTAAGGATATAGCGTAGGACTCTCTTGATCTTCATCCGTGTGTCCTAACGAGATTTGATTGATCTCTTGGCTCTAGACTCGATTTGTGCACTTTAAGTAGTCAGAGGCTGGAGCAGATGCCACCTATTCAATATCAACTATCTTGGAGTGAGAAAGTCAATAGAAATCGTGTTGATCTCCGTGACAATAAAACAAAATTCTTTTATGAAAAGCCTGGGTTAGCTGGGGAGGGGTTGTGCATTACATCACTAGGTCCATTATGCGTTGTCTTCATGATGTGTTGACCCGGTTTCTGCCTAAGTTGTATGGAGGGCTTCTTTCTTTACACCCTTTATCCTTACATTTCTTTTTCATTCTTCAACCCTTCAATGCTTACCAAGACATCAGTAATAGCACCTTGTTATGATTGTTCCATTGCTATCATCAGTAATTAGTCGGCATTCAGCTTCGTTCACATTCTACTCCATCTTTCCTAAGGACTTCTAATAATCTATTGGATTGTCCCTGGGAAGAACCCCCCGGTTCTGGTTGGATCATAGGACTTAAACCTAACCACCCTTTTGACACCAATAATGTCGTGAATTAACGATGTTGTGGGTATTTGATCATAACCATGAGTGCTTGAGTCTTTAGATCACATTTTAATCATATTTTCTCCCTATCCCTAATATATAAAATCGATTGATATTAGAGATACCAAATTTGATTAAAATATATTTTGAAAAATAGTCTTGAAAATCTTCAGGAGAAGAATTTGTCAAACTAGCATGAATTTGGAACACTCCCCCTCAAAAATTGATCCAATGGAATTGTCATTACGAGGATATGATCCACATTTATCTTTTGAGGATAGGAGTTGTTGAACATACAATTTATGAAAGATTTTGAATATCATTGAGAAATTCTTGAAAAAATTGTGTTCAACGCTTTTTGAAAAATCAATTCTATTTGGCGAAAAGGTTTTTCTAAAGCATAAACTTGAGTTCATAGACGTTGAATATCTTGACGAATCCACTCAACTGTAAGAAGATTTAACTTCTTTTGCTAAGGGTAAGGGCACGAAAGCGTACACTCCCCCGTGAATTTAGATTCGGGTTGCAATCTGAAAGTGATTACAAGCCATTATGTTGAGCTCAAAATGTTGAATGTTTTGTGACAAGCTCAACCCAAGATAGATTGCTCTACCCGTTGTTGGAAAAATTATCCAAAATAGAAATTTTCCTTTATTAAAAATAGAAATGACATGTTTTGAAAAATATTTACAACTTTCATTCGAGCTTTATGTACACAAACGTGTCGTTATTGAGCGACATTTCTAGGCACGTCCATATTATCGATACTGAAAGACATGTCGAGAAGAATATTTTTGGATTATCAATGATTTTTTAATTTTGTATTTTGCTTTTTCATTAATATTAACAAGTAGATGTTTGATAAATGAATCAAGCGGGTTTCTTTGCCAGAACCTCCAGTTCTGCTGGAGTCAAACATCTCATACCAATTTGCCTAACAAGATACGCAAACCTCTCTTTCGAAAGAGCTTTTGTAAACAAGTCAGCTAATTGGTAATCAGTTCCAACAAAGTATAATTCAACAATACCCTTTTTAACTTGTTCCTTAATGAAGTGATATCTGACATCAATGTGCTTCGTGCGGGAATGTTGTACCAGATTGCAGGAGATGGCTATGGCAGACTTTGAGTCACAGTACATAGGTAATTTATCAAAGTGGAAGCCATAATCCGTGAGTCGTGTTCTCATACAAAGAACTTGAGCATAACACGTAGATAGAGACACATACTCCACTTCGGCTGATGACAATGATGTACAATCCTGCTTCATGGAAGACCATCCTACAAGCTTATCTTGACCTAGAAATTGTGCACCACCAGAAGTACTTTTTCGTGTATCAAGACACCCTGCATGATCAGAATCTGAATAGGCTGTTAGAAAGAAACCGGTTTCCCTCGAATACCAGAGTCCCATGTGAATGGTATTCTTAAGGTACCAAAAGATTCGTTTAACCTCCTTGAGATGCTTTTCAGTGGGTCGTGCTTGATATCGTGCACAATAACACGTAGCATGTGATATATCTGGTCGGCTTGCTGTTAAGTACATGAGGGAGCCGATCATGGAACGATATCTCATTTGATCTATTACATCTCCCTCCAAATCAACATCTAGGGATGTGGTGATAATGGTAACCCAACTGGGTCACATGATGTCATACCATGCTTTTTGATTATCTCTTGACAATACTTAGCTTGGTGAATAAAGATACCACTTGGGGATTGGTGAACTTGAATTCCTAGAAAGAATTTTAGTTCGCCCATCATAGACATTTCAAATTTGCTGTGCATTACTTTTTCAAACCATTTTGAAAGTTTTGGTTTGTCGACCCGAAAATAATGTCATCAACATAAATCTTCACTAGCAAAATGTCATCCCCATATTTATAAGTAAATAAGGTTAAATCAATAGAACCTTTTGAGAAACCTTTGGAGACCAAAAATTTTGAGAGCTCGTCGTACCACGCCCTTGGAGCTTACTTGAGTCTATAAAGTGCTTTGTGGAGACCATACACCTTGTCAGGATAATGAGGATTGACGAATCCTTCCGGCTGCGTGACATAGACTTATTCCTTCAAAGGACCGTTAAGAAACGCCATCTTTACGTCCATTTGATAAATGATGAATCCCTTATGTGCAACATAAGCAAGAAAAATCCTGACCGCTTCCATTCGAACAACTGGTGCAAATGATTGTTCAAAATCAATACCCTCTTGTTGGGCATATCCTTTAGCCACTAGCCTAGATTTATTCTTGATGATCGTGTTCTCTTCATCCATCTTGTTTTTCCAGATCCATCAAAGATTTAATGGTATTACATCGTATGGTCTGTCAACAAGTTCCCAGACTTTAAGTCTTTCAAATTGTTGAAGTTCATCCGTCATAGATTTAATCCAAGCATGATCAGCCGTGGCTTCTTTGATGTTTTTCGGTTCTGCTGAACTCACGGCGAGTGCGAAAATACAAACATCACCATCGGTTTCAAGTTGTCGTCTTGTACGAACAGGCTATGAAGGGTTTCCAATTACTTGAACCAAAGGATGATCTCGGGTCCAATGATGTGTTGAAGGATGTCGTTGATAGAACGTATGCATATTTGACGGATCAACATGGCGAGTAGAAGACTCTACAGTTTCATGTACCGGTGTACCGAATGGGTTGATAAATTCGTCTTCGTCAGCTAATACATTGTCTACATGATTTGTGTTCTCTAGAGCAATGACAGTAGTTGTGGATGTTGTAGGAGCGGTTGTTGATGTGATATTCTGAGGAGGTAAATATGCAGCAACCCGTGTTGAAGTAGATGAAGTTGTATCCTTTTGTTGACGATGATCGATATCATCATTCTTATCATGAGTGACAGCGGAAGACTTCGATACATCATGTTTCTCCCCCGTGAAATATTCATCATACATTGGTCCATTATAACATTTCCAACTCTTCAATTCTCGTGTTGACTGTCATATCTGCTCTTGGAACACTTTGTGGAACCAACTTTGAACTTGATGGTTCATTGTTGTGGTCTTGAGTTCCGAGTTTCGTGCGGTTGTGAACGAAAGTCGTTTGTCGTTGTGGATCGGGACTTAAACTATTTTGTTAAAGTGCCATTTCTTGTAATTCATCAAATCGGATGTGAATACTCTCGACTATCAATTTTGTTCTCTTGTGGTATACTTTATACCCCTTAGACTGAGTTGCATATCCCACAAGAATACATGTATCACCTTTCTCTTTCATCTTATCCAAATTTTCACCATCTCGTATTATGTAACAAGTACATCCAAAAACGTGAAGGTGTTTGAGTGAAGGTTTTAAATCATGAATTATGTGATATGGTGTCTTTTCGTGTCTTGGGATAATTAAGGAGCGGTTTTGTGTGTAGCATGCGGTTGACATGGCTTCGGCCCAAAAGTATAGTGGAAGTTTTGAAGCGGATAATAATGTTCGAGCAGCCTCAACTAAATTACAGTTTCGTCTTTCAACAACGCTGTTTTGTTCGGGTGTTCGGGCAATAGATGTTTCATGTTCAATTCCTTCGGCTTCAAAATAGTCTCTCAGATTTGAATTCAAAAATTATGTACCTCTGTCAGTACGAACCACTTTAACTTGAGCTTGAAGACCACGTTGTATCAGTTTAAGGAAGCTGATGAGAACTTCGGGCGTTTCATCCTTGGACCTCAATAAGTGAGTCCATGTGTACCTTGAGTAATCATCGACAATTACCATAATATATTTCTTCCCATTGATACTATGAATACGAATGGGACCACATAAATCTATATGAAGAAGATTTAACCATCCTTTAGAGCTTGGTGTAGTCTTTGTTTTGAAGCTACTTCGTTTATCTTTACAAAGCTCACAAGAAGAACAAAGATGATCTTTGATGAATTTCAAACTTGGAAGGCCTCTCACAATATCTTTCTTGGAAAGCAAGTTGATGGTATCAAAGTTGAGGTGAGATAGACGTTGATGCCATAACCATACCCGAGTCGTTGAAGCTTTATCCATGAAGCAAATTGGAGTTGATGAAGTTGTGTCTAGAAGTGAAATAGTATAGAGATCAGTACCCCGTGTACCGGTAAGTAAATCATTTCCATCATAATCACGAACAAAACATGTCTTCTTCCTGAAAGCAACCTCCAAATCCGCATCACATAACTGACCAACCGAGAAAAGACTGTGATTGAGCCCTTCGAAGTAGTATACCCTTTTTATCGTTATATTTCCCTGAACCAAATCTCCATATCCTAGGATCGGTGCAAATTGATCATTTCTGAATCAGACCGTACGCAGGAACTTCTCTACGAAGTTAATTAGAAGCTTGAGATTCCCCGTCATGTGCTTCGTACATCCGGAGTCCAGTATGAAGAGAATTATATGTATCACCTACAGAAGGAGCATTTGCTAAATTGGATACCACTGTAGTTGTGATTGTAGAATCATTAGTGTCCTTAGCAACATTTAAAGGCATACTAACACTCGTTGTCATATTTTCTGTCCTAACTTTAGGCATCAATTTATATCCTGGAGGACATTGATTAGCAAACCACCATTTCTAAGACTTGTTAGCAGACTCATATAATTCCTTAATTCTGCTTCTAGGGTTCTTAGTGGTGGAGTCTGATGCATTACTTTTCTTAGTGGGGGTTGCACCAGAATGGTTCATTTTGTGTTTGGGTTTACTAGCACTAATAGGCATCACAACTTGCTTCTTAGTTCTAGTTTCTATGCCTTTGACATTATTCATAACATACATTGAATGATTAGCATTAGCACACTTTCCACATTTTACACAAACAAATTTCACATTCAAATCATTCAAATCATTCTAATCATTCAAATCATTCAAATCATTCAAATCATTTAAATTGTCATTACATGCGATTACAGACTTTTTATTCTTAAAAACATTCAAATTCCTAGGGTGTTCTTCTACTTCCTTCATCTTCCTTTGACTCTTGTGTTTCCAGACCATATCATTCACTTGAGTGCTCTTAAGCTGAGGCCGGCTAACACTAGCAATGGAGACTACTCCTGTAGTAGAAGACACACGAATATTAGTGTTTCTAGAAGTCTGAGGTGAGTGACTAAATTTGTTTGTGGGTTTAGTGGTCATTATATACATCCCTGGTTTAATCACATTATTGTGCTTAACGCTTGGTGCTATAGAATTCCTTATGGGTTGAGTATGTGGTAATGAAATAAAGATTTTACTAGTTGAAAAAGTTCGTTTTTCGGTGTCTTAAAGAATTGATTTCCAGTTTAAAGTGTGACTCAGTCGTTTTGGTAAAAAAATAATATTTTTTGGTTGTAGTAAAGTAAATGTGCAAGACTTTAAAATAAATGACGGGTAATTAAAACTAAAACTAGTTAAAACGTAAATGGTGCAATATTTAAAACTTTAAAAGCAAATGACGAGAAATTAGATGACGTAAAATTAAAACTTGACGAAAAGTAAAATAACAATCAAATAAGAATGCAAAACGTAATTAAAATAAACAAAAAACAAAACGAGAAAAACTGTCACTTTTTCTCTAAAAATAAAAACTAGAAAAACAAAACTCAAACCCATCGGAAAGTCTGATCGGAATCCATATCGGAATCCCTATCGGAATGATGCAATCTGATATCGGAATAAGCTTAATAACAAATCAAATCGGAATATCCAAAAAGGTCCAGATCGGAATATGGCCTAGTCGGAATGCTAGTACAATCGGAATGTTGGCAAATGTGGCTGATCGGAATGTAACACAAATCACCACAATCGGAATATTGAAACCCTAATCCGATTAGGTGTTCGGAATAGGGAGGCAGCCAATCGGAAAGCTCAATCGGAAAACACAAACCCTAATCCGATCTAGGTGATCGGAATACAGAGGGTAGTAGTCGGAATGATGCGATCGGAAAAGGGTTTAAACCTTTTCCGATGACCTATTGATTCGAAAATAAGCTAGGCTATAAGCTATTAGGAATAAGCTAACACCAAAACTTTGAACGAATCTATAATGGAAAGGACCAAATAAGCACAAATAAGAACTTATCAAAACTTAAATAAGCAAACTTTTAAATCAAACTATAAAAAGATGAACTTTTTAAGAAAACTTTTAAAAAGTAAATAAGCTGAACATATAAATAAGCCAATAAGCACAAAGATCTTAAAGCTTATTCGTATGAAAACTTATAGATGAATAAAAAGATAAACTTTTTACTCAATCAAACATCAAAACTAAACAAAATCAAAGATTATAACGAATCAAAGGTAAATAAAATCAAGAAAGGTAGAATGAGATGAATAATAGAAAGCTTGATCAAAGGTAAATAAGATTAAACAACAAAATTAAGAACACTTACTTGAATTAAAGGTAAGAAATTAAAAGTGCAATACAAGAAATTAAAGTGCGAAAAATTAAATGGCAAGGTAAATGAAAATGGTGGAAGTGGTGGTTTGTCAAGCCACCCAACAACTAAGAAATGAAAACATAGAAAACTATATATAGGGAGATTAGGGAGGAGCTTAGGAAGCTTCCTCCCTCTTTCATCTTTTCCTTAATTGCGTCATTAGGTCCTTGCTTTCTTTAATCTTCTTAAATCTTGGACTTTAATGACTTTGGCTCGGGATTTCTTTGAACTCGTCTTGTAATTCTTCAATAATTTAGACTTGAGTTCTTCGGCTTTTGGTAAACTTCCGTCTTTTGACTTTTTCTTCGATAAATCTTCAGAATTGGTCTTTGAATTCCGTTCTTTTTGCACTCTTGATCTTTCGACTTCGTCTTTCGTCTTTTTCTTCGATAAAAGCCCATGAATGCCCGTTTTTTCTCCACTTTTCACTTTTCGTCCTAAATCACAACAAAAACACAAACCACGCATAATTCCGACATAAATGATATAAAATACACGTTTTGGCTCGGTTATTATTGTAATTAAGTGGTAAAAAGGATGGGTGTTTACACACCTATCAAATCCCCTACACTTAACCATTTCAATGTCCTCATGCAATGCATTAGTTACAAAGCATGTTTACATTTTTCATCATAATTAATCCATGTTGGCCTTTATTAAAGAAATAGAAAATTATAAACATACAAAGTAAAGAAATCAAAAACATACCTTTGGGTTTTGGAAATTTCGTGAATGATCATCATCCTCAAGTTTTCACTTTCTCCAAACCAAGCTTAAAAACGAGATCATTGTTATTATAAGTTAGCAAACTAACACGAACTCATGTGGGCCAATTATTCACTTAGACTCCCTTATTCCTAGGTGTATCTCTTATATTTTATTATAGCCTTGAATGATCACGAGGATGCATTTTTGACTTATTTCGATTGTTTATTAAGCTGAAAATAAAGTGAACGACTTATCAATAGTTAGCTAAAGGACAAAATCTTTTAAAACTGCTTCTCGGGACCTCGTAAAGTTCATATCTTGGCATAACTCGCTTCACGATTTGAGACCTTTCTTGGACCGATATTTGGCAGTGACTTCATTCTTCAAACCTTGAGAGACGTTCATGAAATAATGGCCTTCTCTTCATAATAGGAATTTCTTCACTTGAAGTTTTGAGAGATTCTTCATATTTAGACCACGACTTCTTCATTTTTCTCCAATCTTTATTTTGGACTTTGATATACAACGATCCGCCTCCTTTTAGGACTTGGATCTATTTATCCTCATACCTTGTTAGGGCCTTTTTGGATAGACTTCTCCATGATCTTTTGGGGAGTATTTGCTTTTCGTCGTGTGTCTCGATCCTCCTATCGGAATGATGCAATCTGATTTAGGAATAAGCTTAAAAACAAATCAAATCGGAATATCCAAAAAGGTCCATATCGGAATATGGCCTAGTCGGAATGCTAGTACAATCGGAATGCTAGCTGATCGGAATGTAACACAAATCACCACAATCGGAATATTGAAACCCTAATCCGATTAGGTGATCGGAATAGGGAGGCAGCCAATCGGAAAGCTCAATCGGAAAACACAAACCCTAATCCGATCTAGGTGATCGGAATACAAAGGGTAGTAGTCGGAATGATGCGATCGGAAAAGGGTTTAAACCTTTTCTGATGAGCTATTGATTCGAAAATAAGCTAGGCTATAAGCTAATAGGAATAAGCTAACACCAAAACTTTGAACGAATCTATAATGAAAAGGCCTAAATAAGCACAAATAAGAACTTATCAAAACTTAAATAAGCAAACTTTTAAATCAAACTATAAAAAGATGAACTTTTTAGGAAAACTTTAAAAAAGTAAAAAGATAAACATATAAATAAGCCAATAAGCACAAAGATCTTAAAGCTTATTCGTATGAAAACTTATAGATGAATAAAAAGATTAATTTTTTACTCAATCAAACATCAAAACTAAACAAAATCAAAGATTATAACGAATCAAAGGTAAATAAAATCAAGAAAGGTAGAATGAGATGAATAATAGAAAGCTTGATCAAAGGTAAATAAGATTAAACAACAAAATTAAGAACACTTACTTGAATTAAAGGTAAGAAATTAAAGGTGTAATATAAGAAATTAAGGTGCGAAAAATTAAATGGCAAGGTAAATGAAAATGGTAGAAGTGGTGGTTTGTCAAGCCACCCAACAACTATGAAATGAAAACATAGAAAACTATATATAGGGAGATTAGGGAGGAGCTTAGGAAGCTTCCTCCCTCTTTCATCTTTTCCTTAATTGCGTCATTAGGTCCTTGCTTTCTTTAATCTTCTTAAATCTTGGACTTTAATGACTTTGGCTCGGGATTTCTTTGAACTCGTCTTGTAATTCTTCAATTAGACTTGAGTTCTTCGGCTTTTGGTAAACTTCCGTCTTTTGACTTTTTCTTCGATAAATCTTCAGAATTGGTCTTGGACTTCCATTCTTTTTGCATTCTTGATCTTTCGACTTTGTCTTTCGTCTTTTTCTTCGATAAATGCCCGTGAATGCCCGTGTTTTCTCCACTTTTCACCTTTTCGTCCTAAATCACAACAAAAACACAAACCACGCATAATTCTGACATAAATGACATAAAATACACGTTTTGGCTTGGTTATTATTGTAATTAAGTGGTAAAAAGGATGGGTGTTTACACACCTATCAAATCCCCTACACATAACCATTAGAATGTCCTCATGCAATGCATTAGTTACAAAGCATGTTTACATTTTTCATCATAATAAATCAAAAACATACAAAGTAAAGAAATCAAAGTAAAGATTTT
This sequence comes from Glebionis coronaria, assembly GCA_025667525.1. Lineage (NCBI taxonomy): Eukaryota > Viridiplantae > Streptophyta > Magnoliopsida > Asterales > Asteraceae > Glebionis > Glebionis coronaria. The sequence goes on along the minus strand of JANFOE010001677.1, from coordinate 279,663 downwards.
ACTAGTTGAAAAAGTTCGTTTTCTCGGTGTCTTAACGAATTGATTTCCGGTTAAAAGTGCGACTCAGTCGTTTTTGGTAAAGAATAATATTTTTGGTTGTAGTAAAGTAAATGTGCAAGAATTTAAAATAAATGACGGGTAATTAAAACTAAAACTAGTTAAAACGTAAATGCTGCAATATTTAAAACTTTAAAAGCAAATGACGAGAAATTAGATGACGTAAAATTCAAACTTGACGAAAAGTAAATTAACAATCAAATAAGAATGCAAAACGTAATTAAAATAAACAAAAAACAAAACGAGAAAAACTGTCACTTTTTCTCTTAAAATAAAAACTAAAAAAACAAAACTCAAACCCATCAGAAAGTCTGATCGAAATCCATATCGGAATCCCTATCGGAATAATGCAATCTGATATCGGAATAAGCTTAAAAACAAATCAAATCGGAATATCCCAAAAGGTCCAGATGGGAATATGGCCTAGTCGGAATGCTAGTACAATCGGAATGTTGGCAAATGTGGCTGATCGGAATGTAAAACAAATCACCACAATCGGAATATTGAAACCCTAATCCTATTAGGTGATCAGAATAGGGAGGCAGCCAATCAGAAAGCTCAATCGGAAAACACAAACCATAATCCGATCTAGGTGATCGGAATACAGAGGGTAGTAGTCGGAGAGATGCGATCGGAAAAGGGTTTAAACCTTTTCCGATGACCTATTGATTTGAAAATAAGCTAGGCTATAAGCTATTAGGAATAAGCTAACACAAAAACTTTGAACGAATCTATAATGAAAAGGACAAAATAAGCACAAATAAGAACTTATCAAAACTTAAATAAGCAAACTTTTAAATCAAACTATAAAAAGATGAACTTTTTAAGAAAACTTTAAAAAAGTAAATAAGCTAAACATATAAATAAGCCAATAAGCACAAAGATCTTAAATCTTATTCGTATGAAAACTTATAGATGAATAAAAAGATAAACTTTTTACTCAATCAAACATCAAAACTAAACAAAATCAAAGATTATAACGAATCAAAGGTAAATAAAATCAAGAAAGGTAGAATGAGATGAATAATAGAAAGCTTGATCAAAGGTAACTAAGATTAAACAACAAAATTAAGAACACTTACTTGAATTAAAGGTAAGAAATTAAAGGTGCAATACAAGAAATTAAAGTGCGAAAAATTAAATGGCAAGGTAAATGAAAATGGTGGAAGTGGTGGTTTGTCAAGCCACCCAACAACTATGAAATGAAAACATAGAATACTATATATAGGGAGATAAGGGAGGAGCTTAGGAAGATTCCTCCCTCTTTCATCTTTTCCTTAATTGCGTCATTAGGTCCTCGCTTTCATTAATCTTCTTAAATATTGGACTTTAATAACTTTGGCTCGGGATTTCTTTGAACTCGTCTTGTAATTCTTCAATAATTTAGACTTGAGTTCTTCGGCTTTTGGTAAACTTCCGTCTTTTGACTTTTTCTTCGATAAATCTTCAGAATTGGTCTTGGACTTCCGTTCTTTTTGCACTCTTGATCTTTCGACTTCGTCTTTCGTCTTTTTCTTCGATAAAAGCCCGTGAATGCCCGTGTTTTCTCCTAAATCACAACAAAAACATAAACCACGCATAATTCCGACATAAATGACATAAAATACATGTCTTGGCTCGGTTATTCTTGTAATTAAGTGGTAAAAAGGATGGGTGTTAACACACCTATCAGGTAACCTTTCTTTTCCATCCATCTTGGGGGTAAACACAGGTTTTGCAAACGAAGAATTTGAGAAAGCGGATGGTTTTCCCAAGATAGAGGATCTATTCACTCTAGAGACATTGGGTTGTCTAACAACAGGTTGCATAACGCTAGGTTCCACAACTTTCCCACCCATCTTAGCAACGAGTTTCTTCAACTCTGCTATTGCTATGTCTTTTTCTTTTAACTAAGCTTCAAATCCGAAATATCAAGACTCTTTTCGTTTAATAATCGACATGACTCAGATAATTTTACTTCTCAAGATGTATCATTTGAAAAGTTGCCAACTTTCTTTTGCAAAGCACGTTCAAGTGAGTGACAATGTTTTTGAAGATAATCATATCTATGTTGAAGTAACGAAAACTCTTTTTGGTGAACTTTATTCGAAAGCTTACTTTCAAGACGTTCACATTCTTTAACTTGATCAAGATATTTGCATGCAACATCAGAATATTCATCAATATCAGCACAAGATGTAACATAAGCACACATAACATCTTTTGAGAGACATTCATGTAAGAGTAGATCATATGCTGTAGAAAACTCGTCTCTTTTAGGTTGATGGTCGTTCACTTCTTGTTCAAGAGATTCCACATATTTCAAATCATCAAATATTTCTTCCGTAATTAGCGTTTCAAATTTCAAAATATGTTTTTGCGTTCTTTCCGCAAGCGGAATAAAAATACTTTTCACAAGCACAGTTATATCGTGATGAATTTCTTTGTCTCCTTTCGAAAGTTCACGTTTTTTCCACTCATCATCAACAACCTTTTTGAAATTTTCAATGTTACTCTTGAGAATACTAAGTGCTTGCTTATAGAAGCTTTATATGGAAAATAGTCAATAAATTTTGAAACATTAGTTTTCTTAGTGGCAAAAGCTTGTCTCCATTTAATTCTTATTTATTCACATTTGAAAAATATTTGCTCACGAGTTTTCTGTGTTTGCGGTTTGAAAAGACCATAAAGACTGTGTTCATAAGCATAATTATATGGCTTAACAAATTCTTTATTAACTTTTGGTCTACTCTCTTCTTCCAAATCGTGTGTCTCTTCACTATCAGGCCTAACAACAAGACAATCAAGATCGGTCCATTGGGACTCATCAAGATATAAGTGCTGATTCTCAGATTGAGCATGCTCAAGGTACTTAGGATTTGCAAAACTAGGTCTATCCTTGAAAAACGAACGAGGTGCCAACATTCTCATGGTTTTAATTGATTGATTAGTGTTGTAAACATTTTTCTTGTAAAAATCAAGTTGAGTTTCATGTTCCACCATTTTGTCAATGTCATTCGCTTGTTTAGTTTTGAAATCCTTTTCCATCTTTTCAACAACTGCTTTCTTTTCATTAACAAGTTTAGTTTTTTCCTCTTGAAGAAAAACATTTACTTGAGTTAGCTCATTGACTTTAGTGGTAGCAAGATACGTTTTGTGACGTCCAGAACTCAAAGAGGTGTTATAATTACGTTTCTCTTGTTCAAGAAGCTTAAGAGTTTTGTTATATTTCTTTTGAAAAACGTCCTTTTTAACATTAATTAAACACCCTTTGTATCCCTCAACCTCATTGGTCTTTTGAAGAAGCTGAGCTCTGTAGCTATCAATGGTCTCACTAGATTTAATTAAAGCATCTTTGCATTCTTCAAAAGTTTGAGTGAGCGTAGCGTTTGCCTTCTTTAATTGCTTTTGACTCTTTCTAGTTTCTTTGACATCTTTTTGTAAAGAAGCAATTAAGTTAGCAAGCGCAATATGCTCCCCGTCATCATCATACTCATTTTCATGTTGATCATCCTCAGACTCATTATTGCACATGTCTGATGAATCGGGTGTGGTATTGCTATCAACCGTTTCCATCATACATGTGTCATTAATGGCTTTGGGTAGCTTAGAATGCTCATGAATATTACCAAACACATTATATTCCTATTCAGTGTATACCTTATTGATTGGCTCAATATCAAAGATAGGACCATTGTCATCTTCAATGACATTGAGAACTTCTTCAACGTTGGCCATGTACGAGTAATGTTCTTCAAGTTCTTGATCAGAAGCTTCATCATCAGTGTCATCAAGCATGGCTCCTTCCTCAGCCGACAATTTAACCCCAACTTCCATCTTCTTGCATAGCAGCATCTTTTCTTTATGATAGCCAGAGTCCCTAACCCGTTTTGGCTTCCTACATTCCTTTGACATATGCCCATAGCCTTGATAATTAAAGCACTGAATCCCACTTTGCTGAACTACTTGAGTACCAACAGTTTCCCTATTCCCAACAGCAGTAGCAATCCTCTGAGCATCATACTTAGCAGTTTGTCGATCATACCGTGCAGAACCCTCAACATGTGTTGGATTACGTCGATCATACCTAGGAGGACTTTCATCACGTTGACGTGTGTCATACCTTCGAGGACTCTCAACATATTGGTTCCATGTATTTGATGATGTTCGAAGATTGTTGGTGGTATGTTTGAAGATTTTCTTGTAGGTCTTCATAATGAAAGCAATTTGTTGCTTCATCTCCCTATCCTTCTGAGCTAGTTCTTCATCACTGTCCTCTTCAGATGCTGGATCAGGTGATGGTGATGGTGCTCTTGGTTCTTTGTCTCGTGATCGTGTGGGAGCAGAATACTTAGATGAAGTGGAGTATCTTGTTAAGAAGGATGTAGTGGAGTACTGATGGTTGAGTATTCACACTCTTTTAGGAAAATGAGGCAAAAGCGATAAGTATTAAGTGTTGATTTAGAAATATCAAAGCACTTATGACCCTTTGTGTGGGATCGTTCTCAAGGAGGCTAGTGTGTTATGTGTGTTTTGAATTTGATTATAAGTTTGTGATTAATATTATTGGAATGGAGAAAGAAGAAGACGAATTACTCTAAAAATTACCATACGACGTAAAAAACGTAAAATCGTAAAATCGACAAAAAACCAAATACACCAAAATTAACCAAATTTTTAATCTAAGTTGAAAAAAATGTAAATAAACCAAAAACTAAAACCAAAATATCCGAATAGGTTTTAATGAATTTATATTAATTTTTAAAGCTTAATTGAAAACTCAAAAATAAATAAAATTAAATAAAAGTCGAATTGAAAATTTTAATATATGTAAACCTCAATTATGTTAAATAAAATCTAAAAACCAATTTTTTGAAACTTTTTCTAAACCCTTTTTCTATTTTTTTATGACTTTTTTTTAATTTTAAAATGAGAATAATCTTAGAAAATAAATAATAAAAAGAAACTTATGAAATTTAAACTATAAAAAAGTAAATTTATTTTTCCTACGTCCAAAATGACAAAAGAAAATTTTAGAAGGAAGATTTATATTTTTTTTTTACTTTTAAAATTTTTATTATGAATTAAAAACTATTTAAACTAAATAAATGATTTAAAAATATTAAATGTTTTTTTTTAAAAAACAAAAATTTATAGTAAATATTAAATACTAATCTAGGTCTAGTAAAAATAATAAGATGACAAGAAAAACCTAAATAAGCTCGAAATAAGCTTAAAGAGCTGATTAGCTTGAAATATACGAAAATAAAAAATGGTATAAAGAAGAAATAAAAGATATGTTAAACAAAAGTTGCTCAGAGAGCAGATGGTTGGGTTATTCGTCTGTTGAGCAACATGTCAATGGTTCGAGTCCCTTTGTTGTCACTTTTTTCTTTTATTATCAGCTTTTTACACGAAATAATAGAAAACAAAATGTATGAAAGAAAGTTACTGCGAAGACTAAACAAGAACGTATGTTAGAGCAGATGGTAAGAGACTCTAGTGTTGCGTCTGGTGGTAATAGTGTGAAGGTCAGTGGTTCAAAACCCCTGTCTGCTACTTTTGGTTATTTTTTTCTCTTTATTATAATCTGAATACACTAGCTTGGTTGCGAGTTTTCATAAACGTCACGTACAACGTGGGGATGAGAAAAGAAGATTCTTTTTGGTGTTTTTAATTTTTCCAATTTTTTTTGTGGTTTTTGATTGTTTTTACTTTTTTGGATTTTGTGATCGTATTAGGTAGACAAAAATCTACAAACTCCTCCTTAATCAAATCTCATGATTAAAGGAGCCTCAAGGAATGAAAACGATCACGTGAAGTGAACGCCTTCGATGACTTTAGAACGTTGGTGGAACACCAAAACGTTCAAGAGGGTTTAATCAAATGAAACCAAGAAAATATATATGATATTTAGATAATACTTTGGTTGGCAAACCCTCGATTAGCCCTTTTTATCTAAACACGCACAAGCAATCGGGGAAACGAGGCGGCGCGAAGCACTTATGAGCCTTTTTCTTAGGGTATATTTTATAATACCCGCCTTATACCCACCTTATAGTTTCTGTTTGTCAATATTAAGCTTCACAAAAGTATTTATCTATTTTGCCTTTTCTTTCTTGTTTGAGATTCGAATACAATGATTGAGTAATGACCTCTCAATCACGGTTGTGTTTTCATACTTTTGGAGTACTTGTGAATTTATTGTTCTACGTATACAATATAGTAATAGTATTCACAAAAAAAAACGAAAAACCGATAATACGTATTAGTAGAGTGCTACTAATATAAATAGATATTATGGGTATATATAAAATCAACAATTTTTAAAATCAAAACACAACACGCCTCCCCGGCAGCGGCGCCAAAATGATGGTTGAGTATTCACGCTCATTTAGGAAAACGAGGAAAAAGCGGTAAGTATTAAGTGTTGATTTTTGAAAATCAAAGCACTTATGACCCTTTGTGTGGGATCATTCTCAAGGAGGCTAGTGTGTTATGCGTGTTTTGAATTTGATTATAAGTTTGTGATTAATATTATTAGAATGGAGAAAGAAGAAGACGAATTACTCTAAAAATTACCCTACGACGTAAAAAACCGTAAAATCGACAGAAAACCAAAGTACACTAAAATTAACCAAATTTTTAATCTAAGTTGAAAAAAATGTAAATAAACCAAAAACTAAAACCAAAATATCTGAACGATCGTTGGAGAGGTGACAAAACCTTATACCTTTCATTACAAAACCAATAAACCAGAAAAAAGATGGATTATTTTGTGAAAGAATTTTTGGGCCTATAAAAAGTGGAATTTGTGCTTGTGGAAATTATCGAAAGGTTTTAATTAGTTTATATTAATTTTTAAAGCTTAATTAAAAACTCAAAAATAAATAAAATTAAATAAAAGTCCAATTGAAAATTTTAATAAATGTAAAACTCAATTATGTTAAATAAAATCTAAAAACCTATTTTTTGAAACTTTTTCTAAACCGTTTTTCTATTTTTTATGACTTTTTTTTAATTTTAAAATGAGAATAATCTTAGAAAATAAATAATAAAAAGAAACTTATGAAATTTAAACTATAAAAAGGTAAATTTATTTTTCCTACGTCCTAAATGACAAAATAAAATTTTAGAATTAAAAACTATTTAAACTAAATAAATGATTTAAAAATATTAAATGTTTTTTTTTTAAAAAAAAATTTATAGTAAATATTAAATACTAATCTAGGTCTAGTAATAATAATAAGTTGACAAGAAAAACCTAAATAAGCTCAAAATAAGCTTAAAGAGCTGAATAGCTTGAAATATACGAAAATAAAAAATGGTATAAAGAAGAAATAAAAGATATGTTTAACAAAAGTTGCTCAGAGAGTAGATGGTAGGGTTGTTCGTCTGTTGAGCAACAGGTCAATGGTTCGAGTCCCTTTGTTGTCACTTTTTTCTTTTATTATCATCTTTTTACACGAAATAATAGAAAACAAAACCTATGAAAGAAAGTTACTGCGAAGACTAAACAAGAACGTATGTTAGAGCAAATGGTAAGAGACTCTGTTGTTGCGTCTGGTGGTAACAGTGTTAAGGTCAGGGGTTCAAAACCCCTGTCTGCTACTTTTGGTTATTTTTTTCTCTTTATTATAATCTGAATACACTAAGCAAGGTATAACAGAAAAATGAAAGATATAACAAACAAAAATCCCGAATAGCGCAGATGGTTATGTTGTTTGATGTTGTGTCTGTTTGTGCGCTAAGGTCTGCGGTTCAACTCCCACCTTTTGTAACTTTCTGTTTGTTTTTTTTACAGCTCTTTTTATTATAGGGGAAAGGCTGAATTTATGTAACTTATTTGTTTAAATTAACTAATGTACGCAAGATACTTTTTTTATTCCAGACCTACGCAACATACTTTCGAGTACTTACTAATCTATGCAATATTGACCAAAATGTGACTTGTTTGACCGGTTACCACTTAAAAAAGTTACAGTTTGGTCCTTTGGTCTGCGTGGACTTCTATTGTTAGTCCTTTGACATTCTTTTCATTAGAAAACTTAGTAATGATACCTTAACTTAAATACACAAATTTTTATACATATTTTTATACGTGTTACTATATACACGTTTTTATACGCGAGAAATTGTGAACTTTGACAGATGATTTTAGCGTCAAAACTAACCTCGTAGACTCTGATCTCACGTTAAGTCAATTTCTACGTTCTCTACAACTTTCATGTTTTATGTTTTTCATGAAAAAGACATTTAGATGGTCGAAACCTTGATTTAAACTGTGACAACAATACTAGTATTTTCGGTAATTAAGTAAATCTGTATTTCGACGGTCTCATTTAGTGCTAAAAACTTACTTTTAAGTCTATAAACCTATCAGTGACTAATTATATACAAAAGTGTATAAAAACGAGTGTATAAAAAAGTGTATAAAATTGTGTGTATAAAAAAGCGTAAAAAAATTTATATACTCACGTTTTTACGCAATTATATAAATATTTTTTTACACTTTTTAATACATACAGTTTTATAAACACGTTTTTATACAACTTTTATACACGCTTGTATACACACTACGATACATATTTTTAGACGCATGTTTTGTGTTTGAGTTTAATTTTAAACGAGAAGTTTTTCGAGCAACCAGTTTTATCATACTATTATTTTTATAAGTTTTACACTTTGTTTTGTAACATTTTACGTATAGAATGTCTATATTTAGTCATTGATAGGTTTAGAGACTTAAAGATAAGTATTTAGCACTAACCGAGACTGTCGAAATTCGGATTTACTTGATTACCGAAAATACTAGTATTGCTGTCATAGTTTTAAATTGGGGTTTCGACCATCAAAATGTTTTTTTCATGAAAAACGTAAAACATGAAAGTTGTAGAGAACGTATACATTGACTTAACATGAGATTTTCGGAGTTTACGGGATAAGTTTTGACGCTGAAATCTTTTGTCAAAGTTTAGAATTTCTCGCGTATAAAAACATGTATATAATAACTCGTATAAAAAGTGTGTATAAAAATGCGTGTATTTAAGTCAAGGTATCATTACTTATTTTTCTAATGAAAAGAATATTAAAGGACTAACGGTGGAAGTCCACGCAAAACAAAGGACCAAACTGTAACTTTTCTAAGTGGTAACCGGTCAAACAAGTCATATTTTAGTCAATATTACGTAGATTAGTAAGTATCTGAAAGTACGTTGCGTAGATCTGGAATAAAAAAAGTATCTTGCGTACATTAGTTAATTTGAACAAATACGTTACATAAATTCAGCCTTTGCCCTTTTATTATATCTACTGCTAGCAGTTTTTGGGTTAAGCCCTCAAATAAGCTGTTACTTATTTGAGGGTGAATCAACAACAATAATAAACACACAAGCTCACCCACAAATCAGAATTAAAGCACTAGATCAAAAGAGCAAAAATACTATGCTGATGAACAGTAACAGTAACATTTAGACAAATATTAGCGAGTTTCTAGCTTATATTTAAGGCACTAAAAAGCTCCTAACTAGAAATATAAATGAAAACAGAAAATCCTCTACCTAAAGACTACTAGTTTGCGAGTTTATAACCTCTAATACCTCAAAGCACAACCGTAGTTGCTGCTGGTGCGATTAACCACAACAATAGCCTCATATGAACTAGTTAGAGACACAAATTAAGCGCAAAGGTAACGAGAACATTAAGCAACCAATTCTAAACCCGAGACAAATATGTATCACACTAAAAAAACACTCGAATCACACTAGACAAACAACTATCACTCAGATTTATGACTAAGCAGATTCAACTTACGCAGAAAATGAAATCTATACTACTTTTTTTATTCTTCCAAAATAAGTCGCAACTTATTGACAAAAGTTGTTAACTTAGTCAACCACTCAAACGCAGCACTAACAGGAGATTATAACACAGAAAAATTCAAGTATACACAGAATCAAAGGAAATCAATTGCAAGGTTATGATGAACAGTAGCCTTCCAACTTAGGTGCAAAAAGACGAATTCCAACTTATAATTAAGCCTATTTAAAAAGCTATAAAACCTGATTTCATTTAAACCAGCAAGATAATTACCTGTAAACCACCTAAATCCTGAATCTTAAAACATATACCTTAAATCTATCTGAAACATAAACTAAGCACAACTCAAAACACCACTTAGATATTCTGATTACCAAATTTTTAAATGAAACTTGGGACAAAACAGCTTGAAATCTTTTGGTTTATATGATAATTGCTGAATGCCTGGATAGTGATACACATAGCACAAAACTCAAACGCAAGACACACTAAAACACTAACACACAATCATGAGCACAAAGAGGTGGCACAATCTACACAAACTTGGTACGAGTTGCCCTCAGTTTTGCATAAACAACCCCAAAACAGTGATTTTAGCAAAGTAATCCACAAATACAGTTCACAAACTAGTAAATCACACTTTCGAGTTGAAAATAAAAAAAATGAGAAAAAGAGGCAAACCTCAAGGATGCACGTCCACACCCTCGAATTTCGATCTTTTGTTCTAGCTTAACAAGAACAAGCTTCCAATTAACACCCTGCTAAGATCAATAAAAAACATGAACAATAACAATTAAAACCAAACCAACTGATTTTCTAAAAAAAGTTTCCTTTCTTTCAAATACTGAAAATATGAACTTAGATAAAAAGGAATGGCACTCAGGAATTTTTTACAAAACTAAAACCAACTTTTATTTCATCATAAAAAGGCATTACAATAATTTAAAAAAAAAACTGAGACCAGGGGTCATCCACAAGTTGGAGCCTCCTTATATAGCAAGCTATTGAACATTCTAGACCCTCTAAACCCTAAAGATGAACTTCCCTAAAATCCCTTTGAAGATTCAGATCCAAATCCGAATATGTTGTTTTTTGAAATTTGTTCTTGGCTTGTTCTTGGTTTCCATGTGATGTGGCAGAGTACTTGAGGCTTTGTCTTTGTTGGATTTGAGTAGTAAACAAGCAACTTCATCTTATCCCTTGATTTGGTCTTTGGTTCTGATTTCTTCACGTGATGCTGTAAGAGGCTTTGTCTTGATTCGTGATGTGGGGTAGATGTTGGGATAGTGATGGATATAGGATTAGGGTTTTGATTTTAGGATTAATGGTGGTTGCTGGTAATAAGGATGAACAAACCCTAATACTGTGTTTATGATAACATTTTGTGTAAAAAAAACTCTGGTCCTCAATTGTTTCTTCTTTTTATTACGTTGTGAAAAAAATCAAGACTAAAGGGCCAGTTTGGTTCCATTTTGGGCTGGGAGTAGATTTGCTATTTTGGGCCTCAAACGATAAGAAATAAAGAATGGGCCATACACGTTTTCATACGTGTAATATAGTGTTGTTTATGATGACATTTGAACGGGTCGACTCGACCCGTTAAACGAGTGCGAGTTGGTCCGTCAAATATTGTTTTGGGATATGGGATCGGTTTTTAATGCTCCTCCATTGTCGGGTCTCGGTGTGACTTTTGACTTGAAAAAATCTTCAAACTTTTTCGATCTGATCCGAAAATTCACGTTTTGTTCTGTTAAGTGCAATCCTGGCTTCGGTTTCTTGTACGACTTGATTCTTCAAGGACAAAATATGTAAACTCTTGACATTTTAGGGACCACATTGTAATTTTAGAGTTTTAAAAGGGTATAAAACGACAAGTCTTCAAACTTGGAGGACCAAACTTGACATTCTTCAAGGATATTTTTTGAAATTCATCATTCGGGTCCGGTTCATTGTGCGGCTTCGTTTCCCGTGTTCATTTTTGAATGATTCTTGTGATCTTTTTGTCATTTACTCGATATCCGTACCTAAAATTCACATTGAACAAACACAAGCATATATATGGTACTTTTTTATGATATTTTCACCATTTTAAGCCCGTATTGGATGATGAGACTATGTATAAAAGCAGTCTCATCAAGTACCTTGGTGAGGATGATGTAGTGGAGTATGACTTTAGAGCACGAGAGCGATGATCTTGATTGTGTTTAGTGGTAGACACCAAAGCAAGTGGATTAGCAGTCTTTGCTATCCTTTCAGCTCGAAGTTCATTTGCCTCATTCTGAAATTGTTTCAAAATGTCAAAGAGCGTGTGATAGTTGACCTCGTCTAACTTACTTTGTTGTTTCACCAAACTTACAAATCGTGTCCACTTAGGTTGAAGTTGCTGTAGATATTGCACATTGACTTGCATGGTGGAGACTTGCAAATTGTTTCTTGTCATGTCATTCATCATCTTGTAGAACCTTGAGTAATATGAATCAATTGATTCCCCATCCAATGAAGTAAACTTGCCAAAGTTCTAGAACAAGTTAGTATTGACATCTTTCTTGTTAAGTGATTCTCCTTGTTGCAAGCGTTCAATGGCAAACCACATCTCTTTAGCAGTAGAGCATGCATCAACCATTGAGTAAATATCATCCCCAATCTAGCTTAGAATCAAATAAATTGCTTCTTTTTCTGCATCAATCCAAGCACGTTTCTCTTTCGAAGTGTTCTCATATGTTTCCTCAATTGTTTGCTCATCGGAACCGGTCGTCGAGTCGGTTGCTGGAATTGCATGAATGGGGATTGTAGTGGGAGTATAAGGTCCTTCTTTGATGCAACATCTAAGAACATCACCATTGGGTTTGGTGTCAAGATATCGAAGGAATCGTGATTGCCATTGTGCACATCTACCAGTCACAAGCATTGGTGGTCTCTATTTGTTACTCGCCACCATGATGTTGTTATTAGTAACACGATATTCAGTAGTAGAATCTATCTCAAGAATGAAGTGAAGTGAATAGGATCTTAAGTAGATGTTGTTGTGAGTAAATTGTGGTTGAAACTTCAAGAAGTGGTGTGAAACCCCCAAACAATGTCTTCGTATGAAACCAAAAATTCTTAAGCGAAAGATCACGGTTTTGAAAATTTTAGAATAAGTCGGAATAAATCTTCAATGAATAAGTCAAAATCCAATGAACTCAACCTAATTCGGAATCACAAAAATTGACCTAATCCGGAATCCTTGAACCCAATCTTGTTCGGAATCCATGTTTTGAACCTAATCCGGAATCCAATCTTGAACCCAATCTTGAACGTAATCCGGAATCCAAGTTCTGAATGTAATTCGGAATCAATTTCTAGACCTTATTCGGAATCTAGCTTCATCACCTAGTTCGGAATGTGTGATCAAAACCTAGTTCGAAATATGTGATCAAAACCTAGTTCGGAATATGTGATCAAAACCTAGTTCAGAATATGTTAATCACTGACCTAGTTCGGAATCTGTAAGGGAATGATCTAGTTCGGAATCTGTTAATCACTGACCTAGTTCGGAATACACAGATCCACACTCAATCCGGAATCCAAACCTGGTACTAATTTGGAATACACACTTTTTCCCACCTAATTCGGAATACACTTCTCACCTAGTTCAGAAAACAAGTTTCTCACCTAGTTCGGGATCGAGATCTGAACCTTATTCGGAATACAAAGAAACACCACCTTATCCGGAATGTGAAGAAACCCAACCTTGACCTAGTTCGGAATACCCCTTTTAGACACTCAAGTCGGAATAACCTTTTTCCCACCTAATTCGGAATATTTCTAAACCCTAGTTTCCCGACTTAAATAAAACTTCAAATTACGAATAGCTTAACCAATAACTACAAATGACGAATTTTTACTCAAAAATCAAGCCAAAACTTCCAATTTTTTTGGTGGAAATTACGAAAATGAGGAACACAAATTCCTACCACAACTTTGTAGGCAATTTGTATGAAGATTTTGAGCTCAAAAACACAAATTATTTTGATACGAAATGATTTTAAGATGAAAATCACACAAAAAGAAAAATGATAACCACAAACTAAACATGAATCTACCCCATGGAGATTGATACCAATTGTTGTCCCTAAAATTATGATGATATATTAAAGAAATGAGATGGAAAAGATATGAATTTTAGAGAGAGAAAGTAGTGAGAGAATGTAGGGAGAGAGAGATGATTAACTTGTGAAATTAGATTAAGAATAATGAGATCATCCACCCTCCTAACATGCTAGGAGGGTGATTATATAGTCCACCCACATGCGGGCTTTCTTAATGGACTATATTGTATTGGGTCGGGCTTGAATAAATGCTTAGTACCTTGAAAGAGGCCTTTTAAGCTAACCATCAAGCCCATAATGTCACGGCTATTTCAACTAACTATTACAACATTCTAATAAATATTATAATATAAACCTATGACCGAACATTCTTGTTTGACTAAATATTTTGAGGCTAACACAAATATACCCCTGGAAACATGGCTTTCATCTCACATAGTGAAGCTCAAGTTGATAAGAGAGAATCATATGTGCATCCTGTTACTGGATCACCTTGTGTCAGCGGTGGATCAACCTTTGTCAGCGCCTCTCATTCAGACGCTGACATACACAATGTTGACTCACCAAGGATTAAACCTACTGGTATTGATCTAGACACAGTGTGTGCATACATTGCTGCATTGCCAATGGTTCAGTGATTACATATGAGGACCTTGTGTAAATCAGTGAGGAGAATTTAGAGGAGATGGATATTAAATAGAATATGGCACTTGCAGGCATAAGGGCAAACAGATGGAATAGAAGATTTTGAAAGAAGATGACCTTCAATGCTAATGACACTACTGGGTTTGATAAATCCAAGGTTGAGTGTTACAATTTCCATAGGATGGGTCACTTTATAAGGTAATGTAGATCTCCAAGAAGATCTGATGCTGGAAAGCCTTCAAGCCAAATCATCAAGGTTGAAGACACAAAGGCTATGGTTGCCAAGCAAGACATTGATGGTGTTGGATGGTACTAGAGCTTTATGGCTAAGGATGTGGAAGAGAACAAGGCCTTGATTGCAAAGAAGGAAGAAGAAGAGCATGTTCACTTTGCTCTCATGGTACATTCTTTGTCTTCATCAGATAATGAGGTATATGATGATGCTTTTTGTAGTAAGGGTTGTCGTTTAAACACTGAAAAACTTAACAAAGAAATTCTAAAGTTAAAAACTATGTCTTTGATGAAAAATGCAAGCTATCTAATTATCAAATGGCCCTTGTTCAAACTGAAAAGACTGTAGAAGAATATAAGAAAATGGAATTTGACCTAACAGATAAAATTAATGTTTTTTCTCATGACCTCAAAGTTAGTGTTGAACTTAGGGACATTATGGTGAGATCCAAAGGAGTAATACAAACTAAGTTAGATGAGGCCATTAAAGACAAAGAAAATGTATGGCTTAAAATTCAAAAGTTTGATAAAGCCTCTCAAACCGTAGAAAAATGTGCAAGTGAGCTAAGATACTCTAGGGATATGTATGGGATCGGGCTAAAAGAATATGCTGATGTTCCACCACCTGCTGGAAACTTTCATGGTGTCTTGAGAAAGGATTTATCTTGGACTGGTATACCAGAACTCCAAGAAAAGGAATTCATTCCTCCACCAAGAGTTCTTACTCCAGTAGAGGAATATAAGCAGAAAGTTACTGACTTGGAAAAATGGAAGAAAGCCAATCCTAATTTTTTTTAAAGGTGGAATGCTTAGTGAGAGTCCATTTGAGTCTACACACATAACTGTGACCAACCCTTCTACTGGAAAACCTGTTGACCTTGGCTCAAATGTTAATAGAAAACCTAGTGTTAAGTATGCTGAAATGTATAGGAAATCTAGGTCACCACAAAGCCAAGCTAGTGTTAATGGGACTGGGTTCTTTTCATCTAGACCTAGGGTTATGTCTAGAAAAGCTTGTTATAAATGTGGGAGTTTTTTTTCATTTGGCTTATAAATGTGTCAGTGATTCAAAAGTCAACGCTGATAATAGGTCAACCATGGTCAACCCTAAACCTAATGTCCAACCAAGTCCACAAGTTACTAGACTAGCTCCATTCTTTACCAAAGGGACTAACTCTCATAGAAATAGGCCTTTTCAAAAGACCAACACTTGGTCAAACAGACAATGGGTTCATGTAGCAAACCCTAGTTTTGGCGTTGACATAATCAAATCAAGCGTTGACAGATACAAATGTGACGCTGACAGGACCAAAACAAACGCTGACAACTTCAAGTTTGGTATGAAAATGCCACAACTGGTTGTTGTTAGACCATATGTTATACCAAGCAATGGAAGGTATTTGAAACCCATGGGACAAGGATCTAAAGCTTCATCTAGTTTAACATGGAGACCCAAACAAGACCAAAACCCTAATTCTGATAGGATTTCTATGACCAGTAACAGATTTCATTATATTTTAAAGGTCATAACCAAACCTATTGGGGTCAATTGGGTGTTCAATCCTCAAAGGTATGAACAAGGGGTTGTTATAAGGACTAAATATGTTCTTGTTTAACAACCAAATGAATCCAAACTTCTCAGGCTTGGGTTCCCAAAGAAAACTAATTTGTTTTCTTTATGTGTAGGGCATTCAAAAGCAGGTAAATGACTATGGATATTGGGACAGTGGATGCTCTAGGCACATGACGGGGAAGTAAGATTATTTGACTAACTTTACCCCCTTTAATGATGGTGACAAAGTGTACTTTGGAGGAGGATATGGTATAATTTCTGGCAAAGGCACTCTTATCACCAATAATTTACGTTTTGAAAACGTATTTCTGTGATAACAAGAATAAGGTTCTTTTCACTGATACTGAATGCTTGGTGTTAAACAAAGTCTTTAAGATGCCTGATGAGAATTTTATTGATTATAGAACACCTAGGCATAAGGACATTTATAATGTAAATCTTAATGGAATTAGGATGAACAACAATTTGTCATGTCTATATGCTAAAGCTTCAGTAGATGAAAGTAATCTATGGCACAGAAGGTTAGGGCACATAAACTTTAAGAACATAAACAGAATTGTGAGACATGGTTTAGTTGATGGTTTGTCTGAAAAGGCTTTCCACAATGATCATTCTTGTGTTGCATGTCTTAAAGGCAAACAACACAAAGTCTCATTTAAGTCTAAAATTTTTCACTCTAGTTCTAAACCACTTCACTTGATACATATGATTATTTGGTCCAACAAATATAGAAAGTTTAAATGGTAAATCTTTTTGTTTTGTTATAACTGATGATTATTCTAGATTTACTTGGACTTTCTTTTTGGCTTTAAAAAGTGAAAGAGCCACAGTTTTGATTAACTTATGACCCAGATTGAGAAAAAGACTGGGAATGAGGTTAAAATACATAGAAGTGATAATGGTGGTGAGTTTAGAAATAATTTGTTAGATGACTTATGTGTCAAAAAATGGATTACTAGGCAGTTTAGTATAGCTAGAACCCCACAGTAGAATGGGGTGGCTGAGAGGAAGAATAGGACACTCATATAAGCAGCTAGGACAATGTTGGCTGATGCTCATTTTCCCCTTGCATTTTAGGCTGAGGCTGTGAAAACAACTCGTTATGTTCAGAATAGAGCTTTGGTCAACAAAATCCATAATAAGACACCTTATGAGCTATTTTGGAATAGGAAACCTAATATTGGTTTTCTTAAACCCTTTGGATGTCATGTAGTGATTTTAGATACTAGTGATGCCTTAGGAAAGTTTAGTGATAAAGGTGATGAAGGCTATCTTATGGGCTATTCAGTGCAGAGTAAAGGATATAGGGTTTACATTAAGAAAGAAAAACATATACTTGAAAAGGTACATGTTAAGTTTTTAGAGATTAAACCTAGTGATCCTGAGAGTGGACCAAATTGGTTCTTTGATTTAGAACCTTTATCTAGAACCTTGAATTATATGTCTGTTACTAATCAAGACATTGTGAAAAAGGATTCAAATGTTGTGGAAGAACCTATTATTGAAATTGCAGGTACACAGGTTGACAAGGAAGAAGGATCACATGCAGTCAAATCAGATCCCATACTTGAGTATGTTACCATTCCTATATGGCTGATGGATTTGCTTCTTCTGCTGCTGCTGGAAAGGAGAAAGATGGTCCACAAGAAAAGCCAATTGATGAAACATGCATGAATCTTCAGACGCTTATAAAGGAAAATCAGACGCTGACCGGTTAAATTCAGACGCTGACAGATCAGACGTTGACAACCTGTTTGGGCATCCATTCTCTTCCAATAATTTTGAACAAGGTGAACCTTCCAGAGTTCATGAAGAGGTCATTCTAGTGATGATGTAGGAGGATATGAAGATGTATTGGCAATATGGAGACTGAGATTGAAGACAACACACTTATTGAAGGAGGAACACTTACATCTACTACCAAAAATCATCCTCCTTCTCTAATCATTGGTGATGTGTTGTCTCCTGTTCAAACAAGAAGGTCTCATCAGAATCAAGGAGGTTTTATTGCCAATATCCACAAGAAGGTTGATACCCCTCTTATACATGCATGTTTGTTTGCTTGTTTTCTGTCACAACAGGAACCTAAGAATATTTTTGATGCTCTCAAAGAACCAAGTTGGGTGGAAGCAATGCAGGATGAGCTTCACCAATTTGCTATTCAAGATGTTTGGGAGTTAGTGGACTGTCCTAGGTATGTAAGACCTATAGGGACAATATGGGTTCTTAGAAACAAGAAAGATGAAAGGGGAATTGTGGTCAGAAACAAGGCACGTTTAGTTTCTCAAGGCTATACACAAGAGGAAGGAATAGACTATGAAGAGGTTTTTGCACCTGTTGCAAGGATTGAAGCAATAAGGATTTTCCTAGCCTATGCTTCTTGCATGGGCTTCACAGTTTATCAAATGGATGT
This sequence comes from Glebionis coronaria, assembly GCA_025667525.1. NCBI lineage: Eukaryota > Viridiplantae > Streptophyta > Magnoliopsida > Asterales > Asteraceae > Glebionis > Glebionis coronaria. The sequence continues at coordinate 260,855 of JANFOE010001677.1, read as the reverse complement.
GAAGAGTTCTTTTCTTTATGGCACAATTTTAGAGGAGGTTTATGTAATGCAGCCTCTTCGTTTTGAAGATTCAGAACATCCATACAAAGTGTATAAAGTGAAGAAAGAAATGTATGGACTTCATCAAGCCCCAAGAGCATGGTATGGAATATTTTCCACCTATCTGGTGGAAATAGATTTAAGAGGGGCACCACAGACCAGACTCTATTTACCAAGAAGACTGGTATGGACTTTCTACTTGTTCAGGTCTATGTTGATGATATCATTTTTGTTCATCTAATCCAAAGATGTGTGAAGACTTTTCCAAGCTCATGAAAAACAAATTCAAGATGAGTGCAATGGGAGAGATAAACTTCTTTCTAGTGTTACAAGTTCAATAGAAAGAAGATGGTATCTTTATCTCTCAAGACAAGTATGTAGAAGAAATCTTGAAAAAATTTGGTTTTTCTCCACATGAAAAACGGGCTAGCACACCCATGGACAGGGAACACCCTTGAGGAAAGATTGGAGATGGAAAAGAAGTGGATGTCAGGCATTATAGATCAATGATTGGATCATTGATGTATCTTATAACCTCTAGACCTGACATCATGTTTGTTGTGTGTGCATGTGCACGTCATCAAGTGAATCCTAAGGAATGCCACCTTCATGCTGTCAAAAAGACCTTTAGATACCTTAGGTTCTATCCCACCTTAGGATTATGGTATCCAAAGGATTCTTCATTGGAGCTTATTGGTTATTCAGACAGTCATTATGGAGGTGACAAGTTTGATAGAAAATCCACAACTGGTGGATGCCCATTTCTTTGGAGCAGATTGATATCTTGGCAATGCAAGAAGCAAACAGTGGTGGCCAACTCTACAACTGAAGTAGAATATGTAACTGCAGCTGCTTGTTGTGGACTAGTTTTATGGATTCAGAACCAACTGTTGGATTATGGGTATAATTTTATGCATACCAAGATTTTTATAGACAATAACAGTACATTATTCGTTATTAAAAATCCTGTAATCATTCTAAAACAAAACGAATAAAAATTAGACATCATTTTATAAGAGATTGTTTTGAAAAAGGTTTAATACAACCAGATAGGGTTGACACTAAAGAAAATGTGCCAGATTTATTAACCAAACCTTTTGATGCTGGGAGGTTTCAATACTTGGTAACAAGTATTGGAATGATCAATCTTACCTAAAATGTGTTTTTGGAACTTATTGTAAAAGTATGTACAGGATATGCACTGTTATTGGTCTTTGTAAAAGTATTAGGTCTTTCCACTATTATTTTCTAACGCTGATAGAATTTGTTGAGACGCTGACAAATGTTTAGATTGACGCTGACAAGTGTTTGTTAAGACACTGAGAAAGTGTTTAGACAGACGCTGACAAGTGTTTATTTCGACGCTGATAAGTGTCAAAATGGACGCTGACAACAACATGTTAGTTTTTGTGGTTTTTCATCTAATCATGCAGGATTGTGAGCATTGTACAAATGGATACAAAGTTGCTTATGGATCTTTTATCTACTAGGAGTGTGTTCAAGTTTATGGATGATGGTTGGAATGTCATACATTCCTATCTTGACATAAATTTTTATTACATATTCTATTTTTGGCAACTTTATATATTATAGTATAATGGGAGGTTTCGGCTACCTTTAGGATCATGGGTATTCTTAGAATACTCTTATCATGTGGACCCCCCATGTTCCCCTCATCCAAAATTGATGTAGAGTTTTTACCCCTTTAGGAAAAGGAAGGCAAAATAGTGGTAAGCGTTAAGTGTCGGTTTAGGAAAACCGAGCACTAATGACCAAATAAGTTCAAGTTCGTTTCCCAAGGAGGCAAGTGCATTGTGTAATGAATTGATTAATGGTTTGTGATTATATTGAGAAAAAGAAAATAGAAATGGGGTAAGGAGAGAATGACGGTTACGAAGACGGATTAAGCTAAGACTAAAAGGTCGTTCACGTAAAACCGTAAAAAGCTACAAGTTAAAAGTAAGACTAAAATAATATAAATAAGAATAAAATCCAACAAAAATATTTTAAAACCTTTTATTAATTAAATATTCAATTTTAAATGCTAATTAAAGCCCTAAAATCGAATATAATTAACAAAATGTCCAAAATATTATTTTATTGAACAAATAACTCAGTTATATTATTTAAAGACTAAAAAGTATTTTTCCTAAATTTTAAAAAATATTTTTCTATTTTTAAATCACTTAAATTTATTTTTAAACTAAAATAATCATAATAAATAATAAAATAATGCCAAAAATAATTTGACAATTTTAAAAATCCTAATTTATACTAAAGAACAGTAGAAAAAATGAAAAAGTTTGAAAAATATAAAATATTGCACTAAAGGACAAAACAAATTAATATTAAAACCTAATTAAACTAATTTTAATTCTAAAAAATAATTAAAAAGTCAACAGTAAAAACTTTTTTAACTAAAAATCTTAAAACAATTTTCTAAGTCTATGAAAATTTTTGGAACTGAAAAATAATTAATTTTACCACTAAAAAACAAAAATCAGAAATTAAAAAGTAATTTAAAATAGCTATTAAATGTAAAAAATACTAAATGAACAGTAACAAAAAATCTAATTAAACAGAAAAACCACAATTAAAATAAAAAAATAATAAAACTTGTTTCAAGTCCTAATTCCTATTTTAATCCACTAAAGACAAAAAAACAACTTTCTGAAAGTGACATGTGCTAGGGTTTGTCCTTTTGCTGAGCAGTGGTAACAATTGTATTAGCAGGGGGAACTTTGTTCCCACTGTTAGTGCAAATTTTTGGGTCTGGTGACTTATAAACTTAGGAAAGCTTATTGAGGGCTTTTCCTTGGATAATAAGGCACCCCCCACAACCAGTTGGGTTGTGGGGAGTCAATAACAGCAAAAAAAACACACAATCACTACACAAGATTAAGCACAAAATGGCATAGACAGTTACTGATGAAGCTTAATGGGGTTCTGATGAACAGTTGCTGAACAAACTTGCACAAAAATGGATTTCAATTAGCCAAAACTAGCATACAAGCTAACCAAGTGAATTTAAACTGATTGCAAATCCTACTTAAACCTAATATCTAACAGCTCACAAAATTGAAGGCACAAATCTCACAACAACAGGCATGAAATGGGGCTTAATGTGTTTGACTGTTTTTACCAAAGATATGACATGTAAACTTCTGATTTAAACACACCAAACTAACAAGAACAATAAACTTATACCATTTAAACCAAAGAGAGTGAGTGTGATTGGTTTTTAAACAGTTTATAAACCTTTAAACCTATTAGATCCCTAATCCCAAACACCCCTTTAATTTCAGAATCCAAAAATTAACACACCAAATGCTTTCACAAATCCACCAAACTGATTAAACAAGTCCTTATCATGCATAAAAACATCAATTGAGTAACATCAAATCATAAAACAAACACATAAACAACTTTTCTCACAAAATCACACTTTAAACTTGAAAACAAGGGTTCAAAGCCTATTTACCTAGAGGGACCTACATCCAGGACCCTCAATGGCTGCATGCCATCTCTTTATAGCTTATAAGCTATGCTAGGGCTTATGGGAAGAGCTTGTTCTTGTAGAGAGAATGGGTGAGGACATCTGCAGTCCCAAACACCCCTATATCTTCAAAAACAAGAATTTGTATGAACCTGCCAAGAGAAAAAGCCAAGAAAAGTGAACTAATACAAGCTATAAGCAATAATCTAAGCTTATTGTTAAGCTAGCTTATGGCTTGTAACTAAAAAAGGTATAAAAAAACATGAGACTGATTTTTTCTTCTTTTTTAAAACTTTCTGAAAATCTTCTTCCTACAAACAAACTTAAACAAATCAACTTACACACTTTCAAAACACGTTTTTGGAACAAGATTTTATCAAAACATCAACTTTTTCAGAAACTTTGAAAATAGGAATGATTTTTGAAAATTCTTGAACTAATGTTAAAGTTATGGAACTCAGATTTTCTAGACTCAAATTACAAACTATTATCAAAGTAAAAAGGAATTACAGTTAAAAATAAAACACCAACTTTTAATTGCATAAAAAGGGATTACAAAAGAACTTAGAAAATCTGGAACAAGAGTGGTTCACATGTCGAACCCTCTTTAAATACTACCTAGAAGACTATTCTAGAACAATGAATAAAATATAACAAAGCTAAACCCTAATCTTGGAGAATTCCAGTCTTGCCCTTGGGAATCTTGGTCAAAAGTGGCTTCACGTGAATGCCAGTTGGAATGGATGTACTTGTGATGATCTTGGCCACTTAATAAGTCTTTGGGAGCAAGAAATGAAGCTGGGACGTTGGATGTGTCTTCTTGGGGTTTTGTTGTGAAAGTGATGGAGCAGGGGAACATGGGGGGTCCACATGGGGTGAGTGTGAAAAGTTTCTGGGTTGTGGGTTTAACTTAGGGGAGGGTAAATTAGGGTTCTAGAAAATTAAAACTAAAACCCCTTTGTTTTGTAGATTTTAGGTCTAGGGTTTATAGGAGATTAGGGATGGAGGAATAGTGGGTTTAATCTGATTAACCGTTTGAATATGTGTTTACCTCCAAAAATTAAGTTAATCAGTTTTAATAAAAAGTGGGTGAGTGGGATCTGACGTGTGAGGTGGAGGGTGAGGTGGTGGCTCGTGAGTGGAGGATGAGGGTGACGTGTGGGGTTGATTGGCTGTGGTGGGTTTGTTTGTCTTGGCAGATTTGGCCCCCAAGTCCCTTATGTTGTTCATTCCGTAATAAACAGCTACAAAACCAAATCCCTTTGTTAATACTTTGGTTAACTTGTCAAATTTGGCACAACAAGTTTTCAAACTTGTTAACAAGGACCATTCATGCAATAAATGCAATCTTTAAGGGCTTTTGATGACATGGCTTCAAAATCCAAGGATGTATCTTGTATAAATGAATTCTCCAAGGGCCTTTCTTGCCATATCTTCTAAAATGAGGGACCAATGTTGACAATCTTCAAAACTTCAAGGACCATTTTGGAAATTCAGGATTCGGGTCCGGTTCTTTGTGCGGCTTCGTTTCCCGTGTTCGTTTTTGATTGATTCTTGTGATCTTTTTGTCATTTTCTCAATATCCGTGCCTAAAATACACAAGCAACAAACACGAGCATATATTTGGCAGTTTTAATGATATTTAATGCATTTTAAGCCCAATTTGGACGATGAGACTATGTATAAAAGCAGTCTCATCACTCCCCCATACTAAACCATTGTCGTGCCCTCACACAATGCTAGAATAAAGTATCGTAGCATCACCAAAATTCATTTTTATTCACTTTATTGAATGATAAACTAGCTACACTACTACTATTACTACTACTTGTGTTTTAGACATAATGTATGATTTTCATCGCAAAATGGGACGTTTAGGTTCATAGAATAAGAACACGTGAATGCTTCGTTAGAAATAATTTCATTGTCCTCGATTTTCACCCCAATTCCATGCCAAGCGTGCAACAAGATCATTGTCATTATTAGTTAGTAATGCTAACACTACTCATATGCCCTAATCACGTACTTATCCTCCCATTATTCCTAAGTTGTATCTCTTATATTTTATTTTGTCTTGAATGTTTCACGAGGATACATTGTTTGACTTATGCTATAATAGAGATTTAGGTCTAAAAATAGAGTCCTAACGGTGTAACCAAGACCATCAAATCAATAACCCCTCCCAATAGACAACGATGTCAAAAAATTAAGTTGACAAGAAGAATCGATAAACACGGTTTTATAACGGTTTTGAACATGAGACTTATTACCAAGACTTTTATACGCCCCTAACGGAAGGGCCTTATTATCTTTGGTTTACCTCCATCTTTTATTCAACTTCGCCATGAAGCTTTTATTATGACTTTGGTCTTGCCTTGCCTTTTATTATCCGCCTCATCGGTGGTTTTATTAGCCAAAGACGTATATCCTCACGCTAAAGCGAATTTTGGATCTTTAAAGCTTCAAAGATTAAGGCTTGATTCACTTTCAATTTTGCATAGATTTTTCGGCCTTGATTTAGGTGAGCACTTGAAATCTTATTATTGGGTGAAGCTTTCGATTATTCGGGTTGCCAATACTTCAAAACCGTGACGCTGGTGATACCTTAATGTCTTCCCAATTTAATTACACGGAAGCTACTAGAAAAGACTAGAAACCCAACAATCCTAACTAAACCGCTAAGTCAATATTTATTAAGCAAAAAAAAAATATTTACATGCGAAGGGAGAATAAGCAAACAACGAGAACACATGAGTTTTTGAAAGAATACGAGTACTCTACGTTTAGCATAGTAACTTATAATTAACCCTATCATTTCTCGTCCTCATTTAAGAGACTTAGCCTAATGTGTAGTTAAGGAACCAAAGCTAAGTGCTCAACACGTACGGTCGAGTCAAAAATTACTCTTATTCTCGCCATCAGAAAACCTACATTCGTGTCTTCAAACACTTATGAAACATGAGAAATTTTTTAAAATTTGGCCATTTTTAGCCTTATTTTGCAACAAAACGATAAACAAAAAGATAAACTTTGGAAAGCGTGAAGGTTTGGCAAGGCAAGTATCTATTCACCACTCCCCCATACTAAAGTTATACAACGTCCTCAATGTTTCGAGTCTAGGGGTGCAAACACCCCCATACTAGAGACGTAGTCGAATGCCTAATCTAGCATGGAAAGGGTGTAACCAATAAATTAATAGCCGTTTATGAAGTGTGCTAATAACCTAAGGTTAGAACATCAAAAGGATATATCATTTGGATATTGAGAAAGTCTTCAAAGCAAACGATCGAGAGCTCCCATAAAACGAACACGAAAGGCTCCAATCGTGGAGATCATGATCTAAAAACCACAATTCACAAACAACCACGGAACAAAGGTTGGAAGGGCACAAATCCCCTCACATTAAACTAATTAGAAAGCAATAATATGTACATGGATAAGCATGGGTTTCCCCCACGAGGCACCTTTTTTTTGATAACCGAGTCAAAAGCTCGACTCGAATCCCTATAAATGTGATCATTTAGGGATTATCTTGGTATGGTCTATTTTTAGTGGGGCTTACATGACAAACAAGGCCCAAAAACAACCGGTATTAAGGACTAAGTCCTTTGATGGTGCAAAATACCGGGATCGAAGATGGCGTTCTCGTTTTCATTGGAAAAACAAATCAACGCCACTTCATCATGTGTCAACACAAACCCAAAGGGTTTAAAGAAAATAGATGAGAAGAAATAGAAGGGTGGGACAATGGGTAAGTCATAAAAACCATGAGCTACTCGAGGTAGACTCGCACCAATCAAATAGAAAGATTTTCCATTTATTGCATCGGTGGAAGACCGAGATTTCCCTTTATAAGCAATTCTGGGATCAAATATCTCGTCCTCGGTGGAGAAAGGGGAGGGAACATAAGGGGCTTCCCCCACACTAGGTCCACACAAAGCATCGTCAAAAGGAGAAGACGAGCTTGTAGCACTCAAAACACGAGGTGATGACGGAGTTAGCTTTGTAGAAAAATCTTTTAAATCCAATTTAAAATCTTTACATTTTTCATCTTTTAAACTCTCCTTATGAAAACCCGACTTAATTATGTCAAAAATATTTGGTGTTTCTAACGGAATGTTAGTCACACTAAAAATTCTCACATTTGAAAATCGTTTTGGTTTAGGTGGTGGTAAGTTCTCAAAACGTTTGTCAACAAAGAAAACTTCCCCATCGGGATCAACATATTCATCATCCGAAGGATCATTCGTGATTGGAATCGTAGACTTAACACTCTTAACCTCCACCGGCCGAGGGGACGGAAAATCGTTTTTATCATCAACTCCTAAAACTCTTTTTGAAATCCTTTTACAAATGTTTTTGATGGGACTAACATTGTTCAAAGACGTGATAGAATACACATGAGAAAGTGTAGAGTTTTGAGTTGCATTAATGACGAGTTCTTCCTCATTGAAACGAAGAGTGATTTTCCTAGCATGCACATCGATAAGTGCTCTCGAGGTATCCAAAAATGATCGACCTAAAATTAGAGGAACTTTAGGATCGATGGGAATGTCAACAACAATAAAGTCTACGGGATAGTAGCACTTTCCAACTTTCACGAAGACGTCCTCGGCTACTCCACAAGATAGAATCGTAGAATGATCGGCCATCTCGATTGACATTCTTGAAGGAGTGAGATTGGGAAGATTGAGCGACTTAAAAATCTCAAGAGGCATCAAATTAATACTAGCACCAAGATCGGCCAAGGCGTAGCATTCTTCCATATCTTGTATAGCACATGGGATAAAAAACTTGCCGGGATCACCGACTTTTGAGGTATGCGGCTAAGAAAAACCGATGAACAACTAGACGATTTTTGCAATTTCTCTTTGTTATTCAACATACTTTTGAAGTTCGCGGCAAATCGAGGCATCATGACCAAGGCGTCGGCAAAACTTATATTAAAATGCAAGTCACGAAACATTTTCATAAAGAGTTCAAATTGATAATTATTTCGTTCTTGTGCCTTTTCCTTGTTTCGTCTTGAAGGGTAAGGTAAGGGTGGTGTGGGTTGGGGCATAGGCAAAGGCCTTGGAATCTCAGGTTCCACTATTGGTATTGGTTCAACCGTAGGCGTGGTTTGAGCGGTACTTCGTGGGCTTGGAATTTGCTCCTTTTCTACCACCACCTCGGGTTCTTTCTCTTTTTCCTTCTCCATAGAAGTACTTGGACGAGAAATAGGTTCAAACATTTTTCCCATTCGGTCTTCAAACTTAGATTGCCTAGCATCCGCTTTTAACAACTCTTGCTTAATCTCATGTTGACCTTGCTCCATTTTTTGTTGATTTTGTTGGAGTCGTTGAACATTTCCTTCCATTATATTAGCATGAGTCTTATGTTCATTAGCAAGTTCGTTTTTAAGCTCGTTTTTCAACTTGGATCTTAAGCTAACCATTTCACGTTGCATATTATCAAACTTAGCATCATTTGCTTTAGCATAATTCAAAAATTCTCCTTGAAGATTTTTGGTGTGATCATTTTGAAAACCTTGAGTGGTAGTTTGAAAATCACGGTTTTGGTTTTGGTTTGAAATTTGCCCATTTCCACTTTGATAATTACCCTTGTTGTAGTTACGTTGATTGCCTTGATAATTACCACCTTGATTGTTGTTTCGATAGTTATTAGCATTTTGATTTGGTGGAGCTTGATTTTGGCGGGATCCTTGACCGTTTTGGTTATAAGTTCCCGTGGCTACATAAGCACTCGAAGTGTTACCATCCGCGGTAATGCACTCGGAAAGATCATGAGCTCCACCACAAGACAAACAACTCTTAGCAATCGCTTTAACCGAAGCGGAATTCGAAGCTTCTTGAGCTTTCCAATGGGACATAAGATAATCTATCGAAAAACCGATTCTCCTCATTAGCTTCATCATGTAAGACATTAATGCTACGAGACGGTGATGACGATGACGAACCCAATTTGGCAACACTCGGTGTGTTACGAGGGCTATAAACCTTAGACATATTCTTAATTATCACCAAAGTTTCCTCAACCGTTTTACATAAAAAATTACCACCCGCGGCGGCATTCAAATAATCCCTTTCATGATCATTATGTCCATTGTAAAACGTGTCAATTTGATGCAAGTCGGAAAAACCGTGATGAGGACATTCATGTAACATCTCCTTAAACCTATTCCAAGCCGTTGAAAAACTTTCATTAAATTCTTGTGAAAATTTTGAAATCTCGTTTTTCAAGTGCGTAGTCTTAGAGGGCGGAAAAAATTGGTTCACGAATTTTGAAACGAGATCCTTCCACGTCAATATAGAATTGGGTGGCTCTTTCTCTAACCAAATTTTAGTGGGCCCCGCTATGGAATACGGAAAAAGCATCATCTTAATCGAGTCATTCGAGACATCCTTAAATTTGCAAGTGGCGGTAAGACGATTGAATTGGCGGATATGGTTGTGTGGATTGTCCTTCTCATCACCTCGGAATTTGTTGATTTGGATCATCGACAACAAACCCGTTTTCACCTCAAAGTTCTCCGCAAGGATAGAGGGAATCACAATAGCTTCTCCATAACCCTCGGTGGGTGCTTAAAGTAACTCCATCATAGTTCGATTCGCCATGGTAGGTGCTTCTCTTACAATGGGTTCGTCAATAGGAGACTCCTCACTAGAAAGATTTGGAGTGGGAGTTTTGTTCTTTCGCTTACGTGCACGTCTTGCTTGATTACGAGTTAGCATAAACGTCACGTACAACGAGGGGACGAGCAAAGAAGATTCTTTTTGGTGTTTTGTATTTTTCAATTTTTTTGTGGTTTTTGATTGTATTAACCTTTTTGGAACTTGGAATTGTATTAGGTAGACACAAATCTACAAATCTCCTCCTTAATCAAATCTCTTGATTAAAGAAGCCTCAAGGAATGAAAACGATCACGTGAAGTGAACGCCTTCGATGACTTTAGAACGTTGGTGGAACACCAAAACGTTCAAGAGGGTTTAATCAATGGAAACCAAGAAAATATATATGATACTTAGTAATACTTTGGGCGGCAAAACCCTCGATTAGCTCTCAAAATCAAATACTCACAAGCAAGCAGGGAAACGAGGCGACGCGAAGCACTTAAGAGCCTTTTTCCTTAGGATATATTTTATAATATCCGCCTTATACCCACCTTATAGTTTGTATTTTCAAAATCGAGCTTCACGAAAGTATTTATCTATTTTTGCCTTTTTCTTTGGTTTGAGATTCGAATACAATGATTGGGTAATGACCTCCCAAGTCAAGGTTGTGATTTCTCACGTATTTGGAGTACTTGTGAATTTATTGTTCTACGTATACACTATAGTAATAGTATTCACACAAAAACCGAAAACTGATAATACGTATTAGTAGAGTGCTACTAATACAAATACTATTTATGGTTAGTATATAAAAACAACAATTCCAATCAAAACACAACACGCCTCCCCGACAGTGGCGCTAAAATTGATGTAGAGTTTTTACCCCTTTAGGAAAAGGAAGGCAAAATAGTGGTAAGCGTTAAGTGTCGGTTTAGGAAAACCGAGCACTAATGACCAAATAAGTTCAATTTCGTTTTCCAAGGAGGCAAGTGCATTGTGTAATGAATTGATTAATGGTTTGTGATTATATTGAGAAAAAGAAAATAGAAATGGGGTAAGGAGAGAATGACGGTTACGAAGACGAATTAAGCTAAGACGAAAAGGTCGTTCACGTAAAATCGTAAAAAGCTACAAATTAAAAATTTTACCTAAAAATTAATTAAAAGTTAAAAGTAAGTCTAAAATAATATAAATAAGAATAAAAATCCAACAAAAATATTTTAAAACCTTTTATTAATTAAATATTCGATTTTAAATGCTAATTAAAGCCCTAAAATTGAATATAATTAACAAAATGTCTAAAATATTATTTTATTAAACAAATAACTCACTTATATTATTTAAAGACTAAAAAGAATTTTTCCTAAATTTTAAATACTATTTTTCTCTTTTTAAATCACTTAAAACTATTTTTAAACTAAAATAATCATAATAAATAATAAAATAATGCCAAAAATAATTTGACAATTTTAAAAATCCTAATTTATACTAAAGAACAGTAGAAAAATGAAAAAGTTTGAAAAATATAAAATATTGCACTAAAGGACAAAACAGATTAATATTAAAACCTAATTAAACTAATTTTAATTCTAAAAAATAATTAAAAAGTGAACAGTAAAAACTTTTTGAACTAAAAATCTTAAAACAATTTTCTAAGTCTATGAAAATTTTTGGAACTGAAAAATAATTAATTTTAACACTAAAAGACAAAAATCAGAAATTAAAAAGTAATTTAAAATAGCTATTAAATGTAAAAAATACTGAATGAATAGTAACAAAAAATCTAATGAAACAGAAAAATCACAATTAAAATAAGAAAAATAATAAAACTTGTTTCAAGTCCTAATTCCTATTTTAATCCACTAAAGACAAAAAAACAACTTTCTGAAAGTGACACGTTCTAGGGTTTGTCCTTTTGCTGAGCAGTGGTAACAATTGTATTAGCAGGGGGAACTTTGTTCCCACTGTTAGTGCAAATTTTTGGGTCTGGTTACTTATAAGCTTAGGAAAGCTTATTGAGGGCTTTTCCTTGGACAATTAGGCACCCCCACAACCAGTTGGGTTGTGGGGAGTCAATAACAGCACAAAAAACACACAATCACTACACAAGATTAAGCACAAAATGGCATAGACAGTTACTGATGAAGCTTAATGGGGTTCTGATGAATAGTTGCTGAACAAACTTGCACAAAAATGGATTTCAATTAGCCAAAACTTGCATACAAGCTAACCAAGTGAGTTTAAACTGATTGCAAATCCTACTTAAACCTAATATCTAACAGCTCACAAAATTGAAGACACAAATCTCACAACAACAGGCATGAAATGGGGCTTAATGTGTTTGACTGTTTTTACCAATGATATGACATGCAAACTTCTGATTTAAACACACCAAACTAACAAGAACAATAAACTTATACCAAATAAACCAAAGAGAGTGAGTGTGAGTGGTTTTTAACAGGTTTATAAACCTTTAACCCTATTAGATCCCTAATCCAAACACCCCTTTAATTTCAGAAACCAAAAATTAACACACCAAATGCTTTCACAAATCCACCAAACTGATTAAACAAGTCCTTATCATGCATAAAAACATCAATTGAGTAACATCAAATCATAAAACAAACACATAAAAATCTTTTCTCACAAAATCACACTTTAAACTTGAAAACAAGGGTTTAAAGCCAATTTACCTAGAGGGACCCACATCCAGGCCCCTCAATGGCTGCATGCCTTCTCCTTATAGCTTATAAGCTATGCTAGGGCTTATGGGAAGAGCTTGTTGTTGTAGAGAGAATGGGTGAGGACTACTGCAGTCCCAAACACCCCCTATATCTTCAAAAACAAGAATTTGTATGAACTTGCCAAGAGAAAAAACCAAGAAAAGTGAACTGATACAAGCTATAAGCAATAAGCTAAGCTTATTGGTTAAGCTAGCTTATGGCTTGTAACTAAAAAAGGTATAAAAAAACGTGAGACTGATTTTTTCTTCTTTTTTAAAACTTTCTGAAAATCTTCTTCCTACAAACAAACTTAAACAAATCAACTTACACACTTTCAAAACACGTTTTTGGAACAAGATTTTATCAAAACATCAACTTTTTCAGAAACTTTGAAAATAGGAATGATTTTTGAAAATTCTTGAACTAATGTTAAAATTATGGAACTCAGATTTTCTAGACTCACATTACCAACTTTTATCAAAGTAAAAAGGAATTACAGTTAAAAATAAAACACCAACTTTTAATTGCATAAAAAGGGATTAAAAAAGAACTTAGAAAATCTGGAACAAGAGTGGTTCACATGTCGAACCCTCTTTAAATACTACCAAGAAGACTATTCTAGAACAATGAATAAAATATAACAAAGCTAAACCCTAATCTTGGAGAATTCCAGTCTTGCCCTTGGGAATCCTGGTCAAAAGTGACTTCACGTGAATGCCAGTTGGAATGGATGTACTTGTGATGATCTTGGCCACTTAATAAGTCTTTGGGAGCAAGAAATGAAGCTGGGACGTTGGATGTGTCTTTTTGGGGTTTTGTTGTGAAAGTGATGGAGCAGGGGAACATGGGGGGTCCACATGGGGTGAGTGTGAAAAGTTTCTAGGTTGTGGGTTTAACTTAGGGGAGGGTAAATTAGGGTTCTGGAAAATTAAAACTAAAACCCCTTTGTTTTGTAGATTTTAGGTCTAGGGTTTATAGGAGATTAGGGATGGAGGAATAGTGGGTTTAATCTGATTAACCGTTTGAATATGTGTTTACCTCCAAAAATTAAGTTAATCAGTTTTAATAAAAAGTGGATGAGTGGGATTTGACGTGTGAGGTGGAGGGTGAGGTGGTGTCTTGTGAGTGGAGGAGTAGGGTGACGTGTGGGGTTGATTGGCTGTGGTGGGTTTGTTTGTCTTGGCAGATTTGGCCCCCAAGTCCCTTATGTTGTTCATTCAGTAATAAACAGCTACAAAACCAAATCCCTTTGTTAATACTTTGGTTAACTTGTCAAATTTGGCACAACAAGTTTTCAAACTTGTTAACAAGGACCATTCATGCAATAAATGCAATCTTCAAGGGCTTTTAATGACATGTCTTCAAAATCCAAGGATGTATCTTGTATAAATGAATTCTCCAAGGGCCTTTCTTGCCAAATATTCAAAAATGAGGGACCAATGTTGACAATCTTCAAAACTTCAAGGACCATTTTGGAAATTCAGGATTCGGGTCCGGTTCTTTGTGCGGCTTCGTTTCCCGTGTTCGTTTTTTATTGATTCTTGTGATCTTTTTGTCATTTCCTTAATATCCGTCCCTAAAATACACAAGCAACAAACACGAGCATATATTTGGCAGTTTTAATGATATTTAATGCATTTTAAGCTCAATTTGGACGATGAGACTATGTATAAAAACAGTCTCATCAGGTCCACAGGTGTGTGGGGATTAGAAATAGTGAAGACTTCTTATTTAAGAATTTGTTGTAATTTCTAATCCTTGAGGCACTGTAGCATACAAAGTTTTATACTTTGTATGTTGCCAAGACTTTTTGACCTAGATTTGGTATTGGTCGGTTGGGAGACTTTGTATATATTTTTATATTAGTTTACCCTGGGAGTTACAAAGTGTTTACATGGAGATTACTTCATCTCTAAGGACTTACTTTGGCAAGGTTCACTTGAGGGCAATTATGTCTATCTTATTTATGTAAGTATGTATAATTGAACAGAGAATACTATTTTCAGTCTGTGTCAGAGTTTAAGTTATCTTCATTAGGGTAAATATCTTTGTAAAGGTCTTTTTATTTTCTTCTTTATTTTAATTTTGGCCACTGACATATTTTACTCCAGACGCTGATAGGACAAATTTGAACGCTTACATGGAAAAATTTACACGCTGACAAGATATAGTCGTTACGCTGACAATTAATTTTTGACCGTTGACAACATTGGGTCCTACCCAGTTGTTATTTTTGACAAAAATTTGGGCCGTAGTTTTAGCAACTTGGTAACTTTTTATTAATGCAAAGATATTTTAAATATTTTTAAGATTTACATCATTACTTTTTGAATATCTTTGCCTTCTTTTTCAACCAATAGTGTGCTAGTTTCTTTCCTATAAATACGGCTCATTTTGTTTCAATAGGGTAACAACTATTCTTGTCTAGCAAAACTTTCTAACCTACTTACCTTCATTATTAGTCATTTACAAGTTTTCATATAAATATCAAATAGCCCCAAAGTTCAAACCAGATAATGTGGAGTTGGAATTCAAGAGTCAACATAACATGGTGGCGTATTTCGTTGCTGATAATACTCTTCATCCTCAATATACTGAGATGGTTACGTATTTGAATGCTTCCCCACTAAGGTATGCTCTTACTCACACTCCACTTGTCCTATCACACACATCAAGCAGTTTTGCAACACCGTTCGTTCCAGAACAGTTGATGGAGTGATTAAATTATATGCTATTGTTCATGGGTTTTAATGGGTGGTTACTGAAACCTTGGTTCGCTAATCTTTGCATCTTAATGATGTTGATGGTATAACCACCCTTCCCATAGATGAGCTAAAGTTGGGACTTCAAGGCTTGGGGTATGATTTGTCCCCTATTGGGCACTTAAATCGTTATACCAAACAACAATTTCCTCCAACCTGAAAGTTCCTCATTCATATCATCCTTCAATGCTTGAGTCCCAAATTCTCTTCATTCAATGAGATCAACCGATCTATCGGGAGTGCCATTGTTTGTCTTGCAAGAGGGCAATATTATAATTTTTCGAAAATGATTTTTGATAGCATGTTTCATAACAAGGGTACCAAGATGACTCTTGCGTATCCTAGATTTTTGCAAATGATTTTTTAAATGCAAGGCTATTGTACCAGGGACCATGATCATTTTTATAAAGTCCCTGAACAAAAGAAAACTGTTTTTGGCAACATGAATTCACCACCCTATCGGGATTTGCCTCTGACCCTAGCTATGCATGCTGTCATATTGGCAGCTGCAAACCCTCCACCACCACCACCACCACCACCACAACCTTCCCAAGACCCTATTCCAGACCAACCACCATCCCCTCAACACATGAACATTGACCCTCCTTCACCAGGCGCTGACATTCCATATATCAACGCTGATACCTCCGACCCCAACGTTGACACTTCCAATCTTGACGCTGACACCCTTCACCCACAATCCTAAACAGACCGTAATTCCTCTTCCTCTGAACCCAATGAGTATAGGTTAGAAAAACGACTAAGGATCACTGAAGTGTTCTCCTTTAGTGGTCCTATCCATGTTGTAGAGAGAACCACCACCACAAGTGTGGTTGGTGCTATGGGTGAGGCTAGGACTAATGGTACTCACATAGATGCAGGCCACGTCAGTCCCAACATCTTTAAGTCCACACCCATGCTCAATGAGTCTCTTATGGGAGGGAAACTTCTCATAGTAGAGGAGGTCAGTATGGAACCCTTATTAGTGATGGAATTGACGATGGTTTGTATGAGCTTGCAAAAGCAAAATACAAACCTTGTACAAGTTGTCAATGCTCAAGGCCGTGAACTCATTTCATTGAGGGAGTGGATAGCTGTTTTGGAGGCTGCTAATGTTCGTACTAGGCAGGAGGATTCTTCCAAAGAGGATGATCAGATACATGTCAGTGATAAAGGCTCACATGAAGGTGCTTCTTTTCGAAATGAATTGGATGTAGTTGAAGCCCTTACAGGTTTGAAAGAGCAACCTGGTTTTGATGCTTCATTGGTTACTCCTACAAAGTTGACATTTACAGAGATGATGGAGAAGTTGACAAATTCAAGCGCTGATATTCAGGTTTTAGACGCTGACAAAACTGCAGATGTAGTTGGTGTATCCCAGTCATCAACTATCATTAAGGATGTGTCTACACAGGTATCATCACCTTATTTACCTTCTATTGATGTATTGGATAAAGGTAAAGGGATTATGGTGGAAGCAGAGGTTCTTAAGGATGTAGACCAAGTACATTTTGATTCCATTTTGGCTGGACAACTTGAGGAAAAGGAGAAGATGAAGAAGATTGCTATTGAGTCACAAATTGTGACTAATTCTGAAAGCAATAAGGAAGGCAGTGATGGTGAGAGTACTAATTCAAGTGTGATGATACTTGAAGAGCTTGAGAGACTACAATATGGGGAGGAGTTAGGTTTGCAGAAGCTTAGAGGTTTGAAGATGAAGTTTGATTTGGATATGCCTAAGATTGCAGAGCTTTTCTTTAAGTATGAATATAAAGTTTTGAGTGATCCAAATGTTTTATGTCTGAGAAGATTTGGTGTCTTGAAGGGATATTGAAGTTGCAGGATGATCTGAAGTTATAGGAGAAGAATAAACCTATCAATATCAAACTAGAATCCAAAACAGTAAGGAGAGAGTTGTATTATTTGCTGTTAAGGAATCATCAGACTGGGTGGACTTATACAAAGTTTAGAGGTCTTTGCTTTGAATAATTGGAGTGTTTGGCTTATCCAATTTGGGATTCTTTGTGTAAGGATAGAACTTTTGAGTTGCTCTTAAAGGAAAGACAAGAGGAAATGGAGGAGAAAATGAGGATTAAGAAGGCATCTATAGTTCCTAGGCCAGTGAAGAAGGGATTACCAATTGAGTTTCCAAAGCATGATCCATTGAATCCATGTGAGGCTATGTTAAGGAAGAGTATGAAGCTTTCTCCACTGGAGACATCTAATTTTTTAAAAGTGTTGCCTCTTGACTTTAGAAACCCCATAATTCAATATGAAGAAGGTGCAAGTGGTTTTTGGAAGATCAACATGACTGGTGATAAGGTACACACTTTCACTTCTTTCATGTCTATGTTTGCTAGCTTTGATAGAGAAGACTTTGTCGACTTATGGTCATTGATGAAGCCCAAGTATGATACTGAAGAACCTACTTCAGTTAATGGAATAAAGATTTGGTCCACATTCAAGAGAATGATTGAGCCAAATGAAGCTAATCCAGTTTGGTTGGATCTGGATGCTATTAGTGGGATGACATGGCGTATCTACTCAGCTGTTGGCGTATATCATCTTAGTACATCCAAATTTTCAGAATATCTTTTGGTTGATGTTGAATACCCTATGTCACAAGATGTTTTGAAGTTGATGATATCTACACCATTGGAGGTTGATTATACTAGTGATGTTTGTAAGGATTTGGTTAAATTTATTTATTCCCTTATTAAGAAAGAAGATTAGTTTGTAATAATCCTCCTTGTATTTTGTTTTTATTATTAAACTTGATTACTAGAATAGATATCAAGTTTAGGGGAGGATTGTTGGGAATACAAATAGCTAAGTCACTAGGACGCTGACAAGAAGAACTTCGACGCTGACAAGAGATAATAAGGCGCTGACAAATGGACACTGACAAGAGATATTGAAGCGCTAACAAGAAGAAGTTCAACCATTGATAGAATACTTAGTCTACACATTTTGTACTTTTAGTAAAGATATGTTCGACATTGTATTTTCTATGTTTATCTTTACCTAAATTAGTTGATACGTAGACTCTTGTACAAGGTTCCTTAATCTATAAAAGGAGGCCTTTGGGTTTTAGTTAAATATATGTTTTCCACTTTCATTGTACGCAAGTTTTGATCAATCAATCAAAGTGAAAGTTTGGGTTATTCAGTTTTGTGTGTTCTTGTTCTAAGTGTTAAATTCCCCATAGCACTTAGGTTGTTTCATAACAAAAAGTTTCTCTAAGTGTTAATCTTGATTCAATCTCGTTAACACGAAGCTAATCGATCTAGGTCTACGATCAACACCACCTAGAAATTGACATGCACCTGAGGTACTTTTTCTATCCATATTGCAACCAGCGTATTCTGAGTCTGAGTATCCTTTTAGATCGAAGCCTGAGAAACGAGGATACCATATACCTAGTGATGGAGTACCCTTCAAGTATTTGAATATTCGTTTAACATCCGTAAGATGAGATTCTTTGGGGTCGGCTTGATATCATGCACATAGAATTGTTGAGAACTGAATATCATGCCTGGTAGATGTTAGGTACATTAATGATCCAATCATTCCCCTGAATAGGGTATGATTAATGGTTTACCAATGAGATCAGGACCTAAGTTGTTAGTGGGAAGCATGTGAGTGTTCACTGAAGCACACTCAGAGATGTCATATTTTTTAAGTATTTCTCTGGTGTATTTTTCTTGAAAGACTGAGATCCCTTTGTTCCCCTGTTTAATTTGTAGTCGAAGAAATTATGTTAATTCACCCATCATACTCATTTCGAATATCTTGGTCATAAGTTTTTCAAACTTTCTACAAAGGTCATAGTTAGTGGATCTGAATATGATGTCATCAACATATATTTGAACTAGCAAAACTTCCTCCTTGGTTCTAAAGATAAACAAGGTATTGTCTATCTTCCCCCTGACAATTTTTTTCATTATTTGGAAGGTAGAGAGAGTTTCATACCATGCCCTTGGTGCTCGTTTAAGTCCATATAGGGATTTTTCATGTTTACATACATGGTTAGGAAACTTAGAACTCTCAAAAATAGGAGACTGAGCCACATAAACTTCCTCAGTGATCTTGCCATTTAGGAAGGCACTTTTCACATCCATTTGAAAAACTTTAAAGTTCATGTATGTAGCATAGGCAAGGAAGATCCTGATGGCTACCATTCTTTCAACAGGGGCAAAGGTCTCTTCATAGTCAATGCCTTCAAGCTGACCACACACCTGAACAACAAGCCTAGCTTTGTTTTATAACAATTCCGTCATCATCTGTCTTGTTTTTTAACACCCATTTTGTGCCAAGAGTTGATTTCTCTTTAAGGAGAGGAACAAGTTTCCAAACTTTTTTCCTGAGGAATTGATTGAGTTCCTCTTGCATAGCCTCAACCCACCCTGGATACATTAGGGCCTCTGAAACCTTATTAGGTTCAATTTCAGAGAGACAGTATGCAAAAAGGCATTCATGGGCTGAGGCAGCATATAGTTTAGCAGCCTGACTGCGTGTGAGCATTCCCTCAGACACATCACCAATTATATTTACAAGCTTTACGTGTTGTTGTCTAGACCATCTATCCTGAGGACTTGGATTAGAGCTTGTGGATAATTGATGATTATTAGGGACTAATTGTTCAGTACATAGTACTGGATCATCACTTCTCATTGAAGGATTTTTAGTGACTGGTAGGTCATCATTCTCTTCAATTGTCCCTTCAGTGTCTGCATGAATGAGAGAATCAGTTGATTCTTCAGCCTGAGTAGATATAACTTGGGACATGTTGATTTGTTATCAAGTAATTGATTGACCTATTGTGAGGTAATATATTGGAAGATGTTCATACTCATCAAGAGGATATCTTGATGAGTCATTAATCCCAATTTCTTACATTGATTGATTTGTGAAGTTAATGGCATCCATTCTTTCATCAAATGTGATATGAAATGATTCCTCAACTTGTTGTCTCCTTGTGTTAAAGACCCTGAAGTCTTTAGAGACAAAATAGTATCCAAGAAAGTATCCATCATTAGATTTTACATCAAATTTACCAAGATGGTCCTTTTGATTGTGAATGAACACTTGACATCCAACACATGAAAATAGCTGTTATCTGGAATCCTTGCCCTGAATAATTCATAAGGAGTCTTATCATGTCATTTGACAATGATACTTGTGCTCTGAGTATAACAAGCTATTTTTACAGCCTCAGTCCAGAAGTGTTTTGAAAGATTGGATCCATTGAGCATGGTTCTTGCAACTTCAATGAAAGTTCTATTCTTCCTTTCTGCCACACCATTTTATTCAGGTGTGTAGGGAGAAAAAAAGCTATGACAAATTCCTTTCTCATCACAAAATTCTCAAGCTCTTGATTCTTGAATTCTGTCACATTATCAGTCCTTATTTGTTTGACTTTGGTGTCATTTTTATTTTCTACTTGCTTGATAAAAGACATGATGAATTCAGGAGCATGACTTTTCTTTTTAAGGAAGTATACCCATGTGTATCTAGATTATTCATCAACAATCACAAGGGTATATTTCTCATTATTTATAGGCATTGGACTGACGTCCCAAATAAGTCTATACGAAGAATATGGAGACACTTCCTGATAGAAAAGTTTTCTTTTGGCTTGAAAGAAGCTCTCTTGTGTTTACCTTTTTCAAAGGCTGAACAAGGTTTGTCTTTTGAGTACACAAGAGATGGTAAGCCAAGAACTTTGTTTTGTTTTGCATGTTTGTTTATGTCTTTGAAATTGAGATGTGACAGTCTCCTATGCCAAAGCCAATTGACAGAGTCTAAGGAATTAGCGAAGAAACATGCTCCTGAGAGAGTTACATATGACATGTCCAAGATATATACATCATTTCTTCTTGGAGTAGTCAGAACAATTTCTTTGTTAGCATTAAAGATTGTTCCTTGTTTATCATCAAACTAAACGATGTAGTTAGCATCACACAGTTGGCTGATACTTATGAGATTATACTTCAGACCATTTATGAACGCCACTTTTGAGAAAACTATTTCACCACATTTTATTGAACCATATCCCTCAGTAACACAAGATGAGTTATCACCAAATACTACCTTAGGACCTGGTTTCTCCACGTATTTGTGCAGATAACTTTTGACCCCTGTCATACTTCTTGTACACCCACTGTCTAAGTACCAGACAGGCTCCTTGAAGTGTTTCTGCACAAATAATGAGGTGTATTAGTTTCTCTTGTGAGCCTACTTTCTAGTAGGCTCTTTCGCTCTAGGAGCCTGACGTCTTTCACCTCGTTTGATGTGATACCCTAGAACCGAGGTCACTTACCTTACCCTAAATTACGCTTATTTTTGAAATTTTTAAGAAATTTTAATTGCTATATATTTTATCATTTTGGTTGAAACCGATATTTGAGGTCATAATTTTGACGATTAACGATTTAAGAAGAACGATGACGACTACGATCCCGATGGATGCCCAAATTTCTATGTTTATTGTCGTTTTATCGATATTATAATTTTTCGAGAATTTTACTTTTGGTTCGTGTTAAGTTGAGTCGGGTGAGTTTTTATTGCTTTCCGGGTACATTTAAATTGTCCTAAAAGTATTTTGGAGTGTTCGGGAAAGTAAACACACCCAACACATAACTTCACTAAAAATTTTTCTCCATCTCTCTCTTTTCTCTCTTTAGGCCGACGACCAAAACCACCACACCACCACCACTTATTTTTTTTCTAGCTTGTTTTAATTAAAACTAAGGTTAGACCACTTCTAGTTTCATCATTACAATTGTTTTTATGTACTTTAATCCAACATGCATCCATAAAATTTTTTCAAGAATCAAATGGATTTTTCAAAAATTGTTTTGATGTTAATTAAGTGTATGCATGTTTAATTCAAGTATAGGGGATGTATAATCACTCAACAAACCAACCAAAATCAATTTGGTTGGGGGGTTTTGATCACCCACACCCCACGGCATAAGGGGGGTGTTTGGTGGATCTTGGTGATTGTTATTTTGTTCATGGATTATGTGTTTATTACTTGTTTTTAGATGTTTTTGAGTGGGTAAACCCCATTGCATGTTTGATTTGGTGTTTGGGTTTTGAGATGGATTTGATATTTAGGGGGTTAAGGACTGATTAGGATGGTTAGACATGATTAGGAGTGTTTAAGTTGAGGTTAAGTGTCGATAAATTAGTTTGGAAACGAGTGTTGGATTGATTTTGAGATAGGTAATTTTAGGCAGAATGTTTGGGATGTTTTCATAAAATTTATTTTGTAAACAGGTCATGAGACTAGGATATAGTTATAGAGCGTCTTCTTAGCTTCGATTTGGTATAAGATAGAGCTTACGACTCCTAACGAGTCAAAAGTTATGATGTTTTGAAAATCGTGTACCGGGAGATGAGAACCTACATAATCCGAAATTATGTTTGGTTTTAGGTCAAATCCCGGGGACCATTGATATAGTTTGGTAAATGTTTAAAGGTTGATTTTTGGTCTCAAACCTGCATATGTGAGTCTATTATTAGACTTAGGTGTCAAATGGGTCAATTGAATATTTTAAATGGGTCAAATGAGTCCGGCTTGGTCAATGTGCAAAATCAGTCCGAAAAACGTAGGTTTAGTAAAGTTTTGTGTAACGGGTCGTAAAAGCGAAAACTTTTAAGGGGATTAAAAACGTGTTTTCTACAGATCTTAAGGTATTTTTGAAAATTTTCCCAATTTTTATAAAAAGGTTTAAGTCTAGTAAAACAGTCCATACTTTGGTAAGTATCGGCGAAAAACGTGAAAAGGGTAATAACGTTAATAACATGGACGAATAGTATAAAACGAGTAACACTTATTTTGTTTGGTTTTGGCGTGAGTTGTAATTATCACAATTGACTAATATGTATGTAATATATACAGTACTTAAGGTTTATAAATGAGATTACTCATTACGCGTTATTGGTTTGTTAGTGTTGATTTCCCCGGGCATCCTCATCATCGTCAGTGATCGTCACTCGAATCGTCGACTACTCTATATATATAAGGTGTGAATTTATAGCCTCGCTTACTATTGTTTTAAATTGTTTTACCCGCGAGGGAAATGCATGCTAGTTTTCTAAAATGAACATATGTCATGAATGATTGTTGGACCCGAATGTTGCCTTAGAAATTGTGTTGAGTACCTAGTTGCAAAAGGCCCTAAATTCATGAACTATTAACTATTGTTTAATCCTAGCGTGGATTGAAAATATCCGCTTATACAATTGGTAGTACTATGGGGTTGACGACCCTATCCGAGACGAGGGCTAGTATGTTGAGTACCCCCTGCAGACAGATAACTTGTGATAAGAGATAAGGTATAATGGCAACTGATGCCTTTAGAAGGGGCAATGGTTTCATCTTAATCACGTCGGTAATTATTACGCGGGTGATTGAGTTAACGGATTAGTGTCATGAGCTTAAACACAATTGTCGTAACCTTGAAAATAGATTGTTTGATCGACAAGTCTATGAATGATCGTGAATGATTTTTATAACACATATGTTCAAAATGAGATTATAAAACCTATGAATCCCACTCAACATTATTTGTTGACAAAATTTAGCATGTGTTTCAGGTAACCGATGAAGTGTAGCATGGAGCATGCATTGGATGGGAGTTGTGTGTGGCTTGGCGTCTACTTGTTTTTCACCCATACTTAACTTGAATATTTTAAACTTTATTGTCACACCCCACCATGGCGGAATATGGGGCACGACGTATGGATATCATCACAACAATAGCGTGTCTATAGAGATAACTAAATGATATAAGAAATGTCATAAAATGGTGACACAAATGTCATGACAATATCTCAACAATGCAGGAGTCTAGGTAAGTAGGTAACAGTCCTACCTCTTACCCAAGACAAACAAATAACACAAACAAACAAACATATAGGTGCCAACAGTATCACTTATTAAAATGAACAAACAAATAAAACTAAGAAGGAAACGGGGATATCCTTCTATATGCATTCCTACTCTCTCCATGTCCTAGCCACTTAAGTTCTCATGCTTAACCATAGTATCACCTGAAAGAGACACTAAAACGCGTCAACATAAAGCTGGTGAGAGTCATAGGTTTAGACTCCAACACAAGACAAGTCATAAGCTGTGAATACCATAAACCAATAAACATATGGACAATGCGTTACAATCATGTACTAACAACTAGCATTCAAGTTCAATCAATCATTACAATTCCAAGGCATCACTCCTTACCAACAATCACAATTTCCAAGGCATCACGCCTTACCAACAATCACAATTTCCAAGGCATCACGCCTTACCAACAATCATAATTTCCAAGGCATCACGCCTTATCATTAACCATAGGTCCCATAGACGCTCATACACCTATGTACCTTTCCAATCCAGATCACACACAAACAAGAATCACATAGCAGTTAATCACATAAATGTACACACAAGTCCATCTCAAACCTTAAACATTCACAGCATTAATTTAGAAAATAATTCAACACAGTGTCTCTTCCATCCCATCTAGAAGTCAAAATCAATAGTAAACATGGGACTATGAAAATCACCTGATAGCTTCTTCACAAGTCCTCGCACTAGCAACAAGCTAACAAACCAAAAACACGAAATCAATACACGAACCTATCACTAAGATGGCTCATCAACCTATGATGGACATCTAGTCTATTCCCATATAAAAACCTCATTCATAAGCTCTAACCATCCCATTAACCTTCCCTAACAAGTAATTAACTTGATTAAGTTTAATAACTATCCACTTAAGCATACCCATGGTTTCTGTAAAAGGAATATTCATACCCTTACATATGTTGGATAACACCTCCCACTTGCCCTAACCTTAAAGCTACTGTTAAGGCCCCGATATACATATATCTACTTTTGTCATTCCAGATTTCCTGATTTTAAACGTACTAAACGTTTGTTACCATTAAGGGGTCTTACCCTAAACCACAACCTTAGCCCAAGTTCAGATACTTACTAAAATATATAAACCATCTCTCACGTTCGTGAGAAGATCCCAATGCAACCCTAAGTACCCCAAACAACCCAAAACTTAAAAAAAAAACAGGCTGAATTCAAAACTGTTTTGACCTCCGACTGTTGTAACCTGTTTTTGACCCACTTCCCAACCTCCAATTTAGTTCTCGTTTCTTGCATTGGAAAGCCACTTCAAATATCTTTCCAGGGGTACTTGGATCGTAAAATAAGAGTTTATAGAACTCCCGATATGATCAAAACAATTGACTCAGAAATCTGCCCAGTTTTTAAATTGGGTTTAAACAAATTGAACAATTTAATTACCCATAACCCCATCTAATACAAGCCCTAGATTATATGATCATCATATTATGATTATCACATCATTATTTTACTGATTTTATAAAAACCCTAACCCTAATCCATCATAAATGATTAATTAAACACAAACAATTAAATCAAAAAGGTTAATGAAGGTTTTTACCTTTAATTCAATGGAAGATGAAAAACACCTAATTTTTATGAAGAACCCTAATTCTCCTCTTCTTTTAGTCGACTATAACTCCAGGGAAAGAAAAAAAATACATTTGATTTAGTGTTGGGGGTTCCTTATATAGCCAAAACAATCCTTGTCCAACCCAATTACCACTTACCATAAATCTTTTCCTTTTTTCCTTTTTTTCTCTTCTAAACCGACCCAAACACCCCTAATTTCGTTTTTTTCTTTATTTTTTTTCTTTTTATTGTTAATTAATATCTTATTAATATTAACTTAATTTACCTTAATTTATTTCAGCTCCTAAAACCTCCAAAACCTCAAAACCGTAAAATTAGTCAGTTTTTACGCGATTACCGTAAAAGACGTAAAACATACACTTAAAAAAATATCAAATTTTGAAAACTACTTTATAACTAAGTCCTAAATGACTTAAAACCATCCCGAAAAATATTCATATGGATAATTACCTCACCCGAGATCTCTAAATGCTAAACCGTAAATCCTAAAAAATACACTATTACGATAATACTTATACGTATACGTAAACACCAAAATATCACCATTTCATTTCATAGTCACTAATTGTGAGCTCATGAACATGAAATAACCGTTCCTCGATTTACTTATGAGTACTTCTATACTCATAAATGATAACCACACCAACCTCGTTCACACAAAATAAACACGTAAACACACAATTCAAGTAAGCACACATAAAATAACTTAAAAGTAAGACCAAGTGACAAATCCAAAACCTAGGGTTGTCACATCACTCCCTCCTAATAGAAATATCGTCCCGAGATTTACTCCCAAAACTCTAACTTATTCTCAGCAAACAAACGAGGATACATATCCTTGATAAAACCTCCTCGTTCAAACGTGAACTCAGTTTATACTAAAATAATCTCAACCAACAAGACATGAGCCTTAACCGTCCGCGAGGAAACTTATTAAAACCATAAAGTTATGTAACCAACCTAACTAAATCTCGCAACTCATCAAACAAGAACTGTCTTGAAACCAAGTTAGGAGCCATCACATAACTCGACGGGTTTAAAATTGTCACCCCGGTTTCAGTCTTACTCATAAATACCATAAATCAAAACTCATCAAATATAACCACGTATTCTAAATTCTAAAGAACTCTCACATTCCATCCCAACTCATCTCTATGTTAACCCTCCAAGTGTTCATTACCACAAAATACCCAAAACACAAGTTTAATCAATGTTGTCCGAAAATTAACCTTGAACTCGACACTTGCAAAATTAATTCGACCAAGCTACTGACTTCTAATTACCAAACTTTCTGAATATTCGAAAAGTACGTTCCGATTACATAATTTTAGGCCTTTGAATCACTCAAAAAGCTTTAAAAACGAATAAGTTATGACCAAAACGATTTTACCTAAAATCTGCCAAGACATTAGCGACAGTTTCTGACAGTTTAACGACGAATTTTGACAGTTTAGCGACAGTTTCTCCCTACTCCGATTTATACCCAAAAAACGATTTTAAACCCTAATTTATTTTAATTCCAGAAAATTAAAACTCTTACCCATCATATGATTAAATACATGACTTTAACATATTTAATTTAATATAAAAAAAAAATTTCTAACTAAAGAACAATAACTTTAGGTGATCAAAACCAAAATATTTTAAAATAACCAAGCCATGCTTAAATGTAAAAAAAAATTTATATTCCACTTTATTTCAAACACGTTTTCGACACTTTACCCTCATTTTATGGTCTACCAACAACTATTTTTTTTTTACTATTTGCAAGTTCCATTTTTTTACCATGTAAGACTCAAAACAAAAGATATCGTTATTCCAAAATAAATCTTCACCCTCCCAATAGCATCTACACCAAAAGTGCCGTACAAACAACCACGTGAAATGAGAACTCGATAAATGCGCTACTACAGAAGTTGAACATCCCAAAGAGAAAAGAGCTAGAAAACCATCCTAAGAATACAACCGATAAGTAGAAGGGATATATACATATATAGGCATACGCGTACATACACTCAAATCCATCCAACGTATACTATACAAACATGTATTAACCCTCTTCCATGCAATCATACTCAGGAATCCATTAATGTTGTGGTACTTGTATAACTATGTTGGCCACCATACTTATACCAGTCCCCTTTCACTAATGCACTCCCTCCTATGATGACACTTATAAGAATTAATACTACACATAACACATCAGTCTACCAACTCAAATAAGCACATAGATCCTACAACTCATATAAGCACATAACTACAACATAAAGTAAGATCCAAAATCCATGTATTAAAATAACGTAGCCAATGCATGAAACATATAAACTCGTAATCCAGCTGAACCACCGTAGACAAAATTCAAAATGTATAAAGAACATGAAAACGTAATTAAACGGAATCCAACAATGACGAGCGTATACGACTATAGTTCAACCCGCACTATTCAAAACTCGTAAAGAAAATAACATGTAGTTAAGTATGAACCATAGTAGTTCATAACCTAACAAATACTACGAAAATAATAATCAAACACATCAATTACTATAAAATGCACACATACGCCTATGACGCCTATATGCAGGGACCCTTAAGCTATAGACTAGGCTACACGACTAGGCAACCTAATTCTCTATAACCATTGGCTCTGATACCATTCTGTCACACCCCACCATGGCGGAATATGAGGCACGACGTATGGATATCATCACAACAATAACGTGTCTATAGAGATAACTAAATGATATAAGAAATGTCATAAAATGGTGACACAAATGTCATGACAATATCTCAACAATGCACGAGTCTAGGTAAGTAGGTAATAGTCCTACCTCTTACCCAAGACAAACAAATAACACAAACAAACAAACATATAGGTGCCAACAATATCACTTATTAAAATGAACAAACAAATAAAACTAAGAAGGAAACGGGGATATCCTTCTATATGCATTCCTACTCTCTCCAAGTCCTAGCCACTTAAGTTCTCATGCTTAACCATAGTATCACCTGAAAGAGACACTAAAACACGTCAACATAAAGCTGGTGAGAGTCATAGGTTTAGACTCCAGCACAAGACAAGTCATAAGCTGTGAATACCATAAACCAATAAACATATGGACAATGCGCTACAATCATGTACTAACAACTAGCATTCAAGTTCAATCAATCATTACAATTCCAAGGCATCACACCTTACCAACAATCACAATTTCCAAGGCATCACGCCGTACCAACAATCACAATTTCCAAGGCATCACGCCTTACCAACAATCACAATTTCCAAGGCATCACGCCTTATCATTAACCATAGGTCCCATAGACGCCCATACACCTATGTACCTTTCCAATCCAGATCACACACAAACAAGAATCACATAGCAGTTAATCACATAAATGTACACACAAGTCCATCTCAAACCTTAAACATTCACAGCATTAATTTAGAAAATAATTCAACACAGTGTCTCTTCCATCCCATCTGGAAGTCAAAATCAATAGTAAACATGGGACTATGAAACTCACCTGATAGCTTCTTCACAAGTCCTCGCACTAGCAACAAGCTAACAAACAAAAAACACGAAATCAATACACGAACCTATCACTAAGATGGCTCATCAACCTATGATGGACATCTAGTCTATTCCCATATAAAAACCTCATTCATAAGCTCTAACCATCCCATTAACCTTCCCTAACAAGTCCTTAACTTGATTAAGTTTAATAACTATCCCGTTCATATTTTACACAAATCAGTCCCAGTTTTTAAGTCTCAAAACTTTAAGACAAAAGTCCACTTAAACATACCCATGGTTTCTGTAAAAGGAATATTCATACCCTTACATATGTTGGCTAACCCCTCCCACTTGCCCTAACCTTAAAGCTACTGTTAAGGCTCCGATATACATATATCTACGTTTGTCATTCCAGATTTCCTGATTTTAAACGTACTAAAAGTTTGTTACCATTAAGGGGTCTTACCCTAAACCACAACCTTAGCCCAAGTGCAGATACTTACTACACTATATAAACCATCTCTCACGTTCATGAGAAGATCCCAATGCAACCCTAAGTACCCCAAACAACCCAAAGCTTAAAAAGAAAACAGGCTGAATTCAAAACTGTTTTGACCTCCGACTGTTGTAACCTGTTTTTGACCCACTTACCGAGCTCCAATTTAGTTCTAGTTTCTTGAATTGGAAAGCCACTTCAAATATCTTTCCAGGGGTACTTGGATCGTAAAATAAGAGTTTATAGAACTCCCGATATGATCAAAACAATTGACTCAAAAATCTGCCCAGTTTTTAAAAACGGGTTTAAACAAATTGAACAAATTAATTACCCATAACCCTATCTAGTACAAGCCCTAGATTATATGATCATCATATTATGATTATCACATCATTATTTTACTGATTTTATAAAAACCCTAACCCTAATCCATCATAAGAATGATTAATTAAACACAAACAATTAAATCAAAAAGGTTAATGAAGGTTTTTACCTTTAATTCAATGGAAGATGAAAAACACCCAATTTTTATGAAGAACCCTAATTCTCCTCTTCTTTTAGTCGACTATAACTCCAGGGAAGGAAAAAATGTGTTTGATTTAGTGTTGGGGGTTCCTTATATAGCCAAAACAATCCTTGTCCAACCCAATTACCACTTACCATAAATCTTTTCCTTTTTTCCTGTTTTTTCTCTTCTAAACCGACCCAAACACCCATAATTTCGTTTTTTTCTTTATTTTTTTCTTTTTATTGTTAATTAATATCTTATTAATATTACCTCAATTTACCTTAATTTATTTCAGCTCCTAAAACCTCCAAAACCTCAAAACCGTAAAATTAGTCAGTTTTTACGCGATTACCGTAAAAGACGTAAAACATACACTTAAAAAAAATCTCAAATTTTGAAATAAACTTTATAACTAAGTCCTAAATGACTTAAAACCATCCCGAAAAATATTCATATGGATAATTACCTCACCCGAGACCTCTAAATGCTAAACCGTAAATCCTAAAAAATACACTATTACGATAATACATATACGTATACGTAAACACCAAAATATCACCATTTCATTTCATAGTCACTAATTGTGAACTCATGAACATGAAATAACCATTCCTCTATTTACTTATGAGTACTTCTATACTCATAAATGATAACCACACCAACCTCGTTCACACAAAATAAACACGTAAACACACAATTCAAGTAAGCACACATAAAATAACTTAAAAGTAAGACCAAGTGACAAATCCAAAACCTAAGGTTGTCACATTTGTGTCATGTTGTTGTGAAAATAGTATCTTTTGGGGTTGAGATTCATGTGGACCGAAACGCTAACTCTGTGTTGTATCATTTGGGTTAGGAAAACCGTAGACATGTATGTTTTAATAATGCGTAATTTAAGTTAAAACTTTTATGTCTCTTTGGAGTCGTTTGATATATCTTGTGTGCGATGATAACTGTCTAGCACCCAAATGTTGTAGTTCCGCTGCGCATAGCATTTGTGGGGGTGTTAGATTTGAAGTACTCAAACTCAGCATGGTCTAAGGTGGAATGAACATTACTTCCACATGTGTTTCAGCTTAGTCCTACTGAGGATTCAGTATTTTGATATGACTCAGCTAGCATGCCTCTCCTGACCATAATTATCCTCATGTGTCATGAGGTAGTACAATCATTGCTTCCACAAATTTCACACTCACGGTAGTATACACAATCATCAGGACTATGATTAGAGATGCCATAATTTATACATGGTGGGAAAGGCTTAGCCTTGGATTTCTTGATTTGTTTAGAGGTGTGCCCATAGTTATAAGGCTGAGCTTTATATTTATTAGTAATTCTAATAGAAGCCATATGTACTTCAGGATCTGTTGTCCTGTGATCTTCACTTTTACACTTCATGCAATAGAGGACTCTAAATAAATTATCAGTGTTATGATTTGTGTAATGAGATAATTCACAGGAGGGTTTCCTTGTTTTAACCTTCTTGTAAGACTCAGGTTCATCTTTGTTGCTTTTTGATGATTCAGGATGTGAGGACACATATGATTCACCCTGAGATTTAGAGGCTGAGTTCAGCTTCTATTCCATGAATAGTTGGAACAATCTACTTAACTCCTCTTAATTTACAACACGAATGGAGTTGACTAAGTTTGTAGGTTTCCCTGAGCGAGAGACGGGTTTGGTTGTTTTTTCAATGACAGTTCCTGACTTAGTGTGAGTTAATATCTCTTTTGATTCGGGCTTTATTTGTTCAGGACAACCTAATCCAGCGCCTCCTCTAGGTGAGTGTTCTTGATAAGATAATGGACTTAGTTCAGAACATGGACTTTCCCCTTGAAGATTTTTCAATGGTGGCAAAGGACTCTTAATGGCTTTAGCAACACTTGGTGGTTCAGTGTTAGTGGATGTATTAGGGACATCAGTATTCTTATTAAGACCAAGTAATTCATTAGCAGCCAAAGATTCATGTATTAATATTTTTCCAGTAGCAAAATTAGGTAACACACTCACAGGGTTTGATCTTTCCACCCAGTATTTTGACTTTGGTATCATTTCATGATCAAACCCTACTGAAGCTGGGAGAAATGCTTTTTCACTCATTTCCTTAGTAAGTGGTTTCTCAGTGAGTTGGAGAGACCCAAGAATTTTCTTCTTTTGGGCAGGAATTTGACTGTTTATACGCTGAGAGGCTAAGGTAGAGCTATTGGTCCATTTCTCATTGATGCGTTTTTCTTCTATAAGTTGTTCTTGAAGAGCATGATTAATTTTAGTAAGTTTAGTATTCAAAATTAATAGATCATCTCTACATTTGTTTAATTGAAAAAAAAGTTTATTATATTTTGAAAGAAGGTTTAATCTTTGCTCCTCAACAAACAATAAATCAATATTTATGTACTTAAAGAACGTTTGCCAGTCAGACTCTTCATCCATAGAAAAAGCATGTTTACCTTTCTCATGGCGATGTCAACCCATTCTCTATTTCGAGCATGACTCTTTCCAACAGATAGTTCATCATCAGCTAGAGCCATCAACACTTGATATCTGACTTCTTCATCTTCTAAGGATAGATGTTCATTGATAGGTGTGTAAACACCCATCCTTTTTACCACTTAATTACAATAATAACCGAGCCAAAACGTGTATTTTATGTCATTTATGTCGGAATTATGCGTGGTTTGTGTTTTTGTTGTGATTTAGGACGAAAAGGTGAAAAGTGGAGTAAACACGGGCATTCACGGGCTTTTATCGAAGAAATAGACGAAAGACGAAGTCGAAATATCAAGAGTGCGAAAAGAACGGAAGTCCAAGACCAATTCTGAAGATTTATCGAAGAAAAAGTCAAAAGACGGAAGTTTACTAAAAGCCGAAGAACTCGAGTTTTATTTATGAAGAAAATTCAAGACGAGTTTAAAGAAATCCCAAGACAAAGTCATTGAAGTCAAAAGATTAAAGAAGATTAAGGACTTAAGCATGCAATTAGAGAAAGAAGAAAAGAGGGAGGAAGCTTCCTAAGCTCCTCCCTAATCTCCCTATATATATGATGAGACTGTATTTATACATAGTCTCATCGTCCAAATCGGGCTTAAAATGCTTAAAATATCATCAAAATACCCAATATATGCCTTTGTTTGTTCATTGTGTATTTTAGGTACGGATATCATGAATTCACAAAAAGATCAAAGGAATCAAGCAATAACGAACACGGGAAACAAAGCTGCACAAAGAACCGGACCCGAATCATGATTTTCCAAAGAAGTCCTTGAAGTTTGAAGAATTGGCAAGAATGGTCCCTCAACATTTGAAGACTTGTCATTTTATACCCTTATAATTACTTGTGGGTCCTTAAAATATCAAGTATGTGCATGTTTAGACCTTGAAGATTGATCAAATGACACAACAAGCCCTTGGAATAATCTTACAAAAGTTATTGTGGCCAAATTGAGAAGATGTAAACTTGATTTACAAAGGAAATTGAATGAGGCTGTGAAAAGCTTGATATGGAGGAAATTCTATAATCTGGGGGCCAAATATGTCAATATAGAAACCCAAACCCGGTCAAAACCCACTACGAACCCAGTCAACCCACCATAAACCCAACCAAAACCCTTTACCCAGCCCAATCCCTCATAACCTGTTTTAATTAACTTTAACCCAAAGTTTTAAATAAAAACTTACGCGGTTAACATGACATAACCCCCAAATTAAGATCAAAGCCTTGTTCTTACACTATAAACCCTAAATCCACCCGAATCATAATCCCTCAAATTTACACTCCTAAAAAATGCAAATTGATGATTCATGATTCCTACAGCATACCCACATGGTCGAATCTTCCAAGTCACCAATGTGGGACCACCCACGAAGCTCCCCTGCTGCGATGTTTGTACAAATATAGCATGTTTGGAATCTCCCCAGCAAAAGAACGGCTCAAATGGCATGATACACTCCTCCAAGCAACATTCAACGGCTCAGGATTAATTCACCAAGCTGGCATGTCGACATCCTAGACAAATTATCACATGGACCATCTTGACTAGTTTCAAAGTTTGAAAATCGAAGGGTATACTTGGAAAAGACTTAGCTAGGGTTCCTTTTATTCTAGAATCTTCTTTATGTAGTATGATATTGTGAATTTGTATGGGTTCTAATTTCTCGGAATCCTCTCGAATTGATCTCGGTCTTAAGTGGAATGATTGTTCTTGGTTACTAAATAAAGGGTTTGGTTTTCTAATCTAATAAAAAGTGGAAATGAAAATTTAAATCAAAGACAATTAATTTAATGACGATTAATAAAAACTTGAATTTAAATTAGAATTAAGTTTAAAATAAAATTAAAGTTAAAATAAGGACACAGTAAAGAAATAGTAAAGAAAAAGTAAACCTTTAAAATACCCAGAAGATAACTGATTCGGAAGTCTATCTTTGATTCGGAAGTTACTGTTCATTCAGAAGGTGAAGGTTCATTCGAAAGTTGAGCTTCATTCGGAACTCTTTTGCTTCGTTCGGAACTTTGAGAAAATCGGTTCGGAAGTAACTGGTTCGGAAGTAACTGATTCGGAAGTTTTGTGGTTCCGATTCGGAACTTTTGGGAGAATTGGTTCGGAACTTTTCAAAGTTCCGATTCGGAAGAAATCGGTTCGGAAGTTTTATATGGAAACTGGTTCGGAACTTTTTAAAACAAAACTCATCCGGAACTTTTAATGTTCATTCGGAACTTCAAGCTCATGCGGAACTTTTGGCTTCGTTCGGAACTTATGGTTTGGTTCGGAAGTTTCTAGCTTGGTTCGGAAGTCTGGAAACCCAGAACAGAAAGAACACCCGAAGAACAAGGAAAAACGATTTAATCCAAAAATCACCAAATTTTTAACCAAAAAATTAAACAAAACTAAACACAAAGAATCTATTAACCATAAGCTACAAATCCCATCAACAAAAACACAAATCCCAACAACTTTTGAAGATCAAATCAAGAAAATAAAACCTTAAAAACTTGAAGATAAAGATGATGATGAACAAGATAAAATGGAAAGATTAAACAAGAACTTTGTATTGAATGATTAATGTTTTGACAAGATAAATCAAAGATTAAAATTACAAGATTGGAAGAACAAAGATTAAAATCACCAATCACCCTAGTGGTGATGGTGATGGAACGAACAAGAAAGGAGAAAAAAAAGGGAAGGAGAGAAAACTCCAGACTTCTTGCTAAAATGTGTGAGGGGGTTCCTTTTATAGGCTTGTCCTTTGGTTGGTGAGTGGGTTTTCTCCCGTTCTTCTTGTCTTTTCGTTTTTTCAGAAAAGTTTCCGTTTTCGATTCTGATTCGGGATTTGTTGTCGATTAATTTTAACTCGTCTTTTAATTTCTTCGTTTAATAGACTTGAGTTTCTTCGACTTGTGTAAATCTTCCATCTTTGGTCCTTTTCTTCGATAAATCTTCGAATAGGCCCAATGACTTCAAATCTTTTGCATCTCTTGAGTCTTTTTCTTCAGTAAAACCCGTGCAATCCCATGTTTTCTTCAATATTCATCCGGTTGGCTCTGAAAACACAATAAACACAAAAACCACGCATAATTCCA
The DNA here is from genome assembly GCA_025667525.1 of Glebionis coronaria. Lineage (NCBI taxonomy): Eukaryota > Viridiplantae > Streptophyta > Magnoliopsida > Asterales > Asteraceae > Glebionis > Glebionis coronaria. The sequence goes on along the minus strand of JANFOE010001677.1, from coordinate 224,599 downwards.
AACAAATGATATTAAATACGTGTTTTGGTCTCGTTTTAGCCCGAATTAAGTGGTAAAAGGATGGGTGTTTACACACCTATCAAATCCCCTACACTTAAACATTGCCATGCCCTCATGCAATGCTTAGTGATAAAGCAATTTTACACTTTTCTCATAATTAATCAACCTTGGCCTTATTTAAATTCTACTAAACAAAAATTAAAGAAATAAAACTTCAAAGATAACAAAGGGATAGAAAACCATTTTCACTTGAAAATTGCTACATGGAAATAACTTGCAAAGAAATCAATGACTTACATTAGGGCTTTTGTGCTGCGAAGATTTATCACCCTCAAGTTTCACGTTCCCCAAACTAAGCTTAAAAACGAGATCATTGTTATTATAAGTTAGCAATTCAAACACTTACACACATGGCTTAATTAAATGCTTAAACTCCCTTATTCCTAGGTGTATCTCTTATATTTTATTTTTGTCTTAGAATGATCATGAAGATGCATTTTTGGACTTATTTCGATAGTTTATTTAGGCTGAAAGCAAAGTAGGATGATTTGATCAATAGTTAGCTAAAGGACAAAATCTCTTAAAACTGCTTCTCGGGATATCAAAAAGTTCATATCTTGGCATAACTTGGTTCATGATTTGAGACCTTTCTCGGGCCGATATTTGGCATGTACTTCATACTTCATATCTTCGAGAGACGTTCTTGAGATAATGGTCTTCTCATCATAATAGAGTTTCTTCACTTGGAGACTTTTGAGGGGTACTCCAACTTTGTTGACCACGACTTCATGATTATTTCTTCAATCTCTAATTGGGATTTTGAGATACAACGATCCGCCTCCTTTTCGGACTTGGATCTATTTATCCTCATACCTTGTTAGGGTCTTTTCGGATAGACTTCTCCATGATCTTTATGGGAGTTGATTGCTTTTCGTCGTGAGTCTTGATCCTTCATATTGATTTTAGGAATAATGCTTTTCACATCACTTTGGATCTTCAGCAATAAAATTGAATCCTCATGCCTTGTTAGGGCCTTTTCGGACTCGCCAATCTTCGCACCCCGCTTCATAAGTTATGCCTTGGCTATGAACTCTTATCATTACCGAGCAACTTTTAAACGATCTTGGGCTAGAAGCTAAGTAACTTTTCAAATCGTACGACCTTACTTATTGTAGATAAATTATTAGCAAGTGATGGGAGAATAGGCAAATAATTACGCCATGTGAACTTGTGCAAGAATACCGACTTATAATTGACTCTATCATTTCTCGTCCTCCACAATTTAAAATCTCAAGTAATGAGACTCGTGGATACTTAGCCTAATAAACCAATTAAGGTTTACATGGTTAAGGATACTAGCTAGAATAGACTTAGATAAGTCTATTCGGGTTGAGTCAAAATAAACGCAACGGGCCTAATATGTCAAAGACTTCTAAACTAGCTACACCACTTTATTAATATTTTTGACTTTATTGCGGGATATATACATATGAAAGCAAAGATAAAAATTTAAAAATTACGACTAAATGGCCAAAGTTAATAAAAAATTCGAAAAATGTTGAAAAATAGGATTTTCTGGTTAAATGAAGGCATTTTCATGGAAAAGTCCACTTAAAACTTCGATAGAAGTCCCCCCTACACTTAAGATAAACATTGTCCTCAATGATTAAGCATGTGGGAAAAGTTTCCCCTACACTTATGACATTGTGCATGTTGATTAACTCAAGCTAAGGAATAGACGACTAACGTGATCAATTTCAAATGTGAGTATGAAGAAAATTGAATCACGATAGTTGAGAGATAGAACCGGATTTCGGATAACACGGGAGCACGGTTCTTCAAAGATTCCAAGAGTGCGCTTATCCGTGTAATCACACCACACAAAGACAAAAACGTATAGAAGTCCCCCCTACACTTAGGGGATTAAAACATAAAAGGATAGATACTCGGGCTGCCTCCCGAGGAGCTCTTGTTTTTGATAACCGAGTCACGAGCCTGACTCGACCCAAAATTAGTTCATGGGGAACGTGGTGAGGGATGGAATCACCTCCTGATAGGTGTCCTCACCAAAGTACAACTTCACTCGTTGGCCATTCACCTTAAAATTTGGTCCATCAGGTTGAGCGAGCTCGAGAGTACCATATGGAAAAATTTGGGCAATGGTGAATGGGCCGGACCAACGAGATTTGAGCTTTCCCGAGAAGATTTTCAACCGAGAGTTAAAAAGTAAGACTTTGTCTCCAACATGGAACTCTCGGTTTTTGATCTTGGAGTCGTGAATGAGCTTAGTTCTTACCTTATAGATCAAAGAATTTTCATAAGCCTCATTACGGAGTTCATTCAGCTCATTGAGTTGGATCTTGCGTAGGTCACCGGATTTGTTTATATCAAAATTAGCCCACTTCAAGGCCCAATAAGCCTTGTGCTCCAACTCAATGGGGAGGTGGCACGCTTTCCCGTACACAAGACGATAAGGCGTACAGCCGATTGGGGTCTTGTAAGCGGTACGGAAAGCCCACAAAGCATCATCAAGTTTATCAGCCCATGAGGCACGATGCTCTCCCACGGTTCTTTCCAGAATTCGCTTAAGACCTCGGTTGGATATTTCAGCCTGGCCATTAGTTTGTGGGTGGTAGGCTGTGGAAAGACGATGGTTTACACCGTACTTAGCCATGACTCTAGCAAATTGGTCGTTGCAGAAATGAGTCCCACGATCACTAATAATGGCGCGAGGCACACCGAATCTAGCGAATAGAGCTTTCAAAAAGTTACAAACCACCCTTGCGTCATTAGTAGGTAAAGCTTTGGCTTCAACCCACTTTGAAACGTAGTCAACGGCTACAAGGATGTATTTGTTTCCTTTAGAAGAAGGGAATGGCCCTATAAAGTCGATACCCCAAACATCAAAAATTTCACATTCTTGTATGAAATTCTGAGGCATCTCGTCTTTATGTGTGATTTTGCCTTGCTTTTGGCAAACATCACATTTTTTAACCATATCGTGAGCGTCACGATATATGGAGGGCCAATAAAATCCCGAATCAAACACTTTTTTGGCGGTGTAGTTGGGACCAAAGTGACCACCGGTGGGTCCTTTGTGGCAAGCATCAAGGATTTCAGACGCTGCCGGTCCGTCAACACATCGGCGGATAATCAGGTCGGCACATTGTTTGAATAGGTAAGGGTCGTCCCAAAAGTAAGTCTTAATGTCGGTGAAAAACTTTTTCTTTTGTTGGGACGTCAACCCTTCCTTGAGAATTCCACCCGCCAAGTAGTTTGCAAAGTCCGCAAACCACGGGGTTTCATTCGACTTTGAGTTTATAGACATTAAGGTCTCCAAGGGAAAAGAATCATTGATTTCTTTGGTCGGATGATCCCCTTGGTAAGGATCCTCAAGTCTGCTAAGATGGTCCGCGGCTAGGTTTTCTGCTCCTTTTTTATCACAGATTTCGATTTTAAATTCCTGGAGCAACAAAACCCAGCGAAGAAGTCTTGGTTTGGAATCTTGCTTTGTCAACAAGTACTTTAGCGCGGAATGATCGGTGTACATAATGGTGGTAGAAAGGACAAGATAGGGGCGGAATTTTTCAAAAGCATAGACAACAGCTAAAAGCTCTTTTTCGGTTGTCGTATAATGCAATTGTGCCCCTGTCATTGTCTTGCTAGCGTAATGGATCGGTTGGAAGTGTTTGTTCACTCTTTGTCCAAGAACCGCTCCAATAGCAAAATCGCTAGCATCGCACATCAACTCAAAGGGAAGCTCCCAATTAAGGGTAACCAAGACTGGTGCCTTAGTTAGCTTATCCTTAAGCGAGTTGAAGGCTTCAAGACACTCTTTGGAGAAGATAAAATGAGTATCTTTTTCCAAGAGGTGGGTCATCGGGCGAGCGATTTGAGAAAAATCTTTGATGAATCGACGGTAGAAGCCCGCATGACCCAGGAAACTTCTCACACCCTTCACGGTTGAAGGTGGAGGCAACTTTGCGATACCATCGACTTTAGCACGGTCTACTTCAAAACCGGCTTTCGAGATCTTATGTCCAAGCACGACGCCTTCTTTTACCATAAAATGGCATTTTTCCCAATTCAGAACTAGGCGAGTGTCTTCGCACCGCTTGAGCATACGTTCCAAATTGGCAAGGCAAGAAGAGAAAGAATCCCCAAAGACCGAGAAATCATCCATGAAGACTTCCATGGTTTGTTCAACCATGTCATGGAAGATAGCTAACATGCACCTTTGGAAAGTCCCGGGCGCATTACATAAGCCAAAAGGCATTCTTTTGTAAGCAAATGTGCCATAGGGACAAGTGAATGTAGTCTTCTCTTGATCTTGAGGATCGATGGGTATTTGAAAATAACCCGAGAAACCATCAAGAAAGCAGTAATATTCATTACCGGCTAAACGTTCAAGCATTTGGTCCGTAAAAGGTAGAGGGAAATGATCCTTTCTCGTGGCATCATTGAGTTTGTGGTAGTCTATACAAACTCTCCACCCAGTAACGAGACGAGTGGGAATCAACTCGTTGTGTTCATTGGGAACAACAGTTATTCCGCCCTTCTTGGGCACACAATGGATTGGACTAACCCATGGGGAATCCGAAATAGGGTAAATCATACCCGCATCAAGAAGTTTGAGAACCTCTGTTTTGATGACTTCATGGATTTTTGGATTCACCCTTCGTTGGCTTTGAATTGTGGGCTTAAAGTCGTCCTCCATGAGAATTTTGTGTGTGCAGAAGTGAGGATCAATTCCACGAATATCTGAAATCTTCCAAGCAATAGCCTTCTTATGATCTTTCAACATGGCGACAAGTTAGGCTTTCTCTTCATCCTTCAAATCCTTAGCAATGATGACTGGCGACTTCTTCTCTTCTTCGAGGAATACATACTCAAGATGGGGCGGCAACTCCTTAATTTCCAAATCCGGAGGATTTTCGACGTGAGGCGTATTCGAAGTCGGAGTATCGATAGCAATGATAGTAGGAGATGGAGGAGAAGGATGGTCTTCTTTAAGAAGGTTAGCAATGAAGCTGAGATCTTCATCCCAATTGGTAGAAGAATCGTCATTGTGTAAAGTCACATCTCCCAGGGTGGCTTCCAAATCTTTCCAAAGGAAATCACTTTCTCCAAATAGAGATAGTGATGAGTCGATAGAGGAAACGGTCTCAACATGGGGAAGAGAGGTAGGAATATTTTTACAAGCATCTTTGAAATGTTCTTCACAAGCCTCATCAAGAACGTCAATACAATTAACACTCTCGTAAGAATAAGGCTGTTTAGAAAGCTTTCCCATGTTGAAGACTACTTTATCGTCACCCACTCTCATGATAAGCTCACCAGCTTCAACATCGATGAGAGTGCGACCGGTCCTCAAGAATGGACGACCAACAATGAGTGGCACACGGGGGTCCATCTCGTAGTCGACGACAACAAAATCAGCAGGGAAGGTGAATTTGTCGACTCCTACAAAGACGTCTTCGGCTATCCCCACTGGATAAGCAACCGTACGGTTAGCTAATTCCAAAGTCATTTTGGTGGGGACTAGCTCTGGGAGAGATAATTGCTTCCAAACACTTAGAGGCATGAGATTAATACTGGCACCTAGATCGGCTAGGGCCATGCAATTATCTACTCCCGGGAAATTGCAAGGAATAAGAAAACGACCCGGATCACCAAGCTTGGTTGGCAATTTCCTTAAGAGTACTGCAGAGCAGTTCTCATTAAGTTGGGTGTTGGCAATATCGAGGAGCTTTTCCTTGTCGCTCAGAAGATCTTTAAACATTTTGACGTATTTGGGCATGTGAGCGAGAGCCTCAGCGAAGGAGATATTGAAATTCAGTTGTTTGAACATTTTTAGGAAGTTCGAAACCTGAATATCATCCTTGCTCTTTTGCTTCTCTTTCCTCAACCTAGATGGATAAGGTATATTGGAAGAAGAGGAAGGCTTTAGGGGAATAGGATCATTCACAACCACGGGTGGAGGAGGGGTAGAAAGAAGAGGTGGAGAATTTGGGGAAGGAAAAGGAGAAGGAATAGGAGCAGGCGACTCGTTCTCCTTAGTCACAACCACCGGTGGAGGTATAGGAAGCTCGGGTTCCTTGGTACCTTTACCACTTCGAGTAGTGATTGCTTTCATCTCCCCTCTTGGGTTCGCAACGGTGTTACTCGGAAGAGTACCCGAAGAAGAGGGTTGATTACCTTGGAAAAAACTAGCCATCATGTTCCTCAGATCATTAGTTTGGCTATCCAACGTGTTTCTCATGTCGGCTCTCAAATCGTTTCCTTGCTTGACCAAGTCTGCTTTCAAATTGCGCACTTCCTCTTGGAGATTTCCCACTATCACATCATTGGTTCTCATGTAGGTTGCAACCTCTTGGTGTAATGCAGTGTTGGTTTGGTTGGGAGGAGCATTGTATGCAGGTGGTTGGTAAGCAGGTTGTTGGTAGACTTGATTGTTACGTTGAGGTGGTTGTTGTTGTTTATGAGGTGGGATGTATGGTTGACGAGGTTGTTGTTGTTGTTGAGGAGGGCGGTTAAGGTTTTGTTGTTGGTTGGAGGGAAACCAGGTGGTGAAAGATAGTTGTTGGATCGATAGCTAAGCAAGTTACGGTCACCTTGAGGTCTGGCTTGATAAGCGGGTTGAGGATAGGTGCCATATGCCGCATTCACATTCTCAGCAGGGTAATCTTGGGTGGCGGTACAAGTTGTGTAAGAGTGAGGACCACCGCATATCTCACAAGGTTGGCTGACAGCGTTCACTTGAGCGTTTTTGGCGTTATTGCTGTTGTTGTTGCTGACGGTGTGGGTGACAAGCGATTCAAGAAGCGTGGTGATTTTGTCAAGTCGCTTGTCGCTGTCATTAGTGCTAGCACTAGCGACATTGGTCCGAACACTCTTGGTTTGCACACGAGATTTGTTCTCAATGATGTCCCAAGCAGCATTGGAAGTCTTAGCCAATAGATTACCCCCCGAGGCACTGTTCAGTGAATCTTGGTCACTCATGCTTAAACCATTGTAAAAAGTATTAATTTGATGTACTTTGGTAAAACCATGTTGTGGGCATTTTTTTAAAAGATCTTTAAAGCGATCCCAAGATTCACTGAATGACTCATCGTACTTTTGTTCAAAATTTATGATCTCATTCCGCAAAGCGGTAGTACGAGAGGGTGGAAAAAAGTAATTGATAAACTTTGTTTCCAAATCCGTCCACGAGAGAATACTCTGTGGCGGTTCCTTAGCAAGCCAATGCCGGGCTTGTCCCTCTAAAGAAAAGGGAAAAAGTTGTAACCTTATAACCTCTTGTGGAACTCCATTGAACTTGACCGTGTTGGTGAGTTGTAGAAATCTCTTGATGTGGTCGTGTGGATCATCAATGGTACGTCCCAAGAATGGTTGAGCGGAGACCATCTGGATAAAGCCTGATTTTAGCTCGAAATTGTTGGCGGCAATTGGTGGTATAACAATTGGATTCGTGTTGCCATCGACATGAGCTTGCAGCAATTCAATCATTGGGCGGTTATCCGGAAGGGGCTCATTGTTGTTGTAATTATTCATGTTGTTATTGTTATTGTTGTTTGGAGGTGGTACACCGACCATGTCTAAGTGATCGAGAGGCTCGGGCTCTTGATAAGACGTGGATCGAGTGCGCATACACCTGCAAAAGAACGAACAAAGAAAAGCAAAGCACAAATATTTTTGGTTTTTATGTTTTTTTAATTTTTTTGTATTTTTGAAAATTTTATATTTTTTAGTTGTTTTTGAAATTTTTTGATGAAAAAGAACGTTCACGGGGAACGGATCCCAAAATCCAAGTTCTCACAAAAAACTTTTGATCTTAACGAGAAGAGTCGGCAGCGGCGCCATTTGATATTGTGAATTTGTATGGGTTCTAATTTCTCGGAATCCTCTCGAATTGATCTCGGTCTTAAGTGGAATGGTTGTTCTTGGTTACTAAATAAAGGGTTTGGTTTTCTAATCTAATAAAAAGTGGAAATGAAAATTTAAATCAAAGACAATTAATTTAATGACGATTAATAAAAACTTGAATTTAAATTAGAATTAAGTTTAAAATAAAATTAAAGTTAAAATAAGGACACAGTAAAGAAATAGTAAAGAAAAAGTAAACCATTAAAATACCCAGAAGATAACTGATTCGGAAGTCTATCTTTGATTCGGAAGTTACTGTTCATTCAGAAGGTGAAGGTTCATTCGGAAGTTGAGCTTCATTCGGAACTCTTTTGCTTCGTTCGGAACTTTGAGAAAATCGGTTCGGAAGTAACTGGTTCGGAAGTAACTGATTCGGAAGTTTTGTGGTTCCGATTCGGAACTTTTGGGAGAATTGGTTCGGAACTTTTCAAAGTTCCGATTCGGAAGAAATCGGTTCGGAAGTTTTATATGGAAACTGGTTCGGAACTTTTTAAAACAAAACTCATCCGGAACTTTTAATGTTCATTCGGAACTTCAAGCTCATGCGGAACTTTTGGCTTCGTTCGGAACTTATGGTTTGGTTCGGAAGTTTCTAGCTTGGTTCGGAAGTCTGGAAACCCAGAACAGAAAGAACACCCGAAGAACAAGGAAAAACGATTTAATCCAAAAATCACCAAATTTTTAACCAAAAAATTAAACAAAACTAAACACAAAGAATCTATTAACCATAAGCTACAAATCCCATCAACAAAAACACAAATCCCAACAACTTTTGAAGATCAAATCAAGAAAATAAAACCTTAAAAACTTGAAGATAAAGATGATGATGAACAAGATAAAATGGAAAGATTAAACAAGAACTTTGTATTGAATGATTAATGTTTTGACAAGATAAATCAAAGATTAAAATTACAAGATTGGAAGAACAAAGATTAAAATCACCAATCACCCTAGTGGTGATGGTGATGGAACGAACAAGAAACGAGAAAAAAAAGGGAAGGAGAGAAAACTCCAGACTTCTAGCTAAAATGTGTGAGGGGGTTCCTTTTATAGGCTTGTCCTTTGGTTGGTGAATGGGTTTTCTCCCGTTCTTCTTGTCTTTTCGTCTTTTCAGAGAAGTTTCCGTTTTCGATTCTGATTCGGGATTTGTTGTCGATTAATTTTAACTCGTCTTTTAATTTCTTCGTTTAATAGACTTGAGTTTCTTCGACTTGTGTAAATCTTCCATCTTTGGTCCTTTTCTTCGATAAATCTTCGAATAGGCCCAGTGACTTCAAATCTTTTGCATCTCTTGAGTCTTTTTCTTCAGTAAAACCCGTGCAATCCCATGTTTTCTTCAATATTCATCCGGTTGGCTCTAAAAACACAATAAACACAAAAACCACGCATAATTCCAAATAAATGATATTAAATACGTGTTTTGGTCTCGTTTTAGCCCGAATTAAGTGGTAAAAGGATGGGTGTTTACACACCTATCATAGTATAAAAACTATGTCGACCTGTGACTAGTTTTCTTGTTCCAGCTTGTAATAAATTTTTTTATTTGAATGAATATTTACAGTATTTGGTAAAATATTTTGCAAGTCTGAGTTCCATCCCTTTATTTCTTATCTTAGTTTAATCTTTTACTTTTGTGCAAGGTTTCATTGTAACTTTTATCAAAAACATTTTAGTGTTCAAACATTTTTGGCCAAAAATCATTTTTGAGATCCTTGAATGTGTTTGGTTTAAAGCAGCAAGTTTGACAAGCTTAAGCTGCTTTACATCAACACATTTAAGTTATTTCCTTGTTTTGTTTCTTAAATTTCAAGGTTTTCAAGAAAAGTTGTGTTTTCAAAGTTTTTCATAAAAAATTCTTTAGTTACTTTGTTGTTTGTTAAAGCTCACTGTACCCAAAATCCCTTTCAAAAACTTGCTGACAACAGGTTTTTGTCTAAGGTTTTAGAAGTACTTAGGATTATTCCTTGTTTGTGGTTACTGCAGGTACATAACAGCCTTGTGCTTCCATCATTCTCTAATTGGTTTGGTTCAGTTGTTGAACCCCAACAAACCATATCTTTGCTACATCTCATCACAAACTCCCTTGACTCAGAAAGCTAAGGATAGTTCTAGTTTGGTGTGTCTTAGGGCTGAACAAGCCCTAAGGTGATAACCCTCAACTTCCCTTAGAATATTTGATTTTTTAAGTGAAATCTTTGTGAAAAGTTGTCTGCTTATTTATGTGTCCTTTTTTAGTTATTTAGGCTTTATTGTTTATTTGTTGAATGTTCGAGGTGATTTAGAATAGTTTGGATTTGATTTTCTTGCATCTTCTTTGAAAAAATTTGGTTTTAGTAAGTTTAAGGGGTGTTTGGTATAGGTTTGGTTAGCTTGTGAGTGACACACAAAGACCTCATTCCTATCCACTCACATTTCTTTTGGTTCATTTTAGTTGTTCATAACTCTTGTTTTAAGTTGTAGTCAAAAAAATGAAAAATGCACTTGTTAGTAAAAATATGCTAAATCAATAGTAGGCTGCTTAAGAGTTTATTTCTAGTGTTTTGGGTTGTTAATTTGGTTCATAGTTAGGGTTTAGGATATACTAGGTTAGGAAGTGGTTGGTTAGGAGTTTAGGAGACTTTTGTGGTTTGTGAGGGTTGCGAAATCTCATCACATAGGTAAATTGCACCAGCAACCACCCTCTTTCTGCCTACCTGCTGTTATATCAGCAGCTTTGTTGATGTTGTTTTTTAGTATTGTGCTTTGAAACTTGGTTAACATTTTCTTCATAGGGTAGTGTAAGTGTGCAGCATATGGTATCTAGATTTGGTGTAACTTAGGTAGATTCAGCAAGCTCTTGAAGTCCAGTGTTCTGCCATAACAGTCCACAACCTCACTCTTCTGTCTACTGCAGCCACAGTAGGCATTTTAGGATATTCTAGTGTGATCTTTTGCTTGTAGACTTGTTCATCGTTAGGTCTTAGGGTATATTTAGGCTTAGAATAGCTGGTAAAAGGTTTTGGTAGGTTCTTGTTAGCTTAACTTTCCTTGATAGCTCACTGTAGGGCTTAGCAGCCACCAGACCCCCCCCCATAGTCATCACAAAGACTGTCTTTGCTTTGGTTTGTGTGTAAATTGTGTTTGGATATGGTTGTTTTTGCTTATTGACTCCCCACACTTCCATGAGTGTAGGGGTGCCCTTGTTTCCAAGTAAAGCTTAAAATCAAAGAAGCTACAAGCCCCAAAAGCACTATATCACGTTTTTTGTTCAGTCTGTGGGAACAAAGTTCCCACTGTTAGAGGAAAAGTTCCCCCTGCTATGCTACTGGACAAAAACCAAGTAGCATGTCACTTTCAGTATTTGTTTTTTTTGTCTTTAGTGAAGTAAAATAGGAGTTAGAACTTAATTCTTTTTTCATTATTTTTCTTTTTTAATTCTTGATTTTTCTGTTTAATTAGTTTTTATTTTACTGTTCATTTTATATTTTTTAGATTAAATAGTTAATTTAAATTACTTTTTAATTACTGTTTTTTGGAATTTAGTGTAAAAAATTATTATTATTTTTCACTTTTAAAATTTTTCTTAGATTTAGAAAAGTATTTTGAGATTTTTAGTTTAAAAATATTTCACTGTTCACTATTTAATTATTTTTTATAATTAAATTAGTTTAATTAAGGTTTATTCATTAATCAGTTTTGTCTTTTGTGAAAATTTTTACATTTTTCAAACTTTTTCAATTTTCGACTGTTCATTAGGGTTATTTAGGATTTTTAAAATTGTCAAATTATTTTTGGCATTATTTTGTTATTTTTTATGATTATTTTAGTTTAAAAATAGTTTTTAGTGATTAAAAAATAGAAAAATAGTTTTAAAAATTTAGGAAAAATACTTTTTAGTTTATAAATAATAAAAGTGAGTTATTTGTCCAATAAAATAATATTTTGGGCTTTTTCTTAATTATATTTAATTTTTGGGCTTTAATTAGCATTAAAAATTGAATATTTAATTAATAAAAGGTTTTAAAATATTTTTATTGGATTTTTATCCTTATTTATATTATTATGAACTACTTTTTCATTTTTAATTTGTTTTTAGCTTAAAATTTTTAAATTTTCACGTTTTACGTACTTACGTTCGCGTTTTACGTCTTTCGTCGTAGTTTAATATTAATCGTAGTTCGTCTTAGTTTCCCTTTCTTTTCTCATCTAAAAACGACACTACCCCAAACGTTTGATTATATATTTTGGCACATTAATCCACACACCTCCTCGAGAACGAACCCGCATTTGTTCGGTTTCGCATTTTTCCTAAAACGTGCAACTTAATACTTGCCCATTATACGCTCTTTTTCCTAAAAGACGTATTTCTACGACTATCAAAATGGCGCCGCTGCCGGGGAGGTGTTTTTAGTGTGCCATTATTAGTATCGTGTTTTTGTGAGTGGTGCGTTTTTGCTTTTCACATTTTGAAAAGCGTGAATATCGTACATACTCATTTTTGTTATTTTTCCTTATTATATTATAGTATCCAAAAAAATTGTGTTTAGTTTTCCTAAATTAAACACACAACATCATTTTACTATATTGTAGATATATTGGTTTTCGTTTTTATTGTGAATATTATTAATATATTGTATTTACGTAGAACAATAAAAATACAAGTACTCCAAATACGTGAGAAATCACAACCTTGATTCGGGATTTCATCACTCGATCATTGTATTCGAATCCAAAGCAAAAGTAAAAGGCAAAATAGATAAATACTTTCGTGAGGCTTAATTTCAATTAACACAAACTATAAGGTGGGTATAAGGCGGTTGTATTTCACGACCTAAAGGAAAAAGGCTCTTAAGTGCTTAGCGCCGCCTCGTTTCCTCCGCTTGCTTGTGCGTGTTTTGAGAAAAAGGGCTAATCGAGGGTTTGCCAACCAAAGTATTATCTACGTATATATATATTTGCTTGTTTTCAAGATTAAACCCTCTTGAACGATTTGGTGTTCCACCATCGTTCTAAAGTCATCAAAGGCGTTCACTTCACGTGATCGTTTTCATTCCTTGAGGCTCTTTTAATCGAGAAAATCGATTCGAGGAGAGATTTGTAGATTTTTGTCTACGTAATACATTCAAAATACCAAAAAAATTAAAAAAACAATCAAAAGCACAAAAGTAATCTTCTACATTCCCTCTAAATTCATAATTCTACTTCTAACCCTCTAGTGTTTAATTCTCGTAACACCGTTCTCGTTGCATCATGTCGAATCATGGTGGTTATTACTCGTGTCCATATTGTGGAGGCCCGCCTGATGGTGCCAATTGTTTTAATTGTAAGGTTATTGGAGGTCGAGAGGGTTATATCTATAACTCCGCTCCACGTGGTCTTGGTGACAATTTTCAATCTTACGACCAAGATCACCCATCGTCTACGTTCTACTCGTCATATGATTCGTCTTTTAATTGTGATCAAAATCAAAATGATGAAATGAATCAAAACGCTTTTTATGACTATGTGAGACGTAATAATGCAAACTTAACGATGATTCAAGAACAAGTTGCGAATCTTAAGGAACATCACAAAAAACAATTGGAAACTCAAAAGGAATTTTACTTAAAGGAAATGGCCTCCATGAGAACCGAGTTGGAAAACGAATATGATGCCGCTTTTAAAGAACAAGAACGTTTATCTGACCTACTTGACGAGAGATGGGATAAAATTGTTGATAAAGTTGTGGAGGCTTACACTAATAAGCAAAATGAACTTCTTTCAACGATTGAGACCTTAGAAAAAAAAGTAGCTTCATACGAGTCGAGTTCTTCGTCGAACGTCACCAATCCTAATCTCGAGGGAGAGGTTCAAGTTATTTCAACTCCTAAGACTCGTACGTCTCGTATTGATTCCAATCTCTCGAATTTTAGAGTCGTGCAACCTTCGTCGTCTTGCGAAAACGTTGAGGAAGCAAAAACGTCATCCAACAAAGTTTTGAAAAATGTTTTTGAAAATAAACCAAAGGAAAAAATCGTAGGATACTTGGGATATTTAAATCTTGTACCTTCTAAACCTAATTTTTCTAATGAGGATGAAATTATTGAGGATTTTCTAAATCAATATACACTTAATTTTGACGAAGAAATTCCATTAAATGATTTTGAAAAAGAAAAATGTAAAAAGGTTTTTAAGGAAAGCATTGAACCCTCGTTTTTACAAGATGAACGAAAATTAATTCCGAAGGGACGTGTTAGTAATTTTGCTAAAATGTTTGAAAACCCACGTTCGATCCCTTCGAAGGACAAGGTTGAAACCGTCAAGGCAAAATCGTCACGAGACGAGCCTTTTACTCCTAATCCCACACCGAGTGAGATTTTGGATTTATCATGTGAGAAGTCCGCCGATGGCCTTGCTCACATCGATACATTTTTTGATATCGAGGTCGAAACGACAAAGGCAAAATCTTCAATCGAAGAGCCTTCTTTTCCTAGTTTCACGACGGTTGGAGCTAGCGACTCGATTATCGACGACTTTATTGCTCGACCTCTTCCACGAGGAAGAGAAGACGTTTTTGATCCCGATGGTGATTTTTCCGAGATCAAACGTATTATTGATGACCCACCGTCAATTTTCGAGTTTGATGAGGACCGTTGCGTTAGCCTGGAGGGGGATGTTTTATTAATTGATTCACATTTTAAAAATTCAAATCCTCCTCCCGCCTTTAAGATAAATGTGGAAATTTTAAGTGTGCCTAGAATTGTTTTAGAAACACCAAATATTTTCAATTTAATCAACTTGGGTTTTCGTAACAATGAGTTAAAAAATTAAAAAAGGAATGATTTTACAATTGATTTGAAAATTTTTCCAAAGTTAACTCCGTCATCACCTCGTTTAATTGAACTTGCTACAAACGCGTCTACTCCTTTTGACGACGTTTTGTGTGGATCTAGTATGGGGGAAGCTCTATTTGTTCCCTCACACTTCTCCACCGAGGACGAGATTTTTGACCCCGGTATCACGTTTAAGATAAAATCTCGGTCTTTTACCGAAGTAGTCACTAGAAATTCTTTCTACACTTACGGTGAGAGTTTACCTCGAGTAACTCGATTTTTATGCCCAACCATTGTCCCACCCTTCTCTTCTTATGCTATTTTCTTGTGTCCCTTTGGGACGGTGTTACTTGAAGTCGTGTTGTTTCGTTTATCATCCGAAAACGAAGACACGATCTTTGATCCCGGTATAGAGGTTTTGCCTTTATACACGGTTGCTTTTGGGCCTTGATTACATGTAAGTCCCACCAAAAATGACCGAACCAAAATAATCCCTAAATGATCACATTTATGGGGATTCGAGTCGAGCTTTTGACTCGGTTATCAAAACAAGGTGCCTCGTGGGGGATTCTCATGCTTATCCTTGTAAATATTATCGCTTTCTTAGTTTAATGTAACGAGGGGACTTGTGCTCTTCCAACCTTTGTTTCGTGGTTGTTTGTGATTGTGATTCATTAGGTTCATCGTCATCATTGAAGCCTCTCGTGTTCGTTTTACGGATCACTCGAGCTTCGATCGTTGCCTTTGGAGATTCCGATATCCGATGATATCCTTTTATGTTCTAACGTTTATCTTATTAGCATAATTCATAAACGGCTTTTAGGTTATTCGTTTTACCCTTTCCATGCTCGAGATTAAGCCTTCGACTTCGTCTCTAGTATGGGGGTGTTTACACCCCTAGACTCGAAACATTGAGGACAATGTTTAGTTTTAGTATGGGGGGGTGAGTAGATACTTCACCTTGCTTACGTCACCACGCTATCCAAATTTCATCTTTTTGTTATCGTTTTGTTGCAAATAAGGCTAAAAATGGCCAAATTTTAAAATTTTTTCGTATTTTTCATAAGTGTTTAAGACACGAATGTAGGTTTTCCGATGGTGAGAACGAGAGTAATTTTTGACTCGACCGTGCGTGTTGAGCACTTAGCTTCGATTCCTTAACTTTTTAGGCTAAGTCCCTTAAATGAGGACGAGAAATGATAGAGTTATTTATAAGTCTCGTAATCGTCACGATCTTATGTGTAGTAATTATTAGCTTATTCTCCCAACGCTTTTGCATAAATAATTGTTAATAAATATTGATTTGGCGGTGTAGTCACTATTGTTGGTTTCTAATTTGTTTTGGTAGCTTCCATGTAATTAAATTGGGAAAACATTAAGGTATCGCTAGCGTCACGGTTTTGAAGTATTGGCACCCGAATAATCGAAAGCTTCACCTAATAATAAGATTTCAAGTGCTCACCTAAATTAAGCAAAAATTTGAAGCTCACAAGGCCGAAAAATCTATGCCCAAATTGAAAGTGAATCAAGCCTTAATCTTCGAAGCTTTAAAGATCCAAAATTCGCTTTAGCATGAGGATATACGTCTTTGGCTAATAAAACCACCGATGAGGCGGATAATAAAAGGCAAGGCAAGACCGAAGTCATAATAAAAGCTTCATGGCGAAGTTGAATAAAAGATGGAGGTAAACCAAAGATAATAAGGCCCTTCCGTTAGGGGGCGTATGAAAGTCTTGGTAATAAGTCTCATGTTCAAAACCGTTATAAAACCGTGTTTATCGATCCTTCTTGTTGACTTAATTTTTTGACATCGTTGTCTATTAGGATGAATTATTAATTTAATGATTTTGGTTACACCGTTAAAACTCTATTTTTGGACTTAATCTCTATTCACACATAAGTCAATGATGTATCCTCGTGATCATTATGACATAATAAAATATAAGAGATACCAAGTAGGAATAAGGGAGTTTAGGTTCGTAATTAACACTCATGAGATGTGTTCGTGTTGCTAACTTATAATAACAATGATCTCGTTACACGCTTAGCATGGAATTGGGTGAAAATCGAGGACGACGAAATTATTTCTAGCGAAGCATTCACGTGTTCTTGTTCTATGATCCCAAAAGTCACTTATCCGTGATGAAAACAATACATTATGTCTAAAACGTATGTAGTAGTTTATTTAAGTTTAAGTTTTCAATAAATGTCATCATAAAATGAATTTTGGAAGTGCTACGATACTTAATTCTAGCATTGCGTGGGGACACGGCAATGGTTTAGTATGGGGGAGTGATGAGACTGTATTTATACATAGTCTCATCGTCCAAATCGGGCTTAAAATGCTTAAAATATCATCAAAATGCCCAATATATGCCTGTGTTTGTTCATTGTGTATTTTAGGTACGGATATCGTGAATTCACCAAAAGATCAAAGGAATCAAGCAATAACGAACACGGGAAACAAAGCCGCACAAATAACCGGACCCGAATCATGATTTTCCAAAGAAGTCCTTGAAGTTTGAAGAATTAGCAAGAATGGTCCCTCAACTTTTGAAGACTTGTCATTTTATACCCTTATAATTACTTGTGGGTCCCTAAAATATCAAGTATGTGCATGTTTAGACCTTGAAGATTGATCAAATGACACAACAAGCCCTTGGAATAATCTTACAAAAGTTATTGTGGCCAAATTGAGAAGATGTAAACTTGATTTACAAAGGAAATTGAATGAGGCTGTGAAAAGCTTGATATGGAGGAAATTCTATAATCTGGGGGCCAAATATGTCAATATAGAAACCCAAACCCGGTCTAAACCCACTGCGAACCCAGTCAACCCACCATAAACCCAACCAAAACCCTTTACCCAACCCAATCCCTCATAACCTGTTTTAATTAACTTTAACCCAAAGTTTTAAATAAAAACTTACGCGGTTAACATGACATAACCCCCAAATTAAGATCAAAGCCTTGTTCTTACACTATAAACTCTAAATCCACCCAAATCATAATCCCTCAAATTTACACTCCAAAAAAATGCAGATTGATGATTCATGATTCCTACAGCATACCCACATGGTCGAATTTTCCAAGTCACCAATGTGGGACCACCCACGAAGCTCCCTTGCTGCGATGTTTGTACAAATATAGCATGTTTGGAATCTCCCCAGCAAAAGAACGGCTCAAATGGCATGATACACTCCTCCAAGCAACATTCAACGGCTCAGGATTAATTCACCAAGCTGGCATGTCGACATCCTAGACAAATTATCACATGGACCATCTTGACCAGTTTCAAAGTTTGAAAATCGAAGGGTATACTTGGAAAAGACTTAGCTAGGCTTCCTTTTATTCTAGAATCTTCTTTATGTAGTATAAAAACTATGTCGACCTGTGACTAGTTTTCTTGTTCCATCTTGTAATAAAAAATTTTTATTTGAATGAATATTTACAGTATTTGGTAAAATATTTTGCAAGTCTGAGTTCCATCCCTTTATTTCTTATCTTAGTTTAATCTTTTACTTTTGTGCAAGGTTTCATTGTAACTTTTATCAAAAACATTTTAGTGTTCAAACATTTTTGGCCAAAAATCATTTTTGAGATCCTTGAATGTGTTTGGTTTAAAGCAGCAAGTTTGACAAGCTTAAGCTGCTTTACATCAACACATTTAAGTTATTTCCTTGTTTTGTTTCTTAAATTTCAAGGTTTTCAAGAAAAGTTGTGTTTTCAAAGTTTTTCATAAAAAAATTCTTTAGTTACTTTGTTGTTTGTTAAAGCTCACTGTACCCAGAATCCCTTTCAAAAACTTGTTGACAACAAGTTTTTGTCTAAGTTTTTAGAAGTACTTAGGATTATTCCTTGTTTGTGGTTACTGCAGGTACATAATAGCCTTGTGCTTCCATCATTCTCTAATTGGTTTGGTTCAGTTGTTGAACCCCAACAAACCATATCTTTGCTACATCTCATCACAAACTCCCTTGACTCATAAAGCTAAGGATAGTTCTAGTTTGGTGTCTCTTAGGGCTGAACAAGCCCTAAGGTGATAACCCTCAACTTCCCTTAGAATATTTGATTTTTTAAGTGAAATCTTGGTGAAAAGTTGTCTGCTTATTTATGTGTCCTTGTTTTATTTATTTAGGCTTTATTGTTTATTTGTTGAATGTTCGAGGTGATTTAGAATAGTTTGGATTTGATTTTCTTGCATCTTCTTTGAAAAAATTTGGTTTTAGTAAGTTTAAGGGGTATTTGGTATAGGTTTGGTTAGCTTGTGAGTGACACACAAAGACCTCATTCCTATCCACTCACATTTCTTTTGGTTCATTTTAGTTGTTCATAAGTCTTGTTTTAAGTTGTAGTCAAAAAAATGAAAAATGCACTTGTTAGTAAAAATATGCTAAATCAATAGTAGGCTGCTTAGGAGTTTATTTCTAGTGTTTTGTGGTTAATTTGGTTCATAGTTAGGGTTTAGGATATACTAGGTTAGGAAGTGGTTGGTTAGGAGTTTAGGAGACTTTTGTGGTTTGTGAGGGTTTCCAAATCTCATCACATAGGTAAATTGCACCAGCAACCACCCTCTTTCTGCCTACCTGTTATATCAGCAGCTTTGTTGATGTTGTTTTTTAGTATTGTGCTTTGAAACTTGGTTGACATTTGGTTCATAGGGTAGTGTAAGTGTGCAGCATATGGTATCTAGATTTGGTGTAACTTAGGTAGCTTCAGCAAGCTCTTGAAGTCCAGTGTTCTGCCATAACAGTCCACAACCTCACTCTTCTGTCTACTGCAGCCACAGTACGCATTTTAGGATATTCTAGTGTGATCTTTTGCTTGTATACTTGTTCATCGTTAGGTCTTAGGGTATATTTAGGCTTAGAATAGCTGGTAAAAGGTTTTGGTAGGTTCTTGTTAGCTTAACTTTCCTTGATAGCTCACTGTAGGGCTTAGCAGCCACCAGACCCCCCCCCCCCCATAGTCATCACAAAGACTGTCTTTGCTTTGGTTTGTGTGTAAATTGTGTTTGGATATGGTTGTTTTTGCTTGTTATTGACTTCCCACACTTCCATGAGTGTGGGGGTGCCCTTGTTTCCAAGTAAAGCTTAAAATTAAAGAAGCTACAAGCCCCCAAAGCACCAGATCACGTTTTTGGTTCTGTCAGTGGGAACAAAGTTCCCACTGTTAGAGGAAAAGTTCCCCCTGCTATGCTACTGGACAAAAACCAAGTAGCATGTCACTTTCAGTATTTGTTTTTTTTGTCTTTAGTGAAGTAAAATAGGAGTTAGAACTTAATTCTTTTTTCATTATTTTTCTTTTTTAATTCTTGATTTTTCTGTTTAATTAGTTTTTATTTTACTGTTCATTTATATTTTTTAGATTAAATAGTTAATTTAAATTACTTTTTAATTACTGTTTTTTGGAATTTAGTGTAAAAAAATTATTATTATTTTTCACTTTTAAAATTTTTCTTAGATTTAGAAAAGTATTTTGAGATTTTTAGTTTAAAAATATTTCACTGTTCACTATTTAATTATTTTTATAATTAAATTAGTTTAATTAGGGTTTATTCATTAATCAGTTTTGTCTTTTAGTGCAAATTTTTACATTTTTCAAACTTTTTCAATTTTATACTGTTCATTAGGGTTATTTAGGATTTTTAAAATTGTCAAATTATTTTTGGCATTATTTTGTTATTTTTTATGATTATTTTGGTTTAAAAATAGTTTTTAGTGATTAAAAAATAGAAAAATAGTTTTAAAAATTTAGGAAAAATACTTTTTAGTTTATAAATAATATAAATGAGTTATTTGTCCAATAAAATAATATTTTGGGCTTTTTCTTAATTATATTTAATTTTTGGGCTTTAATTAGCATTAAAAATTGAATATTTAATTAATAAAAGGTTTTAAAATATTTTTATTGGATTTTTATCCTTATTTATATTATTTTGAACTAATTTTTCATTTTTAATTTGTTTTTAGCTTAAAATTTTTAAATTTTCACGTTTTACGTACTTACGTTCGCGTTTTACGTCTTTCGTCGTAGTTTAATATTAATCGTAGTTCGTCTTAGTTTCCCTTTCTTTTCTCATCTAAAAACGACACTACCCCAAACGTTTGATTATATATTTTGGCACATTAATCCACACACCTCCTCGAGAACGAACCCGCATTTGTTCGGTTTCGCGTTTTTCCTAAAACGTGCAACTTAATACTTGCCCATTATACACTCTTTTTCCTAAAAGACGTATTTCTACGACTATCAATATAGTTTAGATTTTCCTTTATTTTGTTGTTGTTGGGTGGCTTGACAAACCACCACTTCCACCATTTTCATACCTTGTAATCTAATTTCTTGCACTTTAATTTCTTGTATTGCACCTTTTAATTCAAGTAAGTTTACTTTTAATGTTCTTGAATCTTCACTTTATTGTTAATCTCCTTCTACCTTTCTCGTTTGATTTGTTCTTCATCTTTATTGTTCATGTTCTTGAGTTTTATAGTTTTGATTAAGTGGGTTTTGATTATTTTGGTTATGATTGTTGGTGTTATTGATTTGGATTGATTGGTTATTGTTAGTAGATCATTTATGGTTGTTTTGGTTTAATCTTTTGGTTAATCTTGATTAGTTTTGGTTAAATTTGTGTTTGGTTTTCATCCCCTGTTCTTCGTCTTCTTTACTGTTCTTCATACTTGCCCATATATTCCGAATAAACTGACTTCATCCGGAATGTCTAGTATTCCGAATCAAGGACTTCATTCGGAATATCTTGTATTCCGAATCAAGGACTTCATCCGGAATATCTAGTATTCCGAATCAAGGACTTCATCCGGAATATCTAGTATTCCAAATCAAGGACTTCATCCGGAATACCTAGTATTCCGAATCAAGGCCTTCATCCGGAATAACTAGTATTCCTAATCAAGGACTTCATCCGGAATATCTAGTATTCCGAATCAGCTTACATTCTGAATCAGTCTTTTCTTATTTTTTATTCCGGATCAGGCCTTATTCTGGATCAACTGGTTTATTCCGGATAAGTGACATATTCCAGATGAGCTTTGTTATTCCGGATGAGGGTGATATTCCGAATGAGTTTTTCATTTTTTTTTTGTAGCTTTATATTTTTAATTCTTAAGTTTTACTTTTCCCGCCTTTTTCCTTATTTGCATTTTTACTTGCTTTCCTTTTAGTTTAAGTTTGTGTTATTTACTTTATTTCCCTTTTAATTTCTCGTCATTTACTTTTCGTCAAGTTTTAATCTTTGATTGTTGTTTCTTTTACCGTCTTTATTTTATTTGTTTCAAGTATTTATTTTTAATTAGATTTAGACAACGACAACCATTCTATTTCTTTCCCACCAAGAACAACTGAGTCGCACAATTAACCAGTGATCAATTCGAAGAGATACCGAGAAACGAACTTTTCAACCTAGCAAAATCTCTACATTATTCATCGTCCCATTCGAAGGTTTCAGCAACCAACCCTTTGGCTTCGTTCTAAGGAGGTTTTAGAGTCTGAGTATTTGAAGTTCCAACTTCTAAGAGTACAAGCTTTGCTTTGACCTTTATGTATTCAGACCTATAATCCTTCTCAATTTTCTTACTATTATGAAAAGTTTGGTTAGTTGGAGAACCTGAATAAGTTTTGGTGTAAACTTAGGTTGAAAATTGTCATATCCCTGATGATGGGTTTTGAATTTTATTTGAGGCCAGTGGAGTTTTTGAAAGACAATATTTTGCAAAATGCCCAGTTTTACAACATCTATAACAATCCACTCCCTTAGTGGATTGATTTCCAGCAACTCTAGTTCTTTTGATATAACGTTTGGTATTTTCCAAAACTCCTCTTTCATGAAATTCCCTATTTAGATCCCTTATGTATTCAGTACTAGATTTTTCATCAACCTCATCATCTGAGGTCTATTAAAAATCTTGAACAATTGCATTTGAGTAAAAAGCAGTTGATATTGGTCCATGGTTTGGCTGAGGTGTCTGTTATTAAGGCCTTCTTAGACTCATGATATCTTCTATTTATTAGATTATCTTCATATATAAGTCTTTCATAAATGTCTGCAAGATCCTGAGTCTGAATGTGATTAGCATTTCTTAGTCCTTGAGAAAAACCAAGCCATTTTTCAGGGAGACTGTTCACAAAACCAACATTGATTTCATGCTTAGACAGTTTCACCTTGTTATTTGATAGCTCATTGAGCAAGGTCTTATATCTGGTGTATGTGTGAGGAAGAGTTTCAGATGGTTTGGCCCTGAAAGTGTTATATTCTAATTTCAGGTCCAAAATCCGATTTTCCTTCGTGTCAGACGGTCCTTCAAAACTATGAACAAGATCTGTGCAAGTCTCTTTGGCTGTCTCACACTCGATGACAGCTTCCATAATATCGTCAGGAAGTCAAGATATTATGACGCTTTTGAGACGTTGGTCTTGGTTAACCACTCTCTTTTCATCGCCAAGCCATTGGTTTTCAGGTTTGTCATCACCTGCTGTTGTTTTTGGTTTGAATGGAAAATTCTTAATACAAGTAATGTAATAAGGTTCCATTCCCATCAAATAACATAGCATTCTCTTCTTCCATTTATTAAATCTTTCAACTTCCCAATTAGGATCGTTAATAGAGTAACTTGGTCCTTTTTTGTTGAATAGTTGAAGTACATTACTTTTAGCCATAATGGATCAAGGTTTTAAAAACTTTGAGACAGAAGTTAAAAGTTTTATAATCCTACCGCTCTGATACCACATGTCGGTCCCTTGTAATTAGTGCTATAATTAAGAATACTAAGTATAGACCTAACTCATGGTAAAGTAATGTTAAAAACACAAGACAATGTAAAGTAAATAATACAAAAGATTTTCAACGTTTAACTCTTATTTATTAAAGAATTATACCCTATTGTATGCGAACATATAATAGGGATTGAATAGACAATGTGTGTGTTTGTGATCTCCTCACTAACAAACTCTATCAACCCTAGTGTTTGATAAGTTTGACGATTAACACAACAAGAGTTTAGAACTCAAGTGCTTTTAATAGTATTTGGAAGAGAGAACTTGTTTGTGAATGTCTAAATCATTTAGTGCACAAACTTAAGTTCTCCCTTTTACAACCATCAAATTTATGGACGTAAAGGGTAGATACGAGACAAAGAATTGCCCATGTGCAATTCTTGCCTTATTGGTACAGTGTAAAATCTTGTCTTAGACTATTCTAAGTAATAAGACGTATATCCTTTTACAAGGTCAGTACCCTATCTATCTTATAAGGGTAAATCACACTAATTGTTAGATGTACAACATCTTATCACAATTCAACTTATCCCGCCTTTACTTCAGTCTTTGAGGATGCTTGCTTCTTCAGGGAGATCGTATGGGGTTCAGTGAGTCTATTGCCACAACTCACTGAACCCATCACCTTCTTCTTTGTCCTATATAAATCATTCATTGTACTTCGCCACTATGAATGCTCGAGTCTTTCTCTTAGACTCAGTCTAAGATCTTGAAGGTAACTCACTGAGTGACTGTTCACTTAGTAACTTCATTACGTTAAAGGGTAATGTTTTACTTAGACTGATTGTTATTCAAATCCATTAGTGGGATCATTAAGCACTGAATTGACCTAACAAGAGTTAGTAGAAGAAAAGAAACACCCAACAAGATATAGCATAGGTCACAAAAAATAAGATAATAAAAGAGAAGATAACAAAGATCCTAGATAAGTCATGTTAAAAGGAAACATGAAATAAAGATACAAGAAAAT
This sequence comes from Glebionis coronaria, assembly GCA_025667525.1. Taxonomy (NCBI): domain Eukaryota; kingdom Viridiplantae; phylum Streptophyta; class Magnoliopsida; order Asterales; family Asteraceae; genus Glebionis; species Glebionis coronaria. The sequence goes on along the minus strand of JANFOE010001677.1, from coordinate 200,119 downwards.
AAGTCATACAGAGTTGTATGAAAAAGAAAACAAGCCAAAAGAAAAGCATAAATCTAATCCTAGTTAAAATAGAACCTTAAGATTTGCTTGAAATAGATATCTTGGAGATAAGAAATCTATATGCTTAAATGAAAGACAACATGGTGGCGGAAGGAGGTGGTGGTGGTGGCTTGGTAGTAATCTCATAGTCATAGTGAAGAAGAGGTTTGACTAGGAGACTCTTTATGTAATTCAATTCCTCATAGATGTGAGCCATAGCAAAATGTTGATATTTACAACAATGACAATATGTTCCATGTTCCATGATGCATGACATTATCATGTGAGGGAGGAAGAAAACAAAAGACTAGTGGTGGAAGGGAAGAAGTTCCACAATCAATATTCTTAGAAGAAGAAGAAATATGATTTTGAGTGTTCTTGGGTGAACTTGGATTGAAAGAGATTGAGGAAAATGGAGGGGAATCATGTCTTTCATTTGGTGAATAATACATTTTTTATAAGAAAGGATCCAAAATGCTTAGGGTTAAATAGAGAAAGCACAAGACACTTTTAGGATGGTCAAAGGTTTGAACCATAGATTCCAAAAAGTGTTGGAGAAAATTTAGAGTTACATAAAACTCAAAATTTGAGGATTCTGTCCGCGGTTTCTTATCCCACCTACGGTTCCATATATATGGATCCGCGGGATATTTAGGGAACCGCCCATAGACGGCTGTTTTTGGTGGATGAGGAGAATTTTCCAATTCAACAAATCTTGATTTTCTAGTCTAACTAATCATAGAAACATGCTAAAAAGCAATAATAGACATAGAAAACACACAAGAACTCATCAAACAAAATTTTGACCAAAAACCATGGATTTAAAATAAAATCGATGTTGGAGGTGTGTTAGTCTAGACTCATTGTCATGACACAATGATCCTCTACATTTCAATATCGTTCTTGCTATATTTGAGAAACCCATACATATGAATTATGTATGCTCATTGTCAATAGCTAGAAGTTATGAAAAACGTTTGTAGATTGAATTAACAATGAAAAAACATTTCTCGACCATTTTTGAAAGAACTTTGAGATTTTTGAAAAAGAGAAGAGGAATTTTTCAAAAAGAGTTTAAGAGACTCAATGAATCAAAGAAGTAATTGATTTAAAAGAAAAAAATACTCGATTAATGAAATGCGCAATTAAGGAATATGTTCCATTAAACCTAAACCTAGACGCAAGAAATTAAAAGGTTACCTATTCAGTGGCTTAGTGAAGATGTCGGCTAAGTTTTCTATCAAGGGTACCTTCTCAATCAAAATGTTCCCCTTTTAAACATTATCCCTAAGGAAATGGTGGCAAATCTCTATGTGCTTGGTTCATGAATGTTGCATGGGATTCTTGCTACGGTCTATTACACCCTTATTGTCACACATGATGGGAACATCATTAAGTGAAATCCCCTAATCAACAAGCGCTTGCTTCATCCATAGAGCTTGTTGACAAGCTTTACCGACACTCACATACTCGGCTTCCGTGGTGGATATAGCAAGAGCGGTTGTTTCTTGGAAAACCAAGAAGTTAAACAACAACCCATGAAGGTACAAACTCCACTATTTCTTTTCCGGTCCCCATAGTCTCCTGCATGAACCGAGTCCGCGTATACTATGGTTTCTACGCCGGTCCCTTTAGGATACCATAATCCTAAATGTATAGTGCCTTTAATGTATCGGAAGATACGCTTAACCACTTCAAGGTGAGATGTTTTGGGAGCCTCTTGGAAGTGAGCACAAAGGCAAACACTAAACATGATATCCGGTCGACTTGCCGTTAGGTACAATAAACTACCAATCATACCTCTATATTTGGTTAATATTGCCAATTTAATATAGGAAATATGTGTGTAAGAGATTAATGTGCGTTTTCCTCGACTCGACTCGAATTGATATCAAATTTATCACAAGATTTATTGTTTTTGGCTAAGAATACTTGTTTGGTATCTATTTTTAATTAAAACAAACACTTAAAAATTGTAAAAATATTATACTACTTAAAATACTTATTAAACTGAAAACAAATTGCAATTATCACAAAGAAAGCAAAAAGTACAAGTAAATAAAACACGAAATGAAATTATAAAATGCAATTAAAAATCTAATAAAATGCAAATTCTAAAAATTACCCAAATTGAAAATGTAAAAATGCCAAAAGATTAAAAATACTATTTATATTTTTTAGAATTTCTTAATATATTTTTTTTTATTTAAACTATTTGTTATTAATTAAAATTAAAATTAACATTTGAAAATGAATTATATATAAAACCCGATTTTAATATTTGAAAAAGCCCAAATCCACTTTTTAAAACAAACCGAACACAACCCAACACAAATAGTCCCAAAACAATGGTTACTTTTTGGGCCACTAAAAAATAAAATTGAAACTATAGGACTGCGATGCAATTTACTTTATGTGAATACACAAAACAAAATAGAAAGCACAAGGACTAAAGTGCAATTATCAATAAACATTTCTCTAAAACGGGCTTCTAAAGAAATAAGCTAGAACAGTCTTATTTCTTGACCAAATTTAAAAATTCCAACGCTAATCTTTCTAAAATTAAATTTAACTAGGTAAACTTAAAATCAGACCCTAAAATAAGCTGAAACGGCCAAATGAATTTTTCAATACGCTCAAAAGTACACCACAACTTATCTAGCTTATCCTAGAAGCTGAAACTGCCTAGAAACATTAAAAAGTTGAGAAACCAAGTGGAATATTGCTTGATTTGAAAAATCTCTCACTAAATAAGCCAGAAAAACAAAAGTCCAAATTGCTTATTTATAAGCCAATGTTGACTAATTGACTTTCACCATAAAGCTCCAAACTCATAGGATTTGATATTCAACTATTTATAATCATGTTTTGAAAATAAAGTAAGCTAGATAATGGATAAATAAGCTACTTATGAAAACCTGTTAAGCTAGCAGTACCTAAAATGTGTATTCAGCTGACTTTAAGGCTGATTAACTGCTTACCTTATAAGCTAGAAGAAAAACTTACAACAAGAAACTTCCTACCACCAGTATGAGCTATCCAAAATGCTAAGGCACTTAACCTAATTCCTAATAAGCAATAAGAAATTCTATGATGAAGTAGGCTGATCAGACATAAAGCTTAACTCATACTATTTTGTGACCATTTGCCTATTTGACCTTTTAAGCTGACTTAATTGAGTTGATTATATGCTAAATTACTCTAACAAATGTGCCCTCTATAACCACTCACTCCTAGCTGTAACAATGAAAACAAAATCCTCTAATCCAAACACACCTTATCAGACATATTCTAGGCTTAAACTTATGATTTTGTTATCAAAAGACTTATGATGAACTTTTCAATGCTTAACAACAATATTTAGACTTATAAAGCTGTTTTAAACACAATTCAAGCTTGTAGAAACACAAATAAGGAATGACTAAATGATTTTATGTTTATATGTTTATATGACAGAATTAGAAATAAAGAGGTTAAGCTACCAAATAAATTCATAAACAATTAAGATCAATAAAAATCACATATAACGATCAAATAAGCATTAGATAAGCAGATAAGATAAGCTACATATTAGACATTAAGAGGAAAATCAAATAAACTCATAGAACTTTGTATAAGCTCCATATCCAAATTAAGCTTTTGCCAAAAGGCCTGTGTCTTCACCCCACTATTCAACTCTAGCACCCTCAATTTACCTTGAACAGAATAACACAATTGGGTGCTAGTCAAAGAATCATCACACACAAGCCATGTTGAACGACTCAAAAGAGACGTTTAAAACATAAATAAATTTAAGCCATGTTAAATTATAACAATAACATTGTCTAAATGTTTTCAACCCTAAAATTATAACCAGAGTAGCATTAGGTCCCCACAAATCTCAACCCATAAAAACCAACCCAAATTGTTTTACAAGACATCATGAAATATAAAATTTGTCTTTGATAAAAAGGGAGAAAAACAAGTTAGACCGCCCACAAGCCACAACAACGTCCATAGCATGCTCCGCCACAATCATGCTCGATTACCTGAAACACATGCTTAAAATCATCAAGAAATAATTTTGAGCGAGATCTATAGGTTTACAAAATCACAATTGAATATAAGTATAAAAATCATTCACGATTATTCAATAGTATGTAGATCATTACAAACTATTATTTTGTATTACTCATTATAGCATAAGCTATTTAAATATGTTTAAGCTCATGACACCGACCCCATAAACTAATCACCCGTGCCAAATGCCGGCGTGATTTAAATAAAGTCATTGCCCCTCTTAGGTATTCATTGACAATTATACCTTTTTCTCAACACAACTTATCCATACGCAGAGGGTACTCAACGTACTAGCTCTCGTCTAAGATAGGGTCGTAAACGCAATAGTACTATCAATTGTTCAAGTGGCTATTTTCAATCAACACAAGGATCAAACAATAGTTAAAGGTTCATGAATTTAGGGTCTTTGGCAACTAGCTACTTAACATAATTCAAGACATCATTCCGGTCCAATAATCATTCACGACTTATGTTCCTTTTTATTTAAATAGCATGTATCCCCCTCGCGGGTAAAAAATATTTAAAATACAGTAAAGCGATGCTACAGACTCACCTTAAGTTGTAGTGGTAATATTAGCAAAGACGTAGACGAAAACAATCACCGACGATGAGGACGCCCCGGGAAATCAAATATGACACCTAACAAACAAAACGCGTAATGAATCAAAACCTTAAAGTAACTTCAAGTACTGTATGTACATAATTAAGAACACTCAAATGTCATATAAACTCACGCCAAAAACCCAAACAAGTGATAATTAATAGTCCTCGAGATTTGACCTAATATCGAACACAAATTCGGATTGCGTCGATACTCGCCTCCCGGTACACTAATTTTTAAACTTACATAACTTTTGACTCGTTTGGGGTTAAAAGCTCTATCTTATACCAAAACGAAGGTAGAAAGAATCTCTACAACTACATTCTATAATATAAACCTGGACTCTAACCTAAAACCATGAAAAATAGCCTTAAACAATCTGTTTGAAAATTACTCTTTAAAAATCATACCTACACTTGTTTCAATCCTTTCCATCAACTCCTATAGCCCTAATATAATAACTAAATCATTTTAACACATTCAAAACATCCTAAACCACTTTTATGAATCATCTTCATAAAAACCCTTTTAATAAAAATCAGCATGCAATCAAACCAACACAACTAAAAATGATGTAAACATGTTTTTAAACATAAACCCATTCACAAAATAAATCAAACATCAAAAACAAATAAAACCCCATTTTGGCCGTGTGTTTTGGGGTCCAAAAACACCAAGAAAAATGTTTTTCCAACTTGTTTTATTGATGATTTATCATCACATATACTTAATTCAAACATGCATCATGTTTAATTAGATCAAAATCCATTTTTGAAAAATAAAATTTTTTATGAGAAAATCAAGTGAATGCATGTGTGTTTTTAATTGATTAGGAGACTTACAATGATTAAATAAGAGGTGGTCTTTGATTAGATTTGTCAAAAACCTAAAAAATCAATGGTGGTGGTGTTGTGGTGTGGTGTTGCCGGCGGTAAAGAGAGATAGAGAAGAGAGTGAAATTTTTTTTGAAATGAAAAATGATTGTGTGTGCGTGTTTGTTTGTTCCTTTTGTAACATTGAAGGGGTTAAAATTTCCAAGTTAACTATCTTTAGGCCCTAATTTCAAACAACTATTTAAAGAGCGGTAATATGGCCTAGTAATCGGTTTTGAATTTTTCGGGAGTTGGGGTTCGTCCCGGCTACTCGAAAATACCTTTAAATGGTTCAAACGCACACAAAATGGAATAAAAACGGTTCTGACTCGACTTAACACGCAATCAAAATAAAAACTTCGAAAAATCAAAATATCGATCAATCAATAATAAAAGATAAATTTTGGGCATCCGTCGGTATGGTAGTCGTTATCGGTTCTTCGTAAATCGTCAAACGTTAAAATTAAGACCTCTATCATTGGTTTCAACTTAAACCGTCAAACACATGACCAAAAAAATTTCAAAAAATTTCAAAAATATACATAATTTAGGGAATAATAGTGACCTCGGTTTATGGGTATCACATCCTCCCCTCCTTAAAGTAACGACGTCCCGACGTTGGCCTCTTCTTATACTCACATTTTGTACTACTAGAACAAATGAGGATACTTTTCCTTAAAGAAGCCCTCACGTTCCCACATAAATTCCGGTCCACGCCTAGAATTACATCATACCTTCACAATGGGAAATATACTATGCTTCAATCTCTTGACTTCTCGGTCCATAATCTCGACTGGTTCCTCCACAAAATGAAATTTATCGTCGAGATTAATCTCATCCAAAGAAATTTTCAAATCCTTATCCGCTAAAAACTTCTTCAGATTCCACGCATGAAACGTTTTATGAATAGCACTAAGCTTCTTCAACAATTTCAACTTATAAGCTACTGGTCCAATTCGTTTAATGATCTTAGATGGTCCATGATACAAGGCTTTTACCTAGTAAGAAAATATTAAAGTTCGTTGTGTTGGTCTAATCGAATTGATAACTAGTTAACTATGCGACTCAGCTGTCTTTGGTGGGAACAAAAGTTGTGTCGTTGTAGTAATTAAAGGTGCAAAAACTATTAAAGTAAAAGCAAGTAATTTAAATCTAAATCTAATTTAAAGTAAATGATGAGTAATTAAAACGTGACGAGAAATTAAAAGGCACTTAAAGTAAATAACGCAAACTTAAAACTATCTAAGGCAAACTTAAAACGCAACTAAAACTTAAAATAAGGCAAGGCTTAAAATAAATCTAAGGCAAGTAAACTTAAAGTGCAACTAAGTAAAAAGGCGGGAAAAGTAAGCTTAAAAATAAAAACTTAAAAACTGAAACTAAAAAGAACCTGAAAACAGCTCATTCGGAATGATCCTTCGTTCGGAATAAATCACTCATCCGGAATGTCACCTTCGTTCGGAATGATTCTTCTTCACTCGGAATATTTACCAAAACCCTTGATTCGGAATGTTGGTCTTGACTCGGAATATTCTGTTCATTCGGAATGTTCCGAATGAACCCTTGATCCGGAATAATACATTATTCCGAATAAAGACCTCTTTGATCCAGAATCTTAGATATTCCGGATGAACAACCTTTGATTCGGAATGTTCCGAACGAACTCCCTTGATTCGGAATATCTTCCTTGGTTCGGAATAAGTTCACTGGTTCGGAATATCAAGTTATTCCGAATGAAGTCCACTGATCCGGAATATCTTCCTTGGTTCGGAATGTTCCGAATGAACAAACCTTGATTCGGAATGATAAGTTGGTTCGGAATATCCACTGATTCGGAATAACAAACTGATCCGGAATATGTCACTTATCAGGAATGTTTGCTTGGTTCGGAATAATCACAACACCACCTTCGTTCGGAATGTTTGGACTTTGGTTCGGAATGACCTGGAAATAACAGTAACAGCGAAGAACAAGGGGAACCAAAAATAGATACGTATCAAATCTAATCTAATCAAAATCAACCACAAGATTAAATTAAAATAATCAATAAACATATACTAATCATAAACAAACAATCCAAATCAATAAAACTAACAATAATAATCAAAATAATCAAAACCCACTTAATCAATTTAATAAAAACTCAAGAACATGAACATAAACAATAAAGCATAAAGATTAAAATCAAACAAGAAAGGTAGATAGGAGATGAACAATAAAAGTAAAGATCAACAATAATTAAAAGGAAACTTACTTGAAATTAAAGGTATTTAAGGTGCAAGACAAGTATTTAAATTTGACAATTAAGTAAATGACATGTATTTAAATGTGCAAGGAAATGAAAATGGAAGAACTAGTGTCACTCTAGCCAACAAAAACAAACGGAATGAAATGAATCCTATTTATAGGAGATTAGGGAGGTGCTTAGAGGAAGCTTCCTCCCCTCTTTCTTCTTTCTTTAATTGCATCATTAAGTCATTAATCTTCTTAGTTCTTAGACTTTAATGACTTTGTCTCGGGATTTCTTTAAACTCGTCTTGTAATTCTTCAATAAATTAGACTTGAGTTCTTTGGATTTTAGTAAACTTCCGTCTTTTGACTTTTTCTTCGATAAATCTTCAGAATTGGTCTTAGACTTCCGTTCTTTTTGCACTCTTGATTTCTTGACTTCGTCTTTTGTCTTTTTCTTCGATAAAAGCTCATGAATGCCCATGTTTTCTCTCCTTTTCACCTTTTCGTCCTAAATCATAACAAAAACACAAACCACGCATAATTTCGACATTTACGACCTAAAATACACGTTTTGGCTTGGTTATTATTGTAGTTAAGTGGTAAAAAGGATGGGTGTTTACACACCTATCAAATCCTCTACACTTGACCATTGCAATGTCCTCATGCAATGCATTAGTTACAAAGCACGATTACATTTTCCATCATAATCAATCCACATTGGCCTTTATTAAAAAGATACAAAATAACAAAACAAGTAAAGAAATCAAAATCATACCTTCGGGTTTTGGAAATGTCATGAATGATCATCATCCTCAAGTTTTCACTTTCTCCAAACCAAGCTTCAAAACGAGATCATTGTTATTATAAGTTAGCAAACTAACACGAACTCATGTGGGCCAATTATTTACATAGACTCCCTTATTCCTAGGTGTATCTCTTATATTTTATTATTGTCTTGAATGATCACGAGGATGCATTGTTGACTTAATTCTATAGTTTATTAGGCTGAAAATAAAGTGGGACGATTTAATCAATAGTTAGATAAAGGACAAAATCTTTTAAAACTGCTTCTCGGGACCTCATAAAGTTCATATCTTGGCATAACTCGCTTCGCGATTTGAGACCTTTCTCGGACCGATATTTGGCAGCGACTTCATACTTCAAATCTTGAGATACGTTCATGAAATAATGGCCTTCTCATCATAATAGGAATTTCTTCACTTGAAGTTTTGAGAGATTCTTCATATGTGGACCACGACTTCTTCATTTTTCTCCAATCATTATTTTGGACTTTGATATACAACGATCCACCTCCTTTTAGGACTTGGATGTATTTATCCTCATACCTTGTTAGGGCCTTTTTTGATAGACTTCTCCATGATCTTTACGGGAGTATTTGCTTTTCGTCGTGTGTCTCGATCCTTCATATTGATTTTCGATAAATGATTCTTCACATCACTTGGGATCTTTAGCAACAAAATGTAGCCCTCATGCCTTGTTAGGGCCTTTTCGGACTCGCCAATCTTCGCATCCCGCTTCAATAAGTTATGCCTTGGCTATGAACTCTAATCCATACCGAGCAACTTTTAAACGATCTTGGGCTAGAAGCTAAGTAACTTCTCAAATCGTACAACCTTATTTATTGCAGATAAATTTATTAGCAAGCGATGGGAGAATAGGCTTATAATTAACTCACATAAACTCCTGAAAGAATACCAAACTTATAACTGACTCTATCATCTCTCGTTCTCCATACTTTAAAATCTCAAGGAATGATACTCGTGGATGCTTAGCCTATTAAATCAAAGTTTTGGGTTTTCGAGTCATCTATAGGATCTTGCAAATTCTTTGACTTTTTCAAGTTTAGAAATCTCATTTTAAAGTTCCCTTGATAAAAGACTCTCTAGGATCAATTATAGGAACTTGCGAAAAGTTCTTGTTCTTACCCCGTGAGAGTTAAGACTTTCGCGTTTTAAAGCTCCCTATATAAAAGCCTAGCAAAACTTGACTTAAACACGTTAAGGATACTAGCTAGAGTAAACTTAGATAAGTAAACTCGGGTTGAGTCAAAAGATTCACAATGTTTGAAAATTAAAACCACTTTATTAAAATTTATTCTAATAAGGAAAGAAAATAACTATACAAAGGTAAAAACTAATAGGCCAAAATAGATAAAAAATTTTGAAAAATGTCGAAAAACTGATTTTCCGGTTAAAATGAGGACAAATTACAAGGAAAAGGCCACTTAACTTCGATAGAAGTCCCCCCTACACTTAATATAAACATTGTCCTCAATGTTTAAGCATGTGGGAGTAAAATCCCCTACACTTAGGACATTGTGCATGTTGTTTAAATCTTGCTAAGGAAAGGACAACTAAAGAGATTAATATTTTAATATTGAGAAAATATAAAATAGTGAATCGAAAAGAGTTTAGGATAGAACCGGGAAGAAAGGAACACGGAATCACGGGTCGTCAAAAATCATCAAGAGTGGATCATTGAGCGCTCGAATCCCTGAATATAAGAAGAGAGGAAATAGCAAACACCAACGGGTCTCCCCTACACTTACGATAAAGATAGCTAAAAGATAGATACATAGGTTGCCTCCCAAGAAGCGCTTGATTCACCGAGTCGTGAGCCTGACTCGACCTTGATTAGCATAGGAAGAAACATGAAACATATCCACCGGGATCAAAGACATAGTTTTCGTCCATCAAATAGCACAAGCTTAAGGCGAACAAGACAAGCCAAAGAAGAATAGGCAAGGTTCCCTTAAGCAAAGATGGAGCACGGTGGTAGCAAGGGTGCTGAGGTGCAAGCATATCTTCAAAAGTTCCAAAGATTTTTCCTTTTATTTCATCAGACGGATACTTAGATGGCTGAAGAATATCGATACCGGGGTCGAACACCTTTTCCTTTAGGGGAAAATAGCACTCAGGCTCAGCAGTATGTGAAGATGATCTGATAAGCAAATGCACAACCTCGTCCTCAGAAGGTGGACAAAGAGGTGTTAAATCATACGTGCTGCGGATGATGGTGTCGTCCGGTTGCTTCTCCTTTGAAAGAATTTTCTTCAAATTCGTAGAAGGATCAAGACCATAATCATCAAAGTCTAAAGGATGTGTATCACTCTCATGAGGGAAGTAAGTATTGATAAAAGTAGAGAAGTCTTCCTCAAATGAGTAGTCATCCAAAGTAGGATTAAGCATGGATGGCGGAGGATCTTCATCAAGAGAAGAATCACTCGAAAGAGTATCGGCCTCATCAAAATCATCATAAGTGGGCATGTCGGGATACTCGGAAGTAAAGTCATCATAATCATCACCAACGGAACTAGAATCATCATCATAAGCATCAAAGATCGGTGGAGAATCATATATGGGTGAAGGTTCCAAATTGGATAGAGAATCATCCACATCATCTTGAAACAGTGGATTATCAATGCAAGAATCGAATAGAGGATTGTTGTAGACGACAAAATTATCAAGCACATTAATCATATTCGCTGATTCTCGTCCTCCAAAGGATTTGCTTGTAAGCTTCCCCATTTCAAAAACTTGTGCATCATCCCCGACTCTTAAGATGAGCTCACAATTATCCACATTTATTAAAGCTCTACCGGTTCTAAAAATGGGCGTCCAAGTATTAACGGAATACGAGGGTCCATTTCATAATCAACAACGACAAAGTCGACCGGAAAAGTGAATGTGCCAACTATAATGAACACATCTTTGGCAATACCAACGGGGTAAGCGAGAGTGCGATTGGCTAGCTCAAGAGTCATTTTGGTGGGTGTAAGGTCGGGCAATGATAACTTTTTCCAAACACTTAAAGGCATCAAATTAATACTGTCCCCGAGATCGGCTAAGGCAGTAAATTTGTCGGTTTGGTTAAAAGTACAAGGTAGCACAAAACGACCGGGATCTCCAAGTTTCTCTGGAAGTTCTTTAAGAAGGACGGCAGAACAATTTTCATTCAATCGAGTATTAACAAACTCGGCCATCTTCTCCTTCTTGCTAAGCAATTCCTTAAACATCTTGCCAAATTGTGGCATTTGAGCAAGAGCTTCAACAAGGGTAAAGGTGATTTTCATTCCGGCTATCTTTTCCAAAAAATTAGCGACTTGAAGGTCATTCTTAGTCAAAATTCCAGCCTTGTTGAATCGAGAAGGGTAAGGAATGCTAGGGTTGGGTGGTGGAGGTGTAACAGGTGAAGGTTGAGATGGTGAAGGTTGAGATGTTGAAGGGTTCTTCTTGGGTACATCGTCATGACGAGGCGGAGACGGTAATGGTGCACTAATACTAGGTGTGGGAGTAGTAGGGATAAATGGTGGTGGAGGAGGTGTAGATGATGGGGGCGGGATAGGTTGTCCTACTAAAGTAACTCCACTACGGGTAGTAATAGCACTCACATTCGCTCGTGGATTGGTGACGGTGTTTGAAGGTAGAGAACTCGAAGTACAGGGATGAATGGTGGGTAAGAAACTAGCCAGCATATTCTTCAAATCATTCGTTTGATTGCAGAAGGAGGATTGTATATTATCTCGAAGCTCGGATCTAATGTCATTCCCTTGCTTGGTGATATCCCCTTTCAAATTGATAATTTGGCTTTGTAGATTCTTAATTTGCTCTCCTTGGGTTCTCATTATGGCTTCAACATCTTGATTGATGGGTGGGGTTTTTTGAGCGGGTGGGTGATAAGGATTAGAAGCTCTAGGTGGGATTTGGTTGCTTCTAGTGTAATTGTTGTTGGGATTGTGGTTTTGAGGAGAAAAACCGGGTGAAAGATAGTTGTTGGACACGTAACTCAGCAAATTTCGATCCCTTGAGGTCGGGCTTGGTAATTTTCCGGTGAATAATTGCCATAAGTTGCATACACGTTTTCCGGAATTCCTTGAGTAGAAGGACAATCAGTGTATGAGTGAGGACCGAAGCATGTCTCACAAGGATTAGCCACCGCTTTAACTTGTTGTTGGTTTGTAGCGAGAAGCAAGATATTTTTGTTCATTTCGGCCATCATGCGGGTGAATTCGGTCATGCCGGGGTTTGCTGAAGTAGAAGAAACATTGACTCTCGGGTTGTTCCTTGAAGAAGCGAAGGAATCCCAGTTTTTATGATGAGTAGTCATGTTCTCAATAAGCTCTCTACACTCCTCGGGTCTTCTTTTCATAAATGTGCCACCGGCGGCTGCAGTAATCGTATCACGATCACGAAAAGTAAAACCGTTGTAGAAAGTATCAATTAAGGTCACATGGAGCATGTTGTGGTTTGGACAACGATCGATCAAAACATTATATCTTTCCCAAGCATCAAAGAGAGATTCATCGGGTTCTTGCATGAAACCGTTGATTTGATTACGAAGGCTCGTGACCATGGATGGTGAAAAGTAGCGCGACAAAAAGCGTTGAGTCATGTCATCCCAAGTATGAATGGAATTTTTCGGAATACGATCAAACCATTTCTCGGCGTGGTGTGATAAAGTATGTGGAAAGAGTTGAAGGCGTAGAACATCCATTGTGGTACCCGGGCAACTTCATGCTTTGAGTGATAGTAATGAACTTGTCGAGGTGTTTTTTGGCATCATCATCAGGCATTCCGGCGAATGGATTAGTTTGTACTTGTTGTATCATGTGATGCTTCAACGAAAACTCCGGAGCCGTGATTTGCATCGGCGCAATCGGTCCTCCTCGTCCAAACATGGTAGGTTAACAAAGCTCCTCCATTGTCCGAAGATCGGGCTGTGGAAGAACATTGTTGTTGTTATTGTTGAGGTGCGGTGGATTATTGTTGTTGTTCACACCTGCCATAGCTAATTCTTCACGAGTCTCGGGCTCTTGATAAGTAGAAGATCTAGTACGCATACACCTGCGAAAGCAAAAGAAAACAATACCAAACACAAAGAGAATATATATACACTATAAAAATAAAATCTTTTTGGATTTTTGAAATTTTTTAATTTTTATGGGTTTTTAACAATTTTTAATTTTTATGGTTTTTTGGAAATTTTTAAGCAAGAAAAATAAGGTTCACGAATGAACGGATCCCAAAGAGCAACGCGTCTCTCACAGAAAACTGTTAATCTTCACGAAAAGAGCCGACAGCGGCGCCATTGATACAAGGTTTTTACCTAGTAAGAAAATATTAAAGTTCGTTGTGTCTTTGTAGTAATCAAAAGGTGCAAAAACTATTAAAGTAAAAGCAAGTAATTTAAATCTAAATCTAATTTAAAGTAAATGACGAGTAATTAAAACGTGACGAGAAATTAAAAGGCACTTAAAGTAAATAACGCAAACTTAAAACTATCTAAGGCAAACTTAAAACGCAACTAAAACTTAAAATAAGGCAAGGCTTAAAATAAATCTAAGGCAAGTAAACTTAAAGTGCAACTAAGTAAAAAGGCGGGAAAAGTAAAGCTTAAAAATAAAAACTTAAAAACTGAAACTAAAAAGAACCTGAAAACAGCTCATTCGGAATGATCCTTCGTTCAGAATAAATCACTCATCCGGAATGTCACCTTCGTTCGGAATGATTCTTCTTCACTCGGAATATTTACCAAAACCCTTGGTTCGGAATGTTGGTCTTGACTCGGAATATTCTGTTCGTTCGGAATGTTCCGAATGAACCCTTGATCCGGAATAATAAATTATTCCGAATAAAGACCTCCTTGACCCGGAATGTTAGATATTCCGGATGAACAACCTTTGATTCGGAATGTTCCGAACGAACTCCCTTGATTCGGAATATCTTCCTTGGTTCGGAATAAGTTCACTGGTTCGGAATATCAAGTTATTCCGAATGAAGTCCACTGATCCGGAATATCTTTCTTGGTTCGGAATGTTCCAAATGAACAAACCTTGATTCGGAATGATAAGTTGGTTCGGAATATCCACTGATCCAGAATAACAAACTGATCCGGAATGTGTCACTTATCTGGAATGTTTGCTTGGTTCGGAATAATCACAACACCACCTTCGTTAGGAATGTTTGGGCTTTGGTTCGGAATGACCTGGAAATAACAGTAACAACGAAGAACAAGGGGAACCAAAAATAGCTACGAATCTAATCTAATCTAATCAAAATCAACCACAAGATTAAATCAAACTAATCAATAAACATCTACTAATCATAAACAAACAATCCAAATCAATAAAACTAACAATAATAATCAAAAAAATCAAAACCCACTTAATCAATTTAATAAAAACTCAAGAACATGAACATAAACAATAACGCATAAAGATTAAAATCAAACAAGAAAGGTAGATAGGAGATGAACAATAAAAGTAAAGATCAACAATAATTAAAAGGAAACTTACTTGAAATTATAGGTATTTAAGGTGCAAGACAAGTATTTAAATTTGACAATTAAGTAAATGACATGTATTTAAATGTGAAGGGAAATGAAAATGGAAGAACTAGTGTCACTCTAGCCAACAAAAACAAATGGAATGAAATTAATCCTATTTATAGGAGATTAGGGAGGTGCTTAGAGGAAGCTTCCTCCCCTCTTTCTTCTTTCTTTAATTGCATCATTAAGTCCTTAATCTTCTTAGTTCTTCGACTTTAATGACTTTGTCTCGGGATTTCTTTAAACTCGTCTTGTAATTCTTCAATAAATTAGACTTGAGTTCTTCGGCTTTTAGTAAACTTCGGTCTTTTGACTTTTTCTTCGATAAATCTTCAGAATTGGTCTTGGACTTCCGTTCTTTTTGCACTCTTGATTTCTTGACTTCCTCTTTTGTCTTTTTCTTCGATAAAAGCTCGTGAATGCCCGTGTTTTCTCCCCTTTTCACCTTTTCGTCCTAAATCACAACAAAAACACAAACCACGCATAATTCCGACATTTATGACCTAAAATACACGTTTTGGCTTGGTTATTATTGTAGTTAAGTGGTAAAAAGGATGGGTGTCTACACACCTATCAGTCCAATATACCTCGTGCTTAACTTTCCTCTCTTTCCAAAACGAATTACAAAACACAAATTCCTAACCCCATGGAAAGGTGTAATTCTTAATCTAAACAATCTTTTCAGTAGTCCCCAAAATCATCTCAGGTCCAGTCATTTGACTTTCTCCTACTTCACTCCAATATACCAACTATCTACATTTTCGTCCATACAAAGCTTCAAAAGGAGCTGCCTTAATACTCGCATGATAACTGTTGTTATACGAAAATTCCACTAAAGGCAATTGACGTTCCCAGCTTCCACCAAAATCAATAACACACGCTTGAAGCATATATTCCAACGTCTGAATAGTCCTTTCGCTCTGGCCATCGGTCTCGGGATGTTAGGCCGTACTCAAACTCAACTCAGTGCCTAACACACGCTGAATAGATCTCCAAAACACATAAGTAAATCTACTGTCGTGATCCGAAATAATCGATAAAGGTACTCCATGTCGACAAACGATATCCCTCACATACACACTAGTAAGTCTCTCCATACCATCCGTCTTCTTCATAGTATAAAGTGAGGAGATTTCGTCAATCTATCCACGATCACCGAAATCATATCATAACCACATCTCGCACTCCAGGCACTCCTTCCTCCGGTGCATATAACGGTAACCAAATTCGACTCTCGAAATACCTCAGCCCATCCGACTTCACTACAAAAAGCGATTTCATCAGTCTTCCCAAATTCTCTTCCTTAACATTCTCCCTAATCAACCCATTTGCTTGAGCCTTCAAAATCAGACCAGTCAAATCAACACTCTCTGTCATCACAAAGCTCTAACTCTAAGAGGCTCTTTCCTTTCCTTCCTACTAAGTGCATCAGCTACTACATTCGCCTTTCCAGGATGGTAGCGAATCTCACAGTCGTAATCATTCACCGACAATCACTTATTATTCGGTTGAATTACTGAGTAATTTCCTACTTATGTCCCGACTCTTCTTAGTAAGCTTGGTAAATGGCTTCATGGTCAACGAAAATCCTTCGATGAATCTTCGATAATAACCAGCTAAACAAAGAAATTGCCTAACTTCAGTCGGCGTTGTTGGTACCGACCAGTCCTTAATTACTTCAATCTTGGCAGGATCTTCACGAACACCTTTGTTGTCAATCACATACCCAAGAAATTGCATCGATTCCAACCAAAATTCTCACTTAGAGAATTTTGCGTACAACTTCTCTTTCTTCAACAATTCCAGAATTATTCTCAAATGCTTCTCATGTTCTTCCTTGCTATTGGAATAAATAAGAATATCATCAATAAACACAATGACGAACTTTTCCAAATACGGCTTGCACACACGATTCATCAAATCCATAAACACATCTGGCGCATTCGTCAAACCAAACGGCATCACTTGAAACTCCAAATGCAAATACCGGGTACGGAAAGCAGTTATAGGAATATCTTTCTCTCTAACTCGTAGTTAGTGATAACCCGATCTCAAGTTGATCTTCGAATACACACATGAACGAATCAGTTGCAAGGATCAAATAAGTGAATACGCCTAGGACTGATGACTTATTTGTTAAGTTCCCTATAGTCAATACACATTCTAAACGATCCGTCCTTCTTCTTTACAAACAACACAGGCGCACCCCACGGTGATGAGCTCGGTCTAATAAACCCCTTATCCATCAATTACTTTAATTGATTGGACAACTCCTTTAATTCAGACGGTGCCAATCTATATGGCGCACAAGCAACTGGTCCAGCTCAAGGCACCAAACCGATCTGAAATTCAACTTCACGAGATGGCGGCAATCCCGAAAACTCTTCAAGAAAAACTTTAGGATACTCACGAATCACTGGCACCTCCTCCAACCTTGTCTCTACATCTTCGTCACTAGAAATGTGAGCCGAAAATACATCACACCATTCCTTCATGTACCTCATCACCTTCAAGCAAGATATTACTCTCAAACGAGAAGTACATTCGTCACCCTTTATCGTCAACACCTTGTTTCTCAACAGAATCTGAACTAACCTTTCTCCACAAACAATCACCACACCATGCGAAACTAACCAATCCATCCCAATAATTACATCAAACGATCCTAGCTCTATAGGCATCAAATCTATATCAAACATGTAGTTCCCTAACTTCTAGGAACACCCTTTTAGTATAAAAGTAGTGCTAACAATCTTTCCATCGGCTAACTCCACATTATACCTAGTTGCTAACTCTATTGGTTCTTTATCGATAAGGCGACTGAATTGTAATCTACAAAAATTCTATATGTACCAGAATAAAACAGTACACTAACATAATGAGCGTTAAGTAAGAACGTATCGGTCGCCACGTTTGGACCTTGAGGCTTGTCCACGTTCCCTATAGCATAAGCTAGAGCAGCAATGTTTCCTCCTTGTCGATTCCCAGCCTTAGGGCAATTTTGCCTTTTGTGTCCCTTCTCACCACATCAAAAACATACCGTTACTCTTGTGGCATTTTCACATGTCGCCACGCCTCTTGCTCGACACTCCATAGCCTTATACCCTACCTTTCCACACTTGTTACACGCAGGAGGGCAATTCCCCACGTGATACAAACTACAACGGCCACATTTTGGATTGACCTTGTTTCCTATAGGCACTGTGGCAGCTCTCATTCCATCATTCCTCCTTTGGTTAAATTGCTGATTTCGGTTAGCCCTGTGGGTGTTATTGCGATACCCCCACGATTTTGACCTTGTGATTGACTTGCTTGAGCAGTCTCCCATTTCCTCTTGTTACCTTCAGCCACACTATCTTTCTTATCTTTCACCTTCACATCCATTAGAGCATGAGCCATTTGGAAAACTTCATCAAAAGATCTCAGCTTTGAGGAAGTAGTCTCACCCTTTATGTTGCTTGACAATCCCTTGATGTATTGATTCATTTTCTTGCGGTCATCGGTAAAAGTATCGGGGGACAGCAAGCTCAACTCATTAAACCTCCTTTTATAAGTAGTGATGTCATTGTTTCTCTACACTAGATGCCTTAGTTCATCCTCTAACTGAATTCATCTTCGGGAAAAAACTTCTTGGTCAAAAGTTCCTTTGTAGCAACCCAAGTACTCCCATTGGCCACTACAAGCCCAATAGTAGCCACTTGGTTGTTCCACCAACTCAAAGCGTCATCAAGAAAAGTAGCAGTCACGAACTTCACTATATTAGCCTCAAACCACCCACTGATTTAAAACGTGCTTTCAATCTTCTCCATCCAACAACGAAGTTCTAATGCTCCTCTAGTCCCACGAAATTTCGTAGGCCCGCACTTCATAAAACTGGCATAAGAACATTCCCTTGGGACTTGTTGTCCTCCAGTATTTCCACCTTGGCCTTGGACTCTAGCTGCACGATCCGCTTCAAGAGCATTAGCAATCGCCTCTTGAATCATAGTGTTCACACAATCAGTTGTCAACTTTGGAGGCATGATCTGTTATCACAACAATAAAACAAAACAAAGTAAGTATACACATCGAGATCAAGAAGGATTCCTTTTTCAAGACATAATATAAATACAACAAGCACAATCAACAAATGCTACAAATATTAATCAACCAAATCAGAAAAGAGCTAGTAAAGACACATCATAGATCATGAGAGGTAAATATCGATTGTATTGATATCAATAAAATTGTGACAAGATTTGCCACTACAACCATTCACCGAATAAAACTTAAAGTCATCAAGTTATACCATAATACCATAATACAGAAGTCTGAAATAGTTCAATTATAACAAGGAATAGAAATGAAATACAAGTAACTCTTCACGTGGTGATCAACATGATCTCTTTGATGGCCGCTCGTCCTTATAATCGTTGTCCTCTTCTTCCGACTCTTCATCACTATCCTCCATCTTTTACTTGCCCTTCGAAGAAGTTCCCTCATCCACCTTCCTTTTTCCTTTCGAGCTAGAGCCTTCACCTGATGGAACCATACTCTGAGCCAAATGCAACTTATCCTCGAAAGTATAGTACTCGCCAACTTCTGGTGGTTCGAACATGAAATGCGTGTTCGCATACTTTGGGTCACATCGAAACTTCCATGCATTCATCAAGAAAGGTTTTACACGAGCCTCCCAACATCGAAGATGATCATACTTGACACGATCTCCCTTGATGCCTTCAAACTTAGCACATAGATTCTCCACAATCATTTTCAACTTTTCCATCTCTACCCTTTCACGATCCCTAATATTATTAGCTCTCAACACACCCGAATAACATCTCTGAAAAGCCTTCTCCTTTTTTTAAAACCTCTTAATCACCCTTGTCTCCACCACATACCTTTCGTACAACAGTCGATCAAACTTCTTCAACCAATGCTTCGTGTTACTGTAAATCCTCGGTCAAGGATAGTTAACCCTTGCAATGTTCTCGTGGAGAGAACGCACATTAACCACAACACTAAAATCAGCTTGATCATCATCACTACTGTCACGAGAAACTTCTGGAAAACCCTTCCAATAAGCATCACATTTGGGTGTAGCAGAACGAGAATGAACATGGTGCTGCTCAGTCCGTCCAATCACAGCCGTAGGAACTTCATCTTCCACGGGATCCTCTTCCGGGTCCTCATCGCTGTCAATTTCATTCTTTTCAACCTCATTTCTTTCAACCTCATCTGTTCAATCCATCCATTTTCACCTTGCGGGTTAGGGGCATTTAGTCCACTCTCAGCTCCTACAACGTACTCGTCTCCATTACTGTTTGGTGGTATTTCTGTCATTTCTACAAAATACCGAAAGTTTGAGGGTATATAAGGTCGTTATCCCAATATTATATATACATGCATGCATATGCAATGCAAATGTAGTACGTATGCCAATATGCAACAAAATGATAGCCATGCAAATGCAATGCAAAAACTACGATGTTAAGTGCTCCGCGTACGTTCACAATACCTCCATATAATACCATAGTATTTACTTAATAAATACTTAGGAAATCATTTCAGTTTCAAAGGGATATATCTAATAATAAAGCAATGCTAAAAGAAATCTTACCGGAGCCATGCAGGATGGTTGTGTGCCTTGGGAAAGAAAATATTTACGACACCAAAAGTTATAGTTTAGAACCTTTTTCAAAAACGACATAGTTCTCTATAACTTGTGGCTCTAATTACCAATCTCTAACACCCCCAGTTAACCTTGCACAACAGATAACACAACTGGGTGCTAGTCAAAGAATCTTCACACACAAGCCATGTTGAACGACTCAAAAGAGACTTTAAAACATAAGTAAATTTAAACCATGTTAAATTATAACAATAACATTGTCTAAATGTTTCCAACCCCAAAACTATAACCAGAGTAGTGTTAGGTCCCCATAAATCACAACCCATAAAAACCAACCCAAATTATTTTACAATACATCATAAAATAAAAAATTTGTCTTTGACAAAAGGGAGGAAAACAAATTAGACCGCCAACAAGCCAAAACCACGTCCATAGCCTCATCCGCCACAATCATCATCGATTACCTAAAACACATGCAAAAAATCGTCAACAAATAATGTTGAGTGAGATCTATAGGTTTACAAAATCACAATTGAACATTAGTATAAAAATCATTCACGATTATTCAATAGTATGTAGATCATTAAAAACTATTATTTGGTATTACTCATTATAGCATAAGCTATTTAATTATGTTTAAGCTCATGACACCGACCCCATAAACTAATCAAACACGCCAAATGCCGGTGTGATTTAAATAAAGTCATTGCCCCTCTTAGGTATTCATACGCAGAGGGTACTCAACGTACTAGCTCTCGTCTAGGATAGGGTCGTTAACCTAATAGTACTATCAATTGTTCAAGCGGCTATTTACAATCCACACAAGGATCAAACAATAGTTAACGGTTCATGAATTTAGGGTCTTTCACAACTAGCTACTTAACATAATTCAAGACATCATTCAAGTCCAATAATCATTCACGACTTATGTTCCTTTTTATTTAAATAGCATGTATCCCCTTCGCGGGTAAAAATCATTTAAAATACAATAGAAAGCGAGGCTATAGACTCAGTAGTAGTGGTAGTATTAGCAAACACGTAGACGAAAACAATCACCGACGATGAGGACGCCCCAGGAAATCAAATACGACACCTAACAAACAAAACGCGTGATGAATCAAAACCTTAAAGTACTTTCAAGTACTGTATGTACATATTAAGAACACTCAAAGTTCAT
Organism: Glebionis coronaria; assembly: GCA_025667525.1. Classification (NCBI taxonomy): domain Eukaryota; kingdom Viridiplantae; phylum Streptophyta; class Magnoliopsida; order Asterales; family Asteraceae; genus Glebionis; species Glebionis coronaria. Next base: position 178,181 of record JANFOE010001677.1, on the reverse strand, counting down.
ATAAACTCACGGAAAAAACCCAAACAAGTGATAATTACGAGACACGTTCATTGTTATACGTTTTTAAAACTTTTTCTCAAATTATAATTCTGACGGTACATACCTAATGTACGGATTGAATTCCCATACTTAAACATCACGAATTTTTACAAAACTCGCTGTAGACTTCACTTACATCATGTAAAAAGCTCACAAAATTTTTCATAAAATGATATTACTTTTAACTCACGCTGCCCAACACATTTCCAAACTTGAAAATCCGGGCAGATTTGCACCCTTACGTCATCAAACCATTTTGATTCACTTAACCAATTCCATTTGTAAAACCAATTCATAAGTTTGAAAATAGACTCATAACTCCAGGTTTTTAGCTAAAGAACAGCATTCAACCATTTTTGAAACTCTACTTATAGTCCTCGAGATTTGACCTAATATCGAACACAAATTCGGATTGTGTCGATACTCGCCTCCCGGTACACAAATTTTCAAACTTATATAACTTTTGACTCGTTTGGAGTTAAAAACCTATATCTTATACCAAAACGAAGGTAGAAAGAATCTCTAAAACTACATTCTATAATAAACCTTGACTCAAACTTAAAACCTTGAAAAATAGCCTTAAACAATCTGTTTGAAAATGACACTTTAAAAATCACACCTACACTTGTTTTCAATCCATTCCATCAACTCCTAGCCTTAATATCATCACCAAATCATTGTAACACATTCACAACATCCTAAATCACTTGTATAAATCATCTTCATAAAAACCCTTTTCATAAAAATCAACATGAAATCAAACCAACACAACTAAAAATGATGTAAACATGTTTTTAAACATAAACCCATTCACAAAATAAATCCAACATCAAAAAAAAAAAACCCCCTTTTGGTGGTGGGTTTTCGGCTCCAAAAACACCAAGAATTTGTTTTTCCAACTTGTTTTATTAATGATTTATCATCACATATACTTAATTCAAACATGTGTGTTTTTAATTGATTAGGAGACTTACCATGATTAAATAAGAGGTGGTATTTGATTAGATTTGTCAAAGACCTAAAAAGAAAATCAATGGTGGTGGTGGTGTCCTGTGGCGTTGTCGGCGGTAAAGAGAGAGAGAAGAGGGTGAATTTTTTTTAAATGAAAAATGATTGTGTGTGTGTTTGTTTGTTCCTTTTGTAAGATTAGAGGGGTTAAAATTGCCAAGTTAACTATCTTTTGGCCCTAATTTCAAACAAATATTTAAAGAGCGAGAATATGGCCTAGTAATCGTTTTTGAATTTTTTCGTGAGTCGGGGTTCGTCCCGGCTACTCCAAAATACCGTTAAATGGTTCAAACGCACACAAAATAGAATAAAAACGGTTCCTACTCGACTTAACACGCAATAAAAATAAAAAATTCGAAAAATGCAATATCGATCAATCGATAAGATAAATTTTGGGCATCGGTCGGTATCATAGTCGTTATCGGTTCTTCGTAAATCGTCAAACGTTAAAATTAAGACCTCTATTATTGGTTTCAACTTAAACCGTCAAACACATGACAAACAAAATTTCTAAAAATTTCAAAAATATACGTAATTTAGGGAATAATAGTGACCTCGGTTTCTGGGTAACACATCAACTGACAAATAACTTATTACAAGATTATTATACCGAATGTTCATCCACACCTTGGATGAGGTAGCCTTCAAATCCTTGAGAAATTTTTATGATGAAGTTTATAGCGGTAGCCTTTCCTTAGTATTTGAAAAACAAAACCTCACATAGACTTTTACAAGCTTATTTGATGTTGGAAATACGTTTTCCCAAAGAAAGTCTCGGTCACATCATTGTTAGCATAGATCACGAGCTATAGACTATTTAGGACATTGTAACTTGGAGTGACCTCCCTTAGGGGGAGATTGCTGGAAATACGTTTTTACGTATTTAGAAAGGATCGGTCACTTCAACGATATATACGTAGTATGGGCTCGTGGTCTAGTTATGTAAACATATAACCCATAAAGCCCACGTGTAGGTTGGGCTATATATACACCCTCCTAGAATGTTAGGAGGGGTTGTTGATTCTCATTTCCATTTAATCAAACATCTTTCTCTCTAATCCTATCCTTTCTCTCTCTAACTTTCTCTCTTTAGTTCTTCATCTCTCACCCTCTCCTTAGATCAATCATAACACATTAACAATCATAAGAAAACGTGGACCTACAACTGGTATCAAGAGCCTTGGATGATTGGTTTGTTATTGTGTTTGTTCATCATTGATATGTGAGTTTTGATCTAAAATCATTCGATCCAAATTTTTTTATTTTTTGTGGTTTAATCTCCCTAAAAATCATCTACATAGTTGTGGTAGTGATTTTGGTTATTTGTTTTGGTCAAAAACACGAAAAAGTTAGAATTTTTGGATTGGTTTTTGGGTAAAAAATTCAAATGTTTGAAATTTTTTGGTATAATTCAGAATAAGAGGGTTTACAAATTCTGAATTGTATTAATGTCCCATATTCTGAACTATTTAGTTTTTCCCTCCAAAAAGAATCACATTCCAAACTAATATTTGGTCAAATATTCCGAACTAACTTTTTGTCAAATATTCCGAACTAATTTTTTTTCTTCTTCCCTCCAAAAATTGTCACATTCCGAATTAACATCTGTTAACACATTTCGACTTATCTATGGTGTGTCTATTATTTTTTCCCTCCAAAACTATAATTGGATTCCGACTTAGGTCGCAAAACAATAGATTCTGCATTATGTTCACTACAATTGGATTCCGACTTAGGTCTCAAAAATAATTGATTCTGAATCACTTTCACTAAAATTGGATTTCGACTTAGTTGTTGAACATATGGATTCCACATACAGTAATTCATATTCAGACTTGTGATACAAATACGTATTTCGACTTGTGATTGGAATACGTATTCTGACTTGTGATTCGAATACGATATTCCGACTTGTGTTTCGATTTCATAATCCGACTTATATTTGAGAGACTATTCCGACTTATATACTGTGTTTCAGTTTTCATATTCCGTATTAAATTTTTGTTATTATTCCAAAACAAAACTCAAACACGACGAGAACCAAAAACACTCGACTCACTCAGGAAAACCCTCGACCTGAAACAAACTCAACACAATCTCTCACACCAAACTGACTCACCAACACTGGACTCATAAACAAATCCCAAAGTAAACAAAAACCCTTGACACAACACCAACGCCAGACTACAACACAACACCCTCGACTCGACCTAAACCTGACTCGACAGCCTAATACAAACTAAACAAAAACCCATCCTCAATCATTGACTCATCTCTAGATTGCTTCGATTTGAGCACCAAAAACATAAACCCATCTTATCCATCAGACTCGACAACCTCAACGCCAACCTCGACAACCCACACCATCTGACTCGATCTCAAAACTCACCCACAAACACAAACACACAGACTGGACTCGAACACAACACCCAAGACCTGAATCGATCAGTGTAAAGATTTACACATCATTTCTTTCGAACTCACACGGAAAATATATGAATTCAGTACTTACCCGAGACCTAAATCGATCTTGAAGTCAATATCCTTTTGTTTGCACACCTCGTTGCTAAATCAGATATTTGACGAAAGCAGTTTGAATGGTTTGATGGCTTTGGTTTTATTTGTATTTATAGATGAAGGTGGTATTTGGTTTTGGTAGATGATAGAGATTGTGATTGAGTTGATTTGGTTGACTCGGTGGAGATAAAGAAAATAGGGCGGAGTATTTTTTGTGTATGTTGGTGGCTGCGTTTTATGAACATCAGACTTGCAGGCATGTGAAATGAAGTTTGTTTAGGTTAATTGTTGATATATATTAATACGATTTTCTCGTTTGGGAAGCCACGTGCAAGGATTACTTGTGTTCCCTTTGACTTTGACTGGGTCAATATCTGTATATCAGAATATAGGGCTAATGTGTATAGCACAAAAGTGATTGGGCAATTTTTAGTTATATCTGGTTATTGGATATCTGATTTTTAAACCAAACGGATTATTATTGGATTTATTGGCTAACATAGTACTAAATTGGTCGTCGGTGTTAAATATTTGTTCGGGTATCAATATATTTGGCCTAGCCGCGTGTAGTTCACACCGTCTTGTACCAACTCTGTATATCTGATATTAATATCTGATATTTTTTAGTGGGTTCGGGTTTATCAACAATCTCGGGTATTATTATCTGATTGTTTTGCCACGTGTAGTTAACATTCTCTATAGAGCCACGTTTTATCATCATTTTATATTGTTGATATAGTTGGATCTCTTAGTATCGGGTTTGTTTTATCAACGTTTGAACAGACCAAGAAATTTTTGAGACGTGAAAAGGATATATTACCAAACAAGGATCCAAGAAATTTTCATCGAAATTCAATGGAATCATTGAATTCGACGTTTCAAGAGGAATAATTGCCTCAAATGCAAGACAACGATAGAGAAAGTGGTATAACTTCATTTCTAATGCTTTAGTATCATCTAATGAATCTTTCATGGCTTCAAGGAGGGAGCGAATTTGTGACACTCTTTGGTCACGATCGTCATATATTCACGGAATTTATGTTCTTCAACTTGAACCAACTAGTAGAAAACCTCCACAATGAAGAATTTAATCACTCTGCATCGGCACTTGCATATAAGGCTCTCATGACAAAACTCACGCCTTTCCTCCATTTCAATATTGTCAAGTCTGAAAGTTTAGTGATTTGCCAGTCATTTCTTCTAGACACACATACCGAGCTTCAAGATTTCCGTGGTACACTATTGAAACTCATGACATCTGTCTCGTCTTTGATTTATGAAAGATCTCGACTTCAGCAAGCGTATGATAATGGAGTGAAAGAATATACGATTCAAGAGGAAAATGGTCATACGATTGACGCATTGGAGGCTGCTAAAGAGTGCAAAGGCATGGAATCAACGGTTAAGCATGATATCAGCAACACGTCAGGGAATGTTATTGACATCTCTTATGATGACACCATACCTGTTTATGACGAAGAGCCTACAAACATGGTACATTGTAATGTTGTATAAGATGTATATGCTGATGAAATGCCCCCTGTTGAGCATTTCGAACCTAATTATGACAAATATGGGATGGAAAAGAGTGATAGCGATACCACTTCATATTCATCCGATGTGAGTCATAATGGGGGAGAGGTTGTTCAGAATGCTATGGTACATCCTGATAAATGCTTTATGACTGCTTCGTTAAAGATCCTGATTCCAAGATTAAAGAGCTTGAAACGTTTATAGCTCAACAAAAGATCTTGAGGATGCCAAACTAGAAATTTCTAAGAGAACTGACAAGTTTGAAACATATATTGAAAAACTTGAAAAGTCAAACGTTGTTCTTGAACAAAAATTGGATCAAAAAGTTCTAGATTCAACAGCTGAAAAGGATAATCTTTTGAAACAAATTAAGTTGCTAGAATCTAAATTGGCATCCCAAGATAGATTGCTTAAAGAGAATGAGACTCTAAAGGATCAAGTTCAGGAAATGGTTTTTGCAATAGTGGCTCTAAAAAAACGAGTTGAGAAAAACTATAGGAACTAGTGTGGACACTAAGCTTGAAAAACAATCAATCTTGGGGAAACCGCCTACAAATCAGTCGGTTAGACAACCGACTGCATTTATATCCGAGCGACCACAATCCTCGAGACCGCGGTTTGCCTCCCAAGTTGATATGGTTCATGTTTCTAGAACAGTCACTAATACTTGGTTTTCACCTCGTATGAAAGTTCGTTATTCCAGTCTTTTCGAATTGATCACCAGTTGAAAGTGCGACTCAGTCGTTCTTGGTGGAAAATAAAATGGTTTGATTATCTATTCTAAACTAAAAACAAATATGAAAATGTCGTTGTGTAAAAATAAAAGCTTTTAAAGTTAAACTAAAAATTACGAGTTAGAAATAAATGATTAAAAACATGAAGGTAAATTTAAAACTTAACACTTTATAAAAATAAAAACTTAAATCCATCGGAATAACCCATCGGAATCCTTTCAGAATGTTGGTCGGAAAATACGTCGGAATGAGTCAAAAGAAATCCTGTCGGAATAACTACAAAAGTATCGGAATAATGCACAAGAAAAACTATCGGAATCACTATATCGGAATACACTCTATCGGAATGTGTAAAAAAGGAAAACTATCGAAATAATGGTTTCACCACTACCGTCGGAATATCAATTAAACACAGCTATCGGAATCACGATCGGAATAACGATCAGAATCCCAAAACCCCAATCCGATTGAAGGATCGGAATAACTCGTCGGAATGCAAAACCCTAATCCGATGGCGGAGTCGGAATAACTCGTCGGAAAGGGTTTACCTTTTCCGATAGAGTATAAAACTTAATAAGCAACGCATAAGCTCTCTTTCAATAAGCAAAATCCGAAACTTTACCAAATTTATAAGGAAAAGAGCTAATAAGCACACATAAGAACTTTCAAAACTCTAAATAAGCAACTCTTTAAACAAACCTTAAAAAGACGAAAGCTTTTAGAAAATTTAAAAGTAAATAAGCTAAATACAAAATAAGCCAATAAGCATGATAAGCTCAAAGCTCAAATCGTATAAAAACTTAGATATGAACAAAAAGATAAACTTTTTGATCACATAAACATCAAGATTAAGAAAGATGTATACTTAAACCGAATCATGATCAAAATCAAAAACAAGAAAGGTAGAACAAGATGGATATTAAGATTAAGCTTTAAAAAGTAAAGATTAGATTCAAACAAGAAAGCAATAAAAGATGAAGTTTTCCTAGTGAGAGAAAGTTAAACACTTTCTCTCTCTAAAAATTAAAACTACAAAATGAAAAATGAACTAACTAACAACTAACACCCTCCTAATGAAATATTAGGAGGGTATATATAGGAGGTGGGGAGGCTAAGTGTTTATGCTTCCTTCTTACTTTCTTCTCGACTCGACTTGATTTAAATTATTTGTCTTTCTCGACGTCGTCTCGGGATTTGTCGATATAAATTGAACTAGTCTTATAATTTTCTTCTTTAATTAGACTTAGTTCTTCGGCTTCATTAAACTTCCGTCTTTAGACTTTTTCTTCGATAAATCTTCAGAATAGGCCTTGGACTTCCGTTCTTTTTGCACTCTTGATCTTTTGACTTCGTCTTTTCTCGTTTTCTTCGATAAAAGCCCGTGATAGCCCGTGTTTTCTTCCTTTTTCATATATTTATCCTTAAACACAATAAAAACACAAACCACGCATAATTTCTACTTTTACGACATAAAATACACGTTTTGGTCTTGTTATTATTGGAAATAAGTGGTAAAAGGATAAGTGTTTTCACACTTATTAAATCCCCTACACTTGACCATTGCAATGCGCTCATGCAATGTATTAATTTCAAAGCATAGTTTACATTTTTCATCATAAATAACCCACCTTAGCCTTTATTAAATACTAAACACTAAGGAAACTAAAAAGATAGAAATATATATAAAACAATTAAAGAAATCAAAGACTTACATTGGGGTTTTGGTTGTCATGAATGTTTATCATCCTCAAGTTTCACGTTCCCCAAACCAAGCTTATAAACGAGATCATTGTATTTATAAGTTAGCAAACTAACACAAACTTATGTGGCCCAATTATTCACTTAGACTCCCTTATTCCTAGGTTTATCTCTTATATTTTATAATTGTCTTGAATGATCACGAGGATGCATTGTTTGACTTATTTCGATAGATTATTTAGGCCGAAAATAAAGTGGGACGATTTAGTCAATAGTTAGCTAAAGGAAAAAATCTTTTAAAACTGCTTCTCGGGACCTCTTAAATTTCATATCTTGGCATAACTCGCTTCACGATTTGAGACCTTTCTCGGACCGATATTTGGCAGCGACTTCATACCTCGAATCTTGAGAGACGTTCTTGAAGTTATTGTCTTCTCTTCATAATAGGAATTTCTTCACTTGAAGTTTTTGAGAGATTCTTCATATTTGGACAACGACTTCTTTATTTTTCTCCGATCTTTATTTTGGACTTTGATATACAACGATCCGCCTCCTTTTAGGACATGGATCTATTTATCCTCATACCTTGCTAGAGTCTTTTCGGATAGACTTCTCCATGATATTTTGGGGAGTTTTTGCTTTTCGTCGTGTGTCACGATCCTTCATATTGATTTTTGATAAATGATTCTTCACATCACTTTGGATCTTTAGCAACAAAATGTAGCCTTCATGCCTTGTTAGGGCCTTTTCGGACTCGCCAATCTTCGCATACCGCTTCAATAAGTTATGCCTTGGCTATGAACTCTAAATAATACCGAGAAACTTTTAAACGATCTTGGGCTAGAAGCTAAGTAACTTTTCAAATCGTACAACCTTATTTATTGCAATTATAATTATTAACAAGCGATGGGAGAAAAAGCTTATAATCAACTCACATAAATTCATGAAAGAATACCAAACTTATAATTGACTCTATCATCTCTCGTTCTCCACAATTTAAAATCTCAAGGAATAAGACTCGTGGATGCTTAGCCAATTAAATCAAAGTTTTGGGTTTTCAAGTCGTGTATAGGATCTTGCATCTTCTTAGACTTTTTCAAGTTTAGAATCTACATTTTAAAGTTCCCTTGATAAACGAATCTCTAGGATCAATTATAGGAACTTACGAAAAGTTCTTGTTCTAAACCCGTAAGAGTTAAGACTTTCGCGTTTTAAAGCTCCCTATATAAAAGCGTAGCAAAACTTGACTTAAACACGTTAAGGATACTAGTTAGAGTAAACTTGGATAAGTAAACTCGGGTTGAGTCAAAAGATTCACAACATTTTAAAAACTAAAACTACTTTATTATAAATTTATTTTAGCAAAGCAAGTAAATAACAATAACAAAGAAAAAACTACTAGGCCAAAATAGATTAAAAATTTTGAAAAATATCGAAAAATTAGATTTTCCGGTTAAAATGAGGACAAATTCATGGAAAAGACCACTTACTTCGATAGAAGTCCCCCTACACTTGATATAAACATTGTCCTCAATGTTTAAGCATGTGGGAGTAAACTCCCCTAAACTTAGGACATTGTGCACGTTGTTTAAATCTTGCTAAGGAAGAGAAAACTATAGTGATTTCAATGTGAACATATAAGATATGAAATATTGAATCACGACAGTTTAGGATAGAACCGGGAAGACGGGTCACGGTTCGTCAAATGTCATCAAAAGTGCTCTTTGAAGCATTAATCCATGCACATCATAATAAACAAGACAACAAACACCTACGGGGCTCCCCTACATTTATTATGAAAACGGTAAAGGATAGATCAACGGGTTGCCTCCTGAGAAGCACTTGTTTTTGTTAACCGAGTCACGAGCCTGGCTCGACCCAAAATTAATTCAAGGGAAACGTGGTGAGGGATGGGATCATCTCATGTGAGATGTCCTCACCAAAGTACAACTTCACACGCTGGCCATTCACTTAAAATTAGGCCCATTTGGTCGAGAAAGATCAATGGTGCCATAGGGGAAGACTTTGGCGACGGTGAATGGACCAGACCAACGGCTCTTCAGCTTGCCCGAGAAAATCATCAACCGAGAGTTAAAGAGTAAAACTTGATCACCGATGTGAAACTCTCGGTTCTTAATCCTTGCATCATGAATGATCTTGGTTTTCTCCTTGTAGATCAATAAATTCTCATAAGCTTCATTCCTCAGTTCATTTAGCTCGTTGAGTTGAATCTTCCGAAGATCACCGGCTTTGTTGATATCAAAATTGGCCCACTTCAAGGCCCAATACGCCTTATGCTCCAACTCAAGAGGGAGGTGGCATGCCTTCCCGTACACAAGAAGATATGGAGTGCAACCAATAGGTGTCTTATATACGGTACGGAAAGCCCACAAAGCATCATCTAACTTATCGACCCATGAGGCACGATGCTCTCCCACAGTTCGCTCTAAAATTATCTTCAATCCACGGTTAGATATCTTGGCTTGACCATTTGTTTGGGGATGATAAGCGGTGGAAAGACGGTGATTGACAACGTACTTAGCCATGATTCTAGCAAATTGATCATTGCAAAAATGAGTCATGCGATCAATGATGATAGCACGAGGAACACCGAATCGAGCAAATAACTGTTTCAGAAAGTTCACAACCACCCTCACATCGTTCGTAGGGAGAGCCTTTGCTTCAACCCATTTGGATACGTAGTCAACGGCTACGAGGATGTACTTGTTCCCTTTGGATGATGGAAATGGCCCCATAAAGTCGATGCCCCATACGTCAAAGATTTCACACTCTTGTATGAAATTTTGAGGCACCTCTTCTTTATGCGTGATCTTGCCTTGTCTTTGGCAAGCATCACAATGCTTAACCATTTCGTGTGCATCACGATAAATGGTGGGCCCATAAAATCCAGAGTCGAAAACTTTCTTCGCGGTGTAATTAGGACCAAAGTGACCATCGGTGGGTCCTTTATGGCAAGCTTCAAGGATTAATAAAGTTGCCGGCCCATCAACACACTGACGAAGGACAAGATCCGCACATTGTTTGAAAAGGTAAGGGTCGTCCAAAAAATAGTGCTTAATCTCTTTAAAGAACTTTTTATTTTGTTGGGACGTTTACCCTTCCTTGAGAATTCCACCCGCCAAATAGTTTGCAATGTCCGCAAACCATGGGGTTTCATCAATATTGGAGTTAATAGACATCAAGGCCTCAAGGGGAAAAGAGTCATTAATCTCTTGATTTGGGAGCTCCCCTTGACAAGGATCCTCGAGTCTACTAAGATGATCCGCGACTAGGTTTTCCGCTCCCTTTTTATCACGAATTTCGATTTTAAATTCTCGAAGGAGTAGAACCCAAAGAAGAAGTATTGGTTTGGAATCTTGTTTGGTTAACAAGTACATCAACGCGGAATGATCGGTATACATAATGGTGGTGGAAAGAACAAGATAGGGGCGAAACTTCTCAAAACCATACACTACAGCTAAAAGCTCTTTTTCAATAGTGGTATAATGCAATTGAGCCCCGTCATTGTCTTGCTAGCATAATGGATTGGTTGGAAGTGTTTGTTCACTCTTTGGCCCAAAACCGCTCCAATAGCAAAATCGCTAGCATCACAAATCATTTCAAAAGGTAACTCCCAATTAGGGGTAACCAAGACAGGTTCCTTAGTCAATGTATCCTTAAGAAGATAGAATGAGTCAATTCACTCTTTAGAAAAGATAAAAGGAGTATCTTTTTCCAAGAGGTGGGTCATCGGGCAAGCGATCTTAGAAAAATCTTGAATGAAACGACGATAGAAGCCCGCATGACCAATGAAACTTCTCACACCCTTCACGGTTGAAGGTGGAGGTAATTTAGCAATCACTTCAACTTTAGCACGGTCGACTTCAAGACCGGCTTTGGAGATTTTATGACCAAGCACAATACCTTCTTTTACCATGAAATGGCATTTTTCCCAATTAAGAATGAGACGAGTGTCTTCACACCGTTTGAGCATACGTTCTAAATTGGCAAGGCAAGATGAGAAAGAATCACCATAGACCGAGAAATCTTCCATGAAGACTTCCATAGTTTCTTCAACCATGTCATGGAATATAGCCATCATACACCTTTGGAAAGTCCCAGGAGCATTGCATAAGCCGAAAGGCATTCTTTTGTAAGCAAATGTTCCATAGGGACAAGTGAATGTGGTTTTCTCTTGGTCTTTAGGATCGATGGGAATTTGAAAATACCTGGAGAAACCGACTAAGAAGCAATAATAGTCATTACCCGCTAAACGCTCGAGCATTTGATCCATGAAAGGAAGAGGGAAATGATCCTTGCGAGTGGCATCATTGAGCTTGCGATAGTCTATGCAAACTCTCTAACCCGTGACAATTCGAGTAGGAATCAACTCGTTGTTTTCATTGGGAACAACGGTTATTCCGCCTTTCTTAGGCACACAATGGACGGGACTAACCCATGGCGAATCCAAAATAGGGTAAATCGTTGCGGCATCTAGAAGTTTGATAACCTCCTTCTTGATGACGTTGAATTATAGGATTAACCCTTCTTTGGCTTTGGATTGCGAGTTTAAAGTCATCTTCCATGAGAATTTTATGAGTACAAAAGTTCGGATCAATTCCGCGGATATCGGAAATTTTCCAAGCAATTGCTTTCTTATGATTCTTCATCAAGTCGATAAGTCGAGATTTTTCTTCTTCTTTCAAGTACTTTGCGATGATGACGGGTAACTTCTTATTGTCTTCAAGGAAAACGTATTCGAGATGAGACGGTGAATCCTTAAGCTCTAAATCCGGAGGATTTTCGATGGAAGGCGTAGTCAAATTCGGATCATCGATAGAGATTTCCTTAGGAGATTGTGGAGAAATATGGTCCTCATTGAGGAGTTTCTCAATGGTACGAATGTCGTCATCCGAATTGGAGGGAGAATCATCATATTGTAAGTCCACATCCCCCAAACATGCTTCAAATTCGTTCAAAAGGAAATAACTTTCTCCAAATGGAGTCAATGATGGAGCAATAGAGGCAACGGTCTCAACAATGGGTAGAGAAGAATAACCACTTTTACAAGCGTCTTTGAAATGCTCTTCACAAGCCTCATCAAGAACGTCAATGAAATTAACGCTCTCGTTTTCATAAGGTTGCTTAGAAAGTTTACCCATGTTGAAGACGATTTTATCGTCACCAACTCTCATGATTAATTCGCCCGCGGCTACATCAATGAGAGTGCGACTGGTCCTCAAGAATGGACGTTCAACGATTAATGGAACACGGGGATCCATCTCGTAGTCAACGACAACAAAATCCGCCGGAAAGGTGAATTTGTCAACACCAACGAAGACATCTTCGGCTATCTCCACCAGATAAGCAACTGTACGGTTAGCTAATTCCAATGTCATTCGTGTGGGGACTAGCTCGGGTAGAGATAATTGTTTCCAAACACTTCATGGCGTAGAGTTTATACTACCACCTAGATCGGATAGGGCCTTAAAATTCTCTACCATGGGGAAGTTGCAAGGAATGAGAAAATGACCCGGATCACCAAGTTTGGTTGGTAATTTCCTTAAGAGCACTGCGGAGAAATTCTCATTAAGTTGGGTCTGAGAAATATGAAGAAGCTTTTCTTTGTCACTGAGAAGATCTTTAAACATTTTAGCATATTTTGGTATGTGAGCGAGAGCCTCAACAAAGGAGATGTTGAAATTCAGTTGTTTAACCACAATTCCAAGGCTCCAAGCCTTACCAATAACCATGGTCCCATAGGCGCCCATACACCTATGAACCAATCCCAAGGCCCCGCCTTGTCAAGATCCCCTTGGTACCAAGTCAAACCACAATAACTGAGACGGTACGTGTCCCCCGATCCAAATCATAAACACAATCAAGAATCACATAGCAGTTAATCACATAAGTGCATACACAAGTCCATCAAAAACCATAAAAAACATTCACAACATTAGTTACAAAACCATACAATGTCTCTTCCATCCCAGCTGGAATTCAAATCATAAAAATACATGGGACTATGAAACTCACCTGAACAAGCTTCTCCAAGTACCCGCGCTCAAGCACAAATCTAAACACACAAACGTATACAATCAAGACATGAACGACATACCAAAATGGCTCATCAATCTATGATGGATATCTAACCTTCTCCTAAAACTTAACCCCATTTATATGCCATATGAATCTCATTACATCCCTCTATAAAGCCCTTAACTTAGTTTAGTTCATAACTTTCCCCGTTAACATTTAACCCAAAACAGTCCCGTTTTTCATACTTCTCAGTACCCTAACCATCTTAAAACATTAATTTAAACCCGACTGATTTCAAAACTGCTTTGACCTCCGACTGTTGTAACCTGTTTTTAACCCACTTTCCAACCTCCAATTTAGTTCTCGTTTCTTGAATTTGAAAGCCAAATCAATTACCTTTCCAGGGACATAAGATTCGTAAATTAAAAGTTTTTATATCTCTATATATGATCAAAACAATGGACCAATAATTCTGCCCAGTTTTTAAAAACGAATTTAAACATGATTAAACCCTTTAATCATCATTAAACTTCACAATAACCTAATTACTTGAATATTAAAAACCCCTAATATTATTAATTACAGAAATAATCATTCCTAGTATGAAACCCTAATCAAAAATCAACAATCCTTAACCCTAATCCACCATACTAGGTTAGATACGTAAATTTAACCTTAATCGAGCTAGTTTAATTACATACCTTTAACCCTTATGCAATATTTCGGTTTTGATCTTCCCCATGGATGTTTCAACTGATATTAGGTATATTGTAGGGTTATGGGTCTTTTTTAGGGGTCTAGGGGTGTTTATATAAGCTTTGGTAACCTCCTTAACAAGTTTGAGCCCAAAAGGGACTCTACTTGGGCCTTTCGTACCCGTTTCCTTCCTTTAGAAGGCCATATCGGCCCATCCACGACCCACCCCCTTAACTTTGGGTTATTTACACTCTCCCCCTCTATTACATGTTTACCTATACTTCCATACACTTCCAGGTCGAAATCGGACACCCTTTCGCTAATTTTTTGACTTTCTACGTAATTTTCGATATTTAACTTTATTTTCAAAACTTTCCTAAAAAAGAAAACTCCTATAATACATAGAATATAGATAATATATATCTAATGTACATATATCACGTATGATACATACACAAAATCCTACGAAAACGATAATTCAACTTTCACGAAATTTTCGCGTGATCTCATTTCATTTCACTTCATTTCATTTCATTTCACTTCATAGTCACAATAATGTGAGCTTATGATTCATGAAATAACCACTCATCGATTTACTTAAGAGCATTTCGTACTCATAAACGATGTCCAACCCATCCTCATTCACACCAAATAAACACGTAAACACATAAAACACATAGTCACACATAAAACCCTAAAAATACGACTAAGTGACGAACCTCAAAACCACGGTTGTCACATAATACCACACCCGATTCATCATACATGTGTAATAAGTCTGAGGATGATCAACATGGTGATGATGATGATGAGGAGCGTATTGCGCTTGCTAACTTAATTGCTTCTTTACAAAAAGATGTTAAAGAAACT
This sequence comes from Glebionis coronaria, assembly GCA_025667525.1. Taxonomy (NCBI): domain Eukaryota; kingdom Viridiplantae; phylum Streptophyta; class Magnoliopsida; order Asterales; family Asteraceae; genus Glebionis; species Glebionis coronaria. The sequence goes on along the minus strand of JANFOE010001677.1, from coordinate 163,047 downwards.
AAAAAGAGTCAAAAGCAATTAAAGAAAGAAAACGCTACGCTCACTCAATATTTTGAAGAAAGCTAAGCTGAAGTTATAAATCTAGTAAGATTATTGCAAGCTGCAGAGCTGAGCTTATTCTAAAAGACAAAGAGCTTGCAAGGTACAAAGGGGGTGTTGTTACTACTGTAAAGGATGTTTTTGAAACTATATAAAACGAAACTCTTAAGCTTTTAGAACAAGAGAAACGTAATCATAACACCTCTTTAAGTACAGAACGACACAAAACGTATCTTGCTACCACCAAAGTGAATGAGTTAGCTCAAAAGATTGATTTTCTTTAAGAGGATAAAACTAAACTAGTCACTGCGAAAACGAAAGAGGTTGCTAACTTGAAAAAGGATTTCAAAATTAAACAAGCTAAAGACATTGACAAAGTCGTGGAACTTGAAGTTCAAATTAATTTTTATAAGAAATTTTTTTATAAAATAAATCATTCTATTCAAACCATGCGAATGTTGGAACCTCGTTTGTTTTTCAAGGGTAAAGCTAGTTTTGCTAGTCCTAATTACCTTGAGCAATCTCAATTTGAGAACCCGCGCCTATATCTTGAGGAGTCCCAATGAAACGATGTTGATTGTTTAATTGCTAGGCCCAATAGTGATGAGTCATAAATTTTTGAAGAAGAGAGTAGATCACCAGTGAATAAAGACTTTGTGAAACCATATAATTATGCTTATGAAAATATACTTTATGAAATTTTCAAACCACAAAAACAGAAGTCTCGTGAGCAAATATTTTACGAATGTGAACAAATAAGAATTAGATGGAGACAAATTTTTGCCACTAAGAAAACTAATGTTTCAAAATTTATTGAGTAATCGCCATATAAAGCTTCTATAAGCAAGAGTAAGCAAACACTTAGTTTTCTTAAACAAAACATCGAATATTTCAAAAAGGATGTTGATGATGACTGGAAAGAACGTGAACGTTTGAAAGGCAACAAAGAAATTCCTCACGATATAACTGCGCTTGTGAAAAGTATTTTGATTCCACTTGCAGAAAGAACGCAAAAAATTTTTTTGGAATTTGAAACATTATTTAAAAAAGAAATATTTGATGACTTCAAATATGTGGAATCACTTGAACATGAAGTGAACGACCATCAACCTAAAAGAGACGAATTTTCTATAGCATATGATCTAATCTTGCAAGAATGCCTCTCAAAAGATATTATGTGTGTTTATGTTACATCTTGTGCTGATATTGATGAATATTCTGAAGTTTCATGCAAATATCTTGATCAAGTCAAAGAGTGTGAACTTCTTGAAACTGAGCTTTCAAATAAAGTTGACCAAAAAGAGTTTTCGTTACTTCAACATAGATATGATTATCTTCAAAAACATTGTCATTCACTTGAACTTGCTTTGCAAAACAAAGTTGGAAGCTTTTTAAATGATACACCTTTGGAAGTAAAATTATATGAGTCATGTCCATTACTAAACGAAAAAAGTCTTGATATTTCGGATTTGAAAACTCAATTACAAGAAAAAGACATAGCAATAGCATAGTTGAAGAAACTCGTTGCTAAGATGGGTGGGAAAGTTATGGAACCTAGCGTTAAGAAACCTATTGTTAGACAACCCAATGCCTATAAAGAGAATAGATACTCTATCTTGGGAAAACCATCCGCATTCTCAAATTCCTCGTTTGCAAAACCTGTGTTTGCCCCAAGATGGATGGAAAGGAAAGGTTACCACAGAATCAACCCATAAGGAATACTCTAGCACCAACCGTTAAGCACAATAATGTGATTAAACCAGGAATGTATAGAATGACCACTAAACCCACAAATAAAGTTAGTCAATCGCCTCAGACTTCTAGAAACACTAATACTCGTGTGTCTTCTACTACAAGAGTAGTCTCCACTGCTAGTGTTAGCCGGACTCATCTTAAGCACACTCAAGTGAATGATAAGGTTTGGAAACACAAGAGTCAAGGGAAGATGAAGGAAGTAGAAGAACACCCCTGGAATTTGAATGTTTCTAAGAATAAAATGTATGTAATCGCGTGTAATGACGATTTGAATGCTTTGAATGATTTGAATGCTTTGAATGTTAAATTTGTTTGTGTCAAATGTGGAAAATGTGCTAATGCTAATCATTCTATATATGATATGAATATTGTCAAAGGCGTAGATACTAGAACTAAGAAGCAAGTTGCGATGCCTATTAGTACTAGTAAACCAAAACGCAAAGTGAACCATTCTGGTGCAACCCCCCTCCCCCCTAAGAAAAGCATTGCATCAGACTCCACCATTACAAACCCTAGAAGCAAAATTAGGGAATTATATGAGTCTGCTAGCAAGTCTTGGAAATGGTGTTTTGCTAATCAATGTCCTCCAGGATATAAATGGATGCCTAGGGTTAGGAAATAAAATGTGACAACCAGCGTTAGTGTGCTTTTAAGTGATGAAACTAATGAATCGGAAATCAAAACTAACTTGGAATCCAATTTAGTAAATGCTCCATCGTGCTCTAATTCTTCTGCAGGTGATACAAATAATTCTCTTGATACTGGAATCCGGATGCACGAAGCACATGACGGGGAATCTCAAGCTTCTAATTAACTTCGTGGAGAAGTTCCTGGGTACGGTCCGATTTGAAAATGATCAATTTGCACCGATCCTAGGATCTGGAGATTTGGTTTAGGTGAATATCACGATCAAAAGGTATACTACGTCGAAGGGCTCAATCACAATCTTTTCTCGGTTGGTCAATTCTGTGATGCAGATTTGGAAGTTGCTTTCAGAAAGAAGACATGTTTTGTTCGTGATTATGATGGGAATGATTTACTCACTAGTTCATGGGGTACCGATCTTTACACAATTTCACTTCAAGACACAACTTCCTCAACCCCAATTTGCTTCATGGCTAAAGCTTCAATGACTCAGGCATGGTTATGGCATCAACGTTTATCTCATCTTAACTTTGATACCATCAACTTGATTTCCAAGAAAGATATTGTAAGAGTCCTTCCAAGCTTGAAATTCATCAGAGATCATCTTTGTTCTTCTTGTGAGCTTTGTAAAGCTAAACGAAGTAGTTTCAAGACAAAGACTACACCAAGTTCTAAAGGACGGTTAGATCTTGTTCATATCAATTTGTGTGGTCCCATGCGTGTTCAAAGGTACACATGGACTCACTTCTTGAGATCCAAGGATGAAGCACCCGAAGTTCTCATCAACTTCCTTAAACTGAACAACGTGGTCTTCAAGCTCAAGTAAAATTTGTACGTACTGACAGAGGAACATAATTTTTAAATTCAACTTTGAAGAACTATTTTGAAGCCGCAGGAATTGAACATGAAACATCCATTGCTCGAACACCCGAACAAAACGGCATTGTTGAAAGACAAAACCATACTTTACTTGAGGCTGCTCGAACATTGTTATCCGCTTCAAATCTTCCACTATTATTTTTGGCCGAATCCGTGTCAACTGCATGCTACATACAAAATCAATCCTTAATTATTCCAAGACACGAAAAGATACCATATCACATAATTCATGATCGAAAACCTTCACTCAAACACCATCACATTTTTTGATGTACTTGTTACATTATTCGAGAAGGTGAAAATTTGGATAAGATGAAAGAGAAAGGTGATGCATGTATTCTAGTGGGATATGCAACTCAGTCTAAGGGATATAGAGTTTACAACAAGAGAATAAAATTGATAGTCAAGACTATTCATATCCGATTTGATGAATTACAAGAGATGGCACTTGAACAAAATAGTTTAAGTCCATCTCCACAACGACAAACGACTTTCGTTCACAACCGCACGAAACTTAGAACTCAAGACCAAAACAATGAACCGTTAAGTTCAAAGCTGGTTCATGGAAATGTTCCAAGAGCAGACATGATAGTCAACATGACAATTGAAGAGGTGGAAATTTTATATGGACCAATGTATGATGAATATTTCACTGGGGAGAAAAATGTTATATCGAAGTCTTCCGCTGTCACTCATGATAAGAATGATGATACCGATCATCGTCAACAAAAGGATACAACTTCATCTACTTCAACACGGGTTGCTGCAGACTTACCTCCTCAGAATATCACATCCACAACCGCTCCTACAACATCCACAACTACTGTCATTGCTCCAGAGAACACAAATCAATCAGACTATCCATTAAATGACGAAGACGACTTTATCAAACCATTCGGTACACCGGTACAGGAAACTGGAGAGTCTTCTACTCGCCATGTTGATCCGCCAAATATGCATACCTTTTATCAACGACATCCTTCAACACATCATTGGACTCGAGATCATCCTTTGGTTCAAGTAATTGGAAACCCTTCACAGCCCATTCGTATAAGACGACAACTTGAAATCGATGGTGATGTTTGTATGTTCGCACTCGCCGTGAGTACAGCTGAACCAACAAATATCCAAGAAAGCTTGGCAGATCACGCTTAGATTGAATCATGACGGATGAACTTCAACAATTTGAAAGACTTAATGTCTGGAAACTTGTTGACAGACCATACGATGTAATACCATTAAATCTTCGATGGATTTGGAAAAACAAGATGGATGAAGAGAACACAATCATCAAGAATAAATCTATGCTAGTGGCTAGGGGGTATGGCCAGAAAGAGGGTATTGATTTTGAAGAATCATTTGCACAAGTAGCTCATATAGAAGCGGTCAGGATTTTCCTGGCTTATGTTGCACATAAGGGATTCATCGTTTATCAAATGGACATAAAGACGGTGTTTCTTAATGGTCCTTTTAAGGAAGAAGTTTATGTCACACATCCGGAAGGATTTGTCAATCCTCATTATCCTAACAAGGTGTATCGTCTCCACAAAGCACTTTATGGACTCAAGCAAGCTCCAAGTGCATGGTACGACGAGCTCTCGTAATTTCTGGTATCCAAAGGTTTCTCAAAAGGTTCCATTGATCTAACTTTGTTCACTTATAAATATGGGGATGGCATTTTGCTTGTGCAGATTTATGTTGATCACATTATTTTTGGGTCTACAAACCCAAAACTTTCAAAATGGTTTGAAAAAGTAATGCACAACAAATTTGAAATGTCATTGATGGGCGAACTAAAATTCTTTCTAGGAGTTCAAGTTCACCAATCCCCAAGTGGTATCTTTATTAACCAAGCTAAGTATTGTCAAGAGATAATCAAGAAGCATGGTATGACCTCATGTGACCCCGTTGGGACAACATTATCAACCACATCCATAGATGCTGATTTGGAGGGAGATGCCATAGATCAAACGAGATATCGTTCCATGATCGACTCCCTTATGTACTTAACAGCAAGCCGACCAGATATATCACATGCTACGTGTTATTGTGCACGATATCAAGCACGACCCACTGAAAAACACCTCAAGGAGGTTAAACGAATCTTTTGGTACCTTAAGAATACCATTCACATGGGACTCTCGTATCCAAGGGAAACTGGTTGCTTTCTAACTGCCTATTTAGATTTTGATCATGCAGGGTGTCTTGATACACGAAAAATTACTTCTGGTGGTGCACAATTTCTAGGTCAAGATAAGCTCGTGGGATTGTCTTCCAAGAAGCAGGATTGCACATTACTATCATCAGCCGAAGCGGAGTATGTGTCTCTATCTGCGTGTTGTGATCAAGTTCTTTGGATGAGAACACAAATCAAATATTATGGCTTCCACTTTGATAAAGTACCAATGTACTGTGACTCAAAGTCCACCATAGCCATCTCCTGCAATCCGGTACCGCATTCCCACATGAAGCACATTGATGTCAGATATCACTTCATTAAGAAACAAGTTGAAAGGGGTATCGTTGAACTATACTTTGTTGGAACTGATTATCAATTAGTTGACTTGTTTACAAAAGCTCTTTTGAAAGAGAGGTTTGCGTATCTAGTTAGGCAAATTGGTATGAGATGTTTGACTCCAGCAGAACTGGAGATTCTGGCAAAGAAGCCTGCTTGATTCATCTATCAAACATCTACATGTAAATATTAATGAAAAAGCAAAATACAAAATAAAAAATCTTTGAAAATTCAAAAATATTCTTATCGACATGTCTTTCAGTATCGATAATATGGACGTACCTAGAAATGTCGCTCAATAACGACACGGGTGTGTAGATAAAGCTTGAATGAAAGTTGTAACTATTTTTCAAAACATGTCATTTTTACTTTTTATAAATGGAAATGTCTATTTTGGACAATTTTCCACACAACGGGTAGAGAAATCTATCTTTGGTTGAACGTGTCACAAAACATTGAGCTCAACACAATGGCTTGTAATCACTTTCGGATTGCAACCCAGATCTATATTAACGGGGGAGTGTACGATTTAGTGCGCCTACCCTCAGCAAAAGAAGAGAAATCTTCTTACACTTGAGTGGATTCGTCAAGACATTCAAAGTCTATGAACTCAAGTTTATGCTTTAGAAAAACCACTTCGCCAAAAAGAAATGTATTTTTCAAAAAGCGTTGAACACAATTTTTTCAAGAATTTTTCTATGATATTCAAAATCTTTCAAAAATTGTGTGTTCAACAACTCCTATCCACAAAAGTTAAATGTGGATCATATCCTCGTAATGACAATTCAATTGGATCAATTTTTGAGGGGGAGCGTTCTAAATTCAAGCTATGTTTGACACATTTTTCTCCCGAAGATTTTCAAGACTATTTTTCACAATATATTTTAATCAAATTTGGTATCTCTAATATCAAACTATTTTATATATTAGAGATAGGGGAGAAAATGTGATTAAAATGTGATCTAAAGACTCAAGCACTCATGGTTTCGATCAAATATCCACACCATCTTTAATTCACGACATTATATGTGTCAAAAGGGTTGTTAGGTTTAAGTCCAATGATCCAACCAGAACCGGAGGGATCTTCCCAGGGACAATCCAATAGATTATTAAAAGCCCTTAGGAAAGATGGAGTAGAATGTGAATGAAGTTGAATGCCGACTAAGTACTGATGCTAGCACTGGAATAATCACAACAAGGTTCTAGTAATGATGTCTTGGTAAGCATTTAAGGGGTTGAAGAATAAAAAACAATTATAAGGATAAAGAGTGTAAAGAAATTAACCCTCCATACAACTTAGGCAGAAACCGGGTCAGCACATCATGAAGACAACGCATCATGGACCCAGTGATATAGTGCACAACCCCTCCCCAGCTGACTCAGGCTTCTCTCAAAATAAGTTTGTTTTATTGTCACGGAGATCAACACGACTTCTATTGACTTTCTCACTCCGAGATAGTTGATATTGAATAGGTGGCATCTGCTCCAGCCTTTGACCAGTAAAAGTTCACAAATCAAGTCTAGAGCCAAGAGATCAATCAAATCTCGTTAGGACACACAAATGACGATCAAGAGAGTCCTACGCTATATCCTTGCGATATTTCTAGACCACTCAGAGTGACACTACTTAGTATTCACAATGATGAGTGGAAATCCATCCAGTGGTAACAACAAACAGCACTACAATAGGTCATGTGTAAGATTCTTTATGAATTGAACATATGTAAAACTAAAAAGCAACAGTAGTTTGTTTCTTTATTGATTCAAACTCGTTTCAGGTTTCTACACAAAATCTTTATGGTCTTGCCAGAACATTCAAAGTGATATTTATTAATATTCACAGTGAAGAATGGAAATCCTTCTAGCGTTAAAATTAAACAGCGCTACGGTAGGTAACTTGCGAGATTATTATGAATTAAGCTTGTGTCAACTAGAAAGCAACAACGGTAAGATTCTTAATGAATCATGTGACAATCCGTCAATTTATGGTTGATATTTTATTCTCAAATAATATTTAAAACATTATTTTAATGTTATATTATGAACTCACTTATTTTTGGGAAGAAATTTGGATTTACGTCTTGAAGTAGCATCCACTACGTCTAAACCAGAGGATTCTACGTTACGTGCTTATGTTTACATACACCGTTTTGGTGATAGTCTGACATTCCAGGAAATAAATTTATCCGTGAATATTATTTTGGAATCTTAAATTTGTGTTGGTTCATAAACTCACAAATTTACGAGAAGAGATTAGGACCTACGATTATAATTTAACGTCCTTTACGACTAAACCGGAAACCTTTGGATTACGTATTTACGTTTTCGAACTCCGTTTTTGATGAGACATAATTTATAAAAACGTTTTTCGTAATATAATCCGAGGGCACGTAAATCTAGGAAACTAGAATCGAGGAGTACCCGTAAATTAATAGGGATGGGACAAGTTTACACTCGCCCACCCCTATACAAATGGGCTCCAACACATCTCATGATGTGTCAGTTTTTAACTATTAAGCTAACACTTGTTAGCTAATGCTTAACAAGTAAGCTATCACACCACCAAAACCATCCAACACCTAAACCACTTCTCCAAAAATCATACATGCAAACCACTCTCTCCTTCTCTCCCTAATTTCGTCCACTCTGTCACAAAAAATACCATTTTGATCAAATTTTGATCAATTCTAGCCATAAACTGTGTGTTATCTACACATATAATGAAGAAACCTTGAAGCCTTGAAGATTGGAGGTGATCCTAACATCCAAGATGGTGATTTGGTGATGTCCAAGGGCTGATTTCTACATGGAGTTTACAAGTATTGGTGGCCTTGAAGATTGGTGTTGATCTATCACAAGTTCTTCTATCAAAATCCATGTCTTAATCACAACCTACATCATCTTGGTGGTATAAAGATTGTTCTTCCTATCCTCTTGTTATTTTGATTATGTAATCTTGTAATTTCCTTATTTATGTATATGTATATGATGATGAATGATGATTAAAATTATTATGTGGGGATTTGGTGTTGATAGATTTGATAAACATGGGTAAAAAGATGGAAAAACCACATGTAAAAATGGTTAAATCTTGCTTAATAAGATGGCTGTATAAAAACAGTAAGTAATCAAATGATAAACTGATAAAATGGTAAAGTGGAATCAATATACAGTAAGTATTAGGTGTTATACACATGTGAGAGTTGGCCATGCAATGGAATCATGAAAATGAGTGAGATATCAAAACAAGTTTAGAGTGCAAATCTGCCTACACTGTTTTGGACGAATTTATTAAAATATTTAGAGGTTGATTCATCAGTAGCTATACAGGAATGAAATGAAGAACATATCATGTAGTTTCTGTGATAAAAATTTGAGGTCCTATCTCGTTATAGAACTCTAGATATGGACATTTTAGTGAACTTAAAATTTAGGACTAATTTTGTGAAATTAAAGTTTAATATTATTATATAAGCACTCAAATAAATATAGTATAAAATATGAATTAAAACCCACTAACTTATATATTTCATTTATATAAATATGTATAAGGATAAATGAATGGACATTATATAAAAATGGTAGTTTGGTAAGTTTTATAAGTTATAAAAACTATAAACATGATTTTTACGTCTTTTCGGCTGTTACCGTAAAATTAACGTTTTTCGTCAATTAAAACTTAGACGATCGGACCCGTCTAATGTAAACTTTTTAAAAGTCATATACTGATATATATAAGTACTCAATACAAGTAAAAACCGATAAAACCCGAACTAAATAACATATGGACATTAACGGGCTAAGTTAGTATTATTGGACTAATAAACCAACTAAATGGGCTAAACACTTATAAATTTACTTATTGGGCTTAACCCACTTGGGCCCAACATGAAAAGTATAATACTGATAATAAAGGTGTAAAATGGACTAATACAAAGTATTGGGTTTGTAATAGGCTTATTGGGCCTAAAACATGTAAATTGGTAAAACTAGTAAACTAGTAAACTAGTATAAAAGTTATCAACACATAACACTAAAATGAGTAAATGAGAATGTATAAACCCACTTGATCATCATCATATGTATAAAATCATCTTATGTATACATAATTTTTATTTTTATAAAGTCATTGGACAAGAGTCTAACACAAGTATTATTTTTCTAGGTTTCCGTGATTGAAGCACGTACCGTACATCCGAATTGCTGATAACCCGCTTTCCCACATCAACGTGAGTTCATAGCTTCGCACTCTTTTAAATGTTTTTATGAAATTTTTTATAAACCCGCGAGGGAGATAACATGTTAGTTTTTATGAAATAGGACACTAGTTGTCCCGATTTCTTGTTTATTGATTTGGACCCGAATGATTGTATGACCTGATGAATGATTTTATGACCCGATAGATGAAAGGAAATGGATTATTAAAGTTAGGTTATGTCACTAAAAGTCCCATTAGCATGAATTGTGAACTACCGGGATTTGGTAGACGCTTATGCATATATAGTACTATTTGGGACGATCACCCCAGTTCGCGCCTTGACGGTTGATCCCCATCGTGCCACATTGATTGGTAAGCGAATTTATGTATGAGAAGATTTACACAAGCGTGATTATTGTGACGACACGCTAATTTAGATGGGCAAATGATTGTCGGGTTAGCTACCCGTTGTTTATTGTAGTAAGGTAACAATGTCATGCGGCTTATACTAATCCAAAATAACGAAATACTGCTATAAGCACCGAATTACGATATATTGTCTGACTAGCATTACGGGGTCATATTATTGATATTATGTTTATGTTTTGGTTTTACATAACCATATTCATATAACGGTTTTTATTTAACTCTACACGACGTTATAAAACGTATTGTATGATATTTTTAACGACAATGGTTTGAATAATGATTTTGAAGGCGAAAGCCTATATTATGATTTTTGATAAGGATTTATATAAAATGATTTTGGCTATTTTATGGCCTATTAAAATGATTTGTACAAAATGATTTTCGGTAATAATTTTATACCGATGTTATATTGATGGATTTTACTAAACTCTATGAATTCACTCGGCGTTATCGCTGACCATTTCTTTTAACATGTTTTATCTCAGGTACTTGAAGGTAATTCTCTAGAAGACGACAAGAATTTATGGCCCGCACTTAAATAACAATTTCCATTCAAATGCTTTGTAAAATTTGTATGAAATAATATGACTTGGGACCTATGTAAATCTGATATTTATGAATGGAAATGCTTTATTATTAAACGACGCAATTTTTAAGCGTTGTATATGATGTGAGTAATGTGCTATCCCGTAACACCAACTAGTCTTCCGCTGTATTGAATTGTATAAATTTGGGGGTGTTACAGTTTGGTACCAGAGCTCTCGTTATAGAGAACGAAAGGTTTTTAAAAACCAAGGTTGTGAATAAAATATTTCAAAATCTTTTAACTATAAACATTTTTCTCAAAATGTCTAAAAATCTTTTGACTATAACGGTGCCGAAGAATTCCCGAGTTACCGACAACAGAAGTGTTATTTTAATATATATAACTTGGATTATATATATATACATATAATATAATTTGATTACATGATTGTTTGATGATTATTTTTTATATTTATACGAGGTATTTATACGACGTAGATTGTCACAAGGAACCCTAAATCCCCTAGTAAATGAATCGAAGCTATTCTCGTAGGAAATCGAGCTATTCCAGATCTAAACCAAGTTGTGGATATTTATGATCCCAAAAAATGGTTGATATTCGTAGAAATGTTGATAGTAGTTGATTATGATATTAAAGAAGAATTGACGAGATTAAATCTGATATCGATGTCATGACGATCTTTCCTTATAGAGTGGAGTTTGACAAAACGTTACCACCTGGAAAGGTGTCATCTGATTCGTTGTCACCCAATTCTTAAATTTGAAATCAAAAGGGGTGAATGTTGCACTTAAGGCTGTCATTGGAACCATTACCCAAAAGCCTCATGCTACAAGTACCTTTCCGAGAAGTCTAATTGAATGATCGAGTCATTTCATACTAGTGACTCATTTGATAATTGTTGTTGTAAGAGCTATAGGATTGGAAATTAAGTGTTGATCATATTGAGCTTCTATTGTCCTTTTAAGGTTTAAAAATAAAGCTGAAGTATTGGAAAATGAGGTAGGATATCCAATTGAGTATAAAATTGGTTGAAACTTTAATGAAGTAAAAATTTAACCTATATGGAATAAGAAATTGTTAAGAGGAAGTCTTTAAGTTCTGTGATTGAATTATAAGGTTTTAAATGATTGTTAGTTTGTGTTAAGTGTTGTTCCTAGGCCATTGTCGACTAACGAGGATGCCCAGTGTCCAAGAAATAAATTGAAGAAATCTTCTTCTGAATTGAGACCGATGGATCTTCTAGGACAATTGTAACACCTAATGAATCTTGTAGATTAGTATTCATTGTAGTATCTTTTAAAATCCCTAACTTAACTGAGACATCAGTTGGTAGAATGAGTTCTTGGAATGATATGACATAGTGACACGTAATGTGTTACAGTACAATTTTGACTTGTTTGTGATTGATGAAAAGACTACCTTTGATTGCTAAATCCTACATGTATCGATGTTATCTATCCTTTATTGCTTCATCCTAATGTTCGCATTAGTGATGCAACCATTGAACAAGTTCTCATCTCGATTTGAGTTACATTGTGGATTATTATTTTTGAGTGCCATCGAGGTCATGAACCTCATGATTAATTGGCTAAAGCTCATTTCCTAGCATATTGTAGTTAGTTCTTGGTGAACAACTTTTCATCACTCTTTTGTAGATCACTCATTGTTTTTATAAGATAAAATAGTATCCCTTGAGAAAAATTGAATTTTCATCACTATAAGGATTATTTAAAGTGAGATTTATAAGTAATCGTTATCGAAATGAAGTTGTTTATAAAACACCTTGGAAAACTTAATTGTTTTCATAAAAAATAAAATCTTTGTAAATTTATTTTTGATTCTTATTTAAGAATTAAGCATGAAAGTGTTTATATTATAAACATGATGATAAAATTTTGACGAACTGAGTATTGCATCCTTAATCTTGAAATTGTATATAGTTGCGCGCGTACATACAATTTGGAAGTGACCATGCAAGGCTGATTAGTAGTCACCATAAAATTATTAACAAACACTACATTTTCTTTGAAGTTGTGAAAGATTAAATTTTATGAGATCTGCAAGAAGTGAAAAATAGGGACATATTGATAGGGACACCTACATATGTGCCCGTGTTAGCCTTAAAATGTGTGCGACTAACGGAATTACATTAGTTTCATAGCCGGGACTTGCAAGGACTAATATTGTCATATGTAATAGTCCAAGTTCCGTGCTATATATACCCCTCCATACTTCCATGGAGGGGTGAGGCTTTTCATTTCTTGTATTGTCTTTCTCTCACTAGAATAAACACACTTTTCTAGTTACTTGTTTCTCTCTCTAAAATGGCTAAACACCACTTCTATCCTCCCCGACCTCCGGATCATAAACCCGTATTCATTAGTGAATCCAAGTTTACAGCCCGTACTATTTATTCTTCTGAGTCGAATTTACTCATCTGTGGAAACTGTCTTATTTGACAAATTGATATTCCCTTCTTGTCCAATTCTCCCGTGGTGAGATTCTTACGAAAAGTATCTGATTACCGAGTGTTGATACTCGACTGGATATATCGACGTTCCTATCATTTCTTTTGATTAGATTTCATTTGAATGACCTGGGTAACGATCCGAGGAGCTTTCGAATGCGTACTCAAATTATGAAAACATGGGATATATTCATATACGTTAAATGTTTTCGTCGGTATCTGATTTGAAATTCTCTCGCATAGATTATGCGTTAACCTTACTCTTTTTAAGGTTAGTTGTGTCTCCCTATATCCTTGAGTTTGCGAAGGATTATGAGTTATTATTAGTCTTTTGAGAAGTTCACATCTTATCAACGGTGATGAAACTGGAAAGTTGATAATGCCAGTAGAATGAATTGATTGATTATGACATGACGACATTGTCTTAATTGATGGGAACTCGAGTAGAATTCCCCTAAAAGATAAGATGTTGATTTTCAAAAGTTATTTAAATAATTCTTGATGGATGACCATATCCGCATTTAGACTTGAAATTTATACCGTGAATGGTTGTGAATTAGTCATAGATATTATAATCTAGAAAGAACCCAATATGAATTTATTAAAAAGATGTTTCCGTTACCTGAAACTTTTGGAGGTAATTGCTGGGAAATTACCTAGACTTTCTCCATTAAGGCAAGTTGAATTTGGTATTGATTATATTCTCGGTGCTGCACCTGTGGCGTGTGCACTGTACGTCAGCACCATCTGAATTAAAGGAATCACCATACAACTGAGAGAGTTGTCGGAGAAAGATTTGATTCTACCAAGCTCGTCATCATGAAGAGCTATGGTGTTATCATTCCTTATATTCGTTGATTACCGTGAACTAAGTAAATTGACGATTAAAATCTATATCCACTACCCAAGATGATAGATTGTTCGATCATTTACAAGGTTCTAGCGTATATTCGAAGATTTGATTCACGGCACGGTTATTATCAACTTCGCGTCCGCGAAGAAGATTATCTATTCCAATCACTACATCCAGAACTCGTGATGAACATTATGAGTTTCATATTATGTTGTTTGGATTGATCAATGCACATGTAGCATTCATAAATTTGATGAATCACGTGTGTAGGCTGTAATTTGATAAATTCATGCTTGTGATCATTAAGGACCATTTGTTTGTTTATAAGAATAAAAAGGAGTTAATAATTATTTATAGATTGCCCTGAATTGACCGAACAATAAAAACCTGTACCTTGAATTTTTAACATGTGAATTAAGACTTAATCCTTTACATTATTTGACCGTGTGATTAATAAGATCATGGAATCTATATTGACTTTTCAAAAATTTAGAGCCCTTTTAAGACTTTGGGTTTTACCAAAAAGAAAATGGAAATATGTTTTGACAAATGATTTAACAAAGGATTTTTAAGAGATTATTCCCTTATACACAAATCATTTAACTAAACTCCTGTTTAGGGGTAAATGTTTGTGTATACCTCAAGACAACCTAAGAGGGATTGAGGAAACCGTTAAACCATGACTTAAAATTTGAAACGACAATTTTTGCTTTTCAACTAAGAAAATTTTTACCAAAGAATAAACGAAAGTTTTTCGAACATTTACGGATCTTACTAATTATTTCCGATAAATCAGCAAAAAATCGTATTAATTAAATTCAAATTTATTTTTAACATTTTTCTATAATTAGACAAACTGAGAAAATTTAAAATTTTTACGGTTACGTTTCATAAAAATTAAATATTTATTATTTAAGTACTGGTAATATTTATCGACGCTTTAAACGTCAGATTGAATAAAACTAATAAAAATGATAGTTGAGACAAAACTAAAACTTAGAAAATGTAAAGAAAGAAATTTTTAATGAATACGGTCATGATATTTATTTCATCAAGGAAGGTGAATATAATTACTGACACATTATGTAGAAAAGATAAAGAACCAATTAGGACATGCTCCTTAATAATGAAGATGCAAAATAAATTGCCGAACAATATAAAAATAAACAATTATTGTAGAAAGGATAATATAGATAATAAAAAGGGGTTCGCGGCTAATGTGAACCATCAAAATTGAGAAGCCGATGGCGTTGAATGTATAACAGGGCACTTGAGGTTGCCTGAAAATGGAGATTTTGAGATATAGTTATGTTGGAATCTTGTAAGTATAAGTATTCTATTCCTGTCATTTCTGATTTCATGTATCATTATCAGAAGAAGTTGTACTGATGGAAAATTATGAAGGCAGACATCGCCTCATACATTAGTAAACGTCTAACTATTGCAAAGGTCATCATCTGAATTTGATTCGATTTGGTTCATCGTCGACAGACTGACCAAATCTGCTAATATCATTACTGTTAATGATAAATTCTTGATGAAGAAATTGACTCTTTTATATTTAAAGGAGTTATATAAACATGGTGCGCTTGTATCGATCATCTCTATCAAGATCCTCGATTCGCATCGAATTTCTAGTGATTTGCTCAGAAGTCATTGAGAACGAATCTTGATGAGAGTACTATGTACCACCCCAATCGAAGGGACGAGGTAAAGTAACGATACAAAATACTATAAGTGCTATTTTATGTTGGAATGATTGACCTTTGGTAATAAACTGTAAAATCGTTTTCCTTTGGTGAGATTATCCTTGATAATTATCATATTAGGATCAAGATCGAATCTTGTGAGAATATATATTAGAGCATCTGTAAGCAGGAGTTGGGATGAAGACATCCGACATACACCCATTGTGAGTTGGACATGTCTTTTAGGTTTAAGGTTTCCTATGATAGCAAACCTAACCTTACCAAATACTCGACCCACGAGACCTGAAATGATTGTTGAAATTAGGATCTGATTATTGACTACCGGTAGTGGGCAGGAGGTTATGTGAATATGAAACGTAGATCTTGAAGTGCCCGATGGGTAGCGAAGTTATGCCAAAAATTTTAACCATGGAAAAATGAATTGATGATCTGAAAGATCATGGGATATAAGTCCCTGTTGTATGGGACCATTGAGATGATGTAAAAGATTGGTTTGAAAGGCATATAAGCTGGATCTACCTTAGGACTTCAAGAGTTGCGTGAATTATGTTTCGTATATCGAACTTGATAAAATATCTATCAAGTGAGAATCTGATCACTTCTAGATGAAGTTTAGATCGGCGAAAATTTGCATTCATCAAAAACCCGTGAACATCATGGATAGAGAAAGTAAGTCAACATTAAGCCTGATCTTATTCCCGTAGTTATGTTTAATGAAACTCGCATATTGTAATGAATTACACTTGTGAGAAAAGACTGAGTGTGGAGGAAATACCCACATGGCTGTAACTCTATAAGAAGCGAGTAGTAAGATAAGATGATCTTTGAGGACAATGATCCTGTTTAGGGGTAAATGCTGTGACAATCCGTCAATTTATGGTTGATATTTTATTCTCAAATATTATTTAAAAACATTATTTTAATGTTATATTATGAACTCACTTATTTTTGGGAAGAAATTTGGATTTACGTCTTGAAGTAGCATCGACTACGTCTAAACCGGAGGATTCTACTTTACGTGCTTACGTTTACATACACCATTTTGGTGACAGTCCGACATTCCAGGAAATAAATTTATCCGTGAATATTATTTTGGAATTTTAAATTTGTGTTGGTTCATAAACTCACAAATTTACGAGAAGAGATTAGGACTTACGATTATAATTTAACGTCCTTTACGACTAAACCGGAAACCTTAGGATTACGTATTTACGTTTTCGAACTCCGTTTTTAATGAGACAATTTTATTAGATTCGTTTTGTGTCGTTGATTCATAATTTATAAAAACGTTTTTCGTAAAATAACCCGAGGGCACGCAAATCAAGGAAACTAGAATCGAGGAGTACCCGTAAATTTATAGGGATGGGACAAGTGTACACTTGCCCACCCCTATACAAATGGGCTCCAACACATCTCATGATGTGTCAATTTTTAACTATTAAGCTAACACTTGTTAGCTAATGCTCAACAAGTAATCTATCACACCACCAAAACCATCCAACACCTAAACCACTTCTCTAAAACTCATACATGCAAACCACTCTCTCCTTCTCTCCCTAATTTCTTCCACTCTCTCTCAAAAAATACCTTTTTGATCAAATTTTGATCAATTCTAGCCATAAACTATGTGTTATCTACACATATAATGAAGAAACCTTGAAGCCTTGAAGATTGGAGGTGATCCTAACATCCAAGATGGTGATTTGGTGATGTCCAAGGGCTGATTTCTACACGGAGTTTACAAGTATTGGTGGCCTTGAAGATTGGTGTTGATCTATCACAAGTTCTTCCATCAAAATCCATGTCATAATCACAACCTACATCATCTTGGTGGTATAAAGATTGTTCTTCCTATCCTCTTGTTATTTTTATTATGTAATTTTGTAATTTCCTTATTTATGTATATGTATATGATGATGAATAATGATTAAAAATATTATTTGGGGATTTGGTGTTGATAGATTTGATAAACATGGGTAAAAAGATGGAAAAACCACATGTAAAAATGGTTAAATCTTGCTTAATAAGATGGCTGTATAAAAACAGTAAGTAACCAAATGATAAACTGATAAAATGGTAAAGTGGAATCAATATACAGTAAGTATTAGGTGTTATACACATGTGAGAGTTGGCCATGCAATAGAATCATCAAAATGAGTGAGATATGATCAAAACAAGTTTAGAGTGCAAATCTGCCTACACTGTTTTGGACGAATTTATTAAAATATTTAGAGGTTGATTCATCAGTAGCTATAGAGGAATGAAATGAATAACATATCATGTAGTTTCTTTGATAAAAATATGAGGTCCTATCTCATTATATAACTCTAGATATGGACATTTTAGTGAACTTAAATGTTAGGACTGATTTTGTGAAATTAAAGTTTAATATTATTATATAAGCACTCAAATAAATATAGTATAAAATGTGAATTAAAACCCACTAACTTATATATTTTATTTATATAAATATGTATAAGGATAAATGAATGGACATTATATAAAAATGGTAGTTTGGTAAGTTTTATAAGTTATAAAAACTATAAACATGATTTCTACGTCTTTTCGGCTAATACCGTAAAATTAACGTTTTTGGTCAATTAAAACTTAGACGATCGGAACCGTCTAATGTAAACTTTTTAAAAGTCATATAATGATATATAAGTACACAATACAAGTAAAAACCGATAAAACCCGAACTAAATAACATATGGACATTAACGGGCTAAGTTAGTATTATTGGACTAATAAACCAACTAAATGGGCTAAACACTTATAAATTTACTTATTGGGCTTAACCCACTTGGACCCAACATGAAAAGTATAATACTGATAATAAAGGTGTAAAATGAACTAATACAATGTATTAGGTTTGTAATAGGCTTATTGGGCCTAAAACATGTAAATAGGTAAAACTAGTAAACTAGTAAACTAGTATAAAAGTTATCAACACATAACACTAAAATGAGTAAATGAGAATGTATAAACCCACTTGATCATCATCATATGTATAAAATCATCATATGTATACATAATTGTTATTTTTATAAAGTCATTGGACAAGAGTCTAAGACAAGTATTATTTTTCTAGGTTTCCGTGATTGAAGCACGTACCGTACATCCGAATTGCCGATAACCCGCTTTCCCACATCAACGTGAGTTCATAGCCTCGTACGCTTTTAAATGTTTTTATGAAATGTTTTATAAACCCGCGAGGGAGATAACATGTTAGTTTTTATGAAATAGGACACTAGTTGTCCCGATTGCTTGTTTATTGATTTGGACCCGAATGATTGTATGACCCGATGAATGATTTTATGACCCGATAGATGAAAGGAAATGGATTATTAAAGTTAGGTTATGTCACTAAAAGTCCCATTAGCATGAATTGTGAACTACCTGGATTTGGTAGACGCTTATGCATATAATAGTACTATTTGGGGACGATCACCCCAGTTCGCGCCTTGACGGTCGATCCCCGTCGTGCCACATTCATTGGTAAGCGAATTTATATATGAGAAGATTTACACAAGCGTGATTATTGTGACGACACGCTAATTTAGATGGGCAAATGATTGTCGGGTTAGCTACCCGTTGTTTATTGTAATAAGGTAACAATGTCATGCGGCTTATAATAATCCAAAATAACGAAATACTGCTATACGCACCGAATTACGATATATTGCCGGACTAGCAATACGGGTTCATATTATTGATATTATGTTTGTGTTTTGGTTTTACATAACCATATTCATATAACGGTTTTTATTTAACTCTACACGATGTTATAAAATGTATTGTATGATATTTTTAACGACAATGGTTCGTATAATGATTTTGAAGGAGAAAGCCTATATTATGATTTTTGATAAGGATTTGTATAAAATGATTTTGGCTATTTTATGGCCTATTACAATGATTTGTACAAAATGATTTTCAGTAATAATTTTATACCGATGTTATATTGATGGATTTTACTAAACTCTATGAATTCACTCGACGTTATTGCTGACCATTTCTTTTAACATGTTTTATCTCAGGTACTTGAAGGTAATTCTCGGGAAGACGACAAGAATTTATGGCCCGCACTTAAATAACAATTTCCATTCAAATGCTCTGTAAAATTTGTATGAAATAATATGACTTGGGACCTATGTAAATCTGATATTTATGAATGGAAATGCTTTATTATTAAACGACGCGATTTTTAAGCGTTGTCTATGATGTGAGTAATGTGCTATCCCGTAACACCAACTAGTCTTCTGTTGTGTTGAATTGTATAAATTTGGGGGTGTTACAAATCAAACTTGTTCCAGGAATTTGAATTGACGACTTTAATCAAGCAGATATTTATCCAATTTAGTCACTATTTATGTTCGCAGTCTTGATTTGAGACGGTCGAGTAAAGAGAACGGCTAGTACAGCCGCGAAACCCTGTCAAGGAGGTTGTTAATTGAATCTACCTAATCACAGGTACGATATTTAATATCGTGTAACGATCTTCACCGACCGGAGGTAAAATGCTACCGATTTAGGACGAATGTCAAAGCCATTCAGTCCGTTTCTATGTTTTGTCTCGAGAAGGTGGCATTATGGTGTACTCATCAAAGTCGAAGATTCAAAACCTCATACTTATGCCTAAAGACATATTCAACAATCAAGAAAGCTAAAGACTTCCGCAACTCTGATGATTAAAATCTTCCTTATCAATTAATGTAGAGGAATTACCTCTCTTCAAAGGAGATTGTTAGCAAGCTTTCAAGATAGTGAAAAGTATGAGCATGTGGATAAAGACACAAGATCGCAAGATGGCAAAGACAAGTCAAAAATGATTTAAAGATCTCAAGTTTAAAGACAAAGTCGAAAGACAACGACAAAGGTTCAAAGATCACAACATGAAGGAACAAGAGTACTATTACACGTTCAAGACTCACTTATGACGAGATTCGTAATCTCGAAATATCGAAGAGAAATGACCTCGCATTGGGGGAGATTGTTAGTGTGAAAATATAACATTTTCAGGTGGTAAATTATTTTCTCGTATAATATTTTTAAACTTATTTTTGTGTTGGTTGATGAACTCACAATTTACGGATTTAAATTTGGGCTTACGTGCATAATTTAACGTCCTGTACGACTAAACCGGAAATCTTAGGATTACGTATTTACGTTTTTGAACTCTGTTTTTTATGAGACAATTTTTATTAGATTCGTTTTGTGTCTTTGATTAATAATTTATAAAAACGTTTTTTGTAAAACAATCAGAGGGCACGCAAATCAAGGAAACTAGAATTGAGGAATACCCGTAAATTAGTGGGATGAGACAAGTATACACTTGTCCCACCCCACTATATGGGACGGCTACACAAGGACACCACATCACAAGATGTGGCAAACTTGTAGCTAACAAGTTAACACTTGTTAACTTAAGCTTAACAAGTAAAGCTACTAGCTAACAAAACCACCAAAACCATTTACAACCAAACCATTTACACAATTTCCTCTCATGCAAACTACTCTCAAACTCCCTCATCCTCACCACCATTTCCGTCCCATTCCACCATCACACACCCCTATTTGATCAATTTTAGCCATAAACTTTGTGTTATCTACACATATAATGAAGAACTCTTGAAGCCTTGTTGATTGGTGATCATTATATCATCAAAGGAGGTGATTTGCTTGTGTCCTAGGTGTTGATTGGTGATCATCGAAATGAAAAGACACCTTACCACATCATCAATGGCAGGAAACCTACAGTTAAATTCTTTCACGTATTTGGATCTTTATGCTACATTCTTAAAGACGGTGAGAATCTCGACAAGATGAAAGAAAAAGGTGCTGCATGTATTTTTGTGGGGTATGCTACATTGTCGAAAGGATATCGAGTTTAAAACAAGAAAACAAAGATTATTATAGAAACAATTCATGTGAACTTTGACGAATTGCCACAGATGGTACTTGATCACAACAGCTCAAGTCCTGAACCTCATTGTCCAGCAATGGCACCTACACAAAACAGTGTACGTCCCGTGCAAGAATGTCAACAAAGTACTCCTACAGCAGAATCGACGGATACGACACATATGAATGAGTTGGTTGATTTATATGATCCAACGTTTGATGAATATTACTATGGAAACAATCAAGTTGTGTCAAAGCCTTCCGTTGTCAATACTGCTGATGCACCTGAACAAAATCAACAAGACATAACTGCCTCTACTTCAGCAACCGTTGCTCAAGAGACTATTCCATTGGAAACTCAACAAACTCAAGAAACTGTCATACAACCAACATCACCAACCGTCAATGCTGAAGGAGGAAACAACAATCAAGCAGTCGATGCACAACCAGACGAAGAAGAATTTATCAACCCGTTCGGTACACCGGTACACGAAGTCGGAGAGTCTTCTTCTCAACATGTTGATCTGTCCAACATGCATACATTCTACCAAAGATATCCATCCACTCACCATTGGACTCGTGATCATCCATTGGAGCAAGTAATTGGAAATCCTTCACAACCGGTTCGAACACGCAAACAACTCAACATCGATGGTGATGTATGTATGTATGCACTAACTGTGAGTTCAACTGTACCTACTAACATCAAACAAGCCATGACTGATCATGCGTGGATTGAATCAATGCAAGACGAAATTCATCAGTTTGAACGCCTAATGTTTGGGAACTTGTTGACAGACCTTATGGAATCTCGCTTTTAGATTTTAAATGGATCTGGAAAAACAAACTGGATGAAGAACAACCCATCATCAAAAACAAATCTCGTCTTGCGGTTAAGGGGTATCGTCAACAAGAAGGGATAGATTTCGATGAATCATTCGCTCCAGTTGCTCGTTTGGAAGCTGTCTGGATATTCCTTGCTTATGCTGCACATAAGGGTTTCACGGTTTTTCAGATGGACGTTAAAAATGCTTTTCTCAACGGTAATTTGAAGGAATAAGTGTATGTGAATCAGCCGGAAGGATTCATCGATCCTCATCACCCTGAAAAAGTCTATCGTCTCAAGAAGGTTGTATATGGACTTAAACAACCTCCAAGGGCATGGTACGAAGAACTATCCAACTTCTTGATCTCGAAAGGATTTTCCAAAGGTTCTATTGATCCTACTCTTTTTATTAATAAATATGGGGATGACATACTGCTGGTGCAAGTTGATGACATTATTTTTGGTTCTACGAACCCAAAACTTTCAAAACGCTTTGAAAAATTAATGCACAACAGATTTGAAATGTCAATGATGGGGGAGCTAAAATTCTTTTTAGGCCTCCAGATTCATCAATCCCCACGTGGTATCTTCATAAACCAAGCTAAGTATGCTCAAGAGATACTTAAAAAGCATGGTATGACCTCATGTGCTCGCGTTGGTACACTATTGTCGACCACATACCTAGACGCTGACTTGTACTCATATCCCGTAGATCAAACGCGATATCGCAGTATGATCGGGTCACTTATGTACCTTACAGCCAGCAGGCCTGATATTCATCATGCCACAGGCTATTGTGCACGATATCAAGCCAGACCTACTCAAAAGCACCTTAAAGAGGTTAAACGGATCTTTTGGTACCTTAAGAATACCATTCACATGGGACTCTGGTATCCGAAGGGAACCGATTTTCATCTAACAGCTTTTTCAGATTCTGATCACGCAGGTTGCCTTGATAGTCGAAAAAGCACTTCTGGTAGCGTACAATTTCTAGGGGAAGACAAACTTGTGAGTTGGCCGTCAAAGAAGCAGGATTTTACTTCGCTCTCATCAGCTGAAGCAGAATATGTGGCTCTATCCGCGTGTTGTGCTCAAGTCCTCTGGATGAGAACTCAACTCACGGATTATGGCTTCCACTTTGATAAAATACCTATGTATTGTGACTCAAAGTCGGCCATAGCCATTTCTTGCAATCCGGTTCAACACTCCCGTACCAAGCACATCGCAGTCAGATATCACTTCATCAAGGAACAAGTGGAACGTGACATCGTGGAATTATACTTTGTCAGAACTGAGTACCAGATAGCTGACTTGTTTACAAAAGCCCTATCTCAAAATAGGTTTTAGTATCTCGTTGGCCGTCTTGGTATGAAGTATATGACTCCCGAAGACTAGGAGGTTTTGGCAAATGAAGCTGCTTGATTTTCCTCTCATAATGACTTCTAAGCACATCACAGCTTAGGACTCGGACCTCAAATAAGGAAAGTTTTTCTCGGACGATAACTTATCCTTCTCAACGAGAAATTAATATTTCTCGGTCATGAGCTTCCTATAAAAACATTAAAAGTTTTTAAGTTCATGAAAAACGACTTCTAAGTACATGTCAACTTAGAACTCGTACTTTCACTTAAGGAAAGTTTATCACGGATGATAACTTATCCTTCACAACGGGAAATTAATTTTTCTCGGTCATGAGCTAGTCACAAAACATTCAAAGTTTTGAGCTCATGTAAATCGGAATTTATTTTAAAAACGTTGAACATAATTTTTCAAGAATTTCTCAAAAGATTTTTCTAAATATTTCAAAATTGTGTGTTCAACACTCCCTTCCTCATATGTGGGTTTCATTTCTCAAAATTGTCATTTGTTATTTTGATCAATTTTTGAGGGGGAGCGTTTTAAAATCAAGCCTTTTAATGTTGTTGGGTACATCTCTAAAATTGTGATATTTTATGTATCCAACACATTCCGAAAATGGTTTAAAACTGTCATAAGTAATAAATTATATCGGACAAGGCATCTCAACTCCGTACCTCAACATATTTTGTGGTGTCGTTTTACTAAAAATTTGTCAAATTTTGTCTCAACACATACATATATTGTTGAGGGGGATCGACCCGACTGAAAATGTTCCATGATTTATGCGTGCACACATGTTTCTCTCCCAACGATTTCAGAAATTGTCATATTTTAATCAATTGGTATCTCTAATATTATATATTTATATTAGAGATAGGGGGAGAAAATGGGATTAAAATGTAATATATCGCAACAAGTGATCTTAAAGACTCACGTGCAACTCTTTCCTTCACATGCCCAACTATTTCGTATATCGATGCATGTGTGTAGGGGGAGCTTTTCGGAAATGTAAAACTTTCAAGTGTTAAAAGTTTTGATTTTTTATCAAACACTTTGAATGGTTTTCAATGGTTTATGGTTACGATCTATACCCAAAACAACCTACTATCCACGACGGAACGATGGAGTCAAAAGGTTGTTTAGGATAGGAAACTAAGTCTTATGATCCAACCAGAACCGGAGGGATCTACCCAAGGACATTCCATAGCTAGAAATAGTTGTCCTTAGAAAAGATGGAGTTGAATGGAGCTGAATACGGACCAATTACTTATGTTAGCACTGGAACAATCACAACAAGGTGCTAGTGATGACGTATTCGTAAGCATTGAAGGAATTGAATATTCTATGAAACCTAGGCAGAAAACGGGTCAATACATCTATTGAAGACAAGTCATCATGGACCCAGTGATGCAATGCACAACCCTTCCCAGCCATTCGAGTTTCTCTCAATAGAAACTTTTCTCATTGTCATGGAGATCAACAGGTATCTATTGACTTGCTCACTCCGAGTTAGTTAATATTGAAAAGGTGGCAGTCTGCCCCAGCCTCCGATTACCAAATGCACTTATTGAGTCTAGAGCCAAACGAGATCTTTCTATCATCTCATTAGGACACAATCGAGTCCTACGCATTATCCTTGTGATATTGCCAGAACATCTAAGTGATATGATTCACAATGAAGATGGAAATACTGCTTGAGCCAGCATTAAACAAGCTCATGGTAGGTAACTTGTGCGATTCTACATGAATCAAACTTATGAGAACTGGAAAGCAACTAAGTTTCGATTCTTAATTGATTAAAACTTGATTCCAGGTTTCTTCGCAAAATCCGTGTGATCTTGCCAGAACATTCAGAGTGACACTCATTAGTGTTCACAGTGACGAATGGAAATCCTTCCAGTGTCAACATCAAACAGCACTGCGGTAGGTGAATCGCAAGATTCTCTATGAATCAAGCTTGTGACAACTAGAAAGCAACAATGGTGCGATTCTTTTAGAATCAAACTTGTTCCAGGAATTATGAATTGACGACTCTAATCATACGGATAATTTATCCTTATGATTCACTCTTTACGTTCGAAGTCTTCTTTGAGACGGTCGAGTAAAGAGAACTGGCTACTACCGCTTGGAAACCCTGTCAAGGAGGTTCTTAATCGAATCTACCCGATCACAGGTACGGTATCTGATACCGTCTGACGGTATTCACCGACCAAAGGTAAAACGCTACCGAGTTAGGATGAAATGTTCAAAGCCATTTTATCCGTGTCTACATATGTTGCTGCATATCAAGAAGGTGGCGTAGCTGTGTACTAACCGATGTCGATTCAGAAGTCGCAAGAGCACAAGATGGCGATAATGAAGATACCTAAGAATGTAAGAATGTAATAGGTCATATTAGTCACAAGGAGCACAGATGAAGATCTCAAGCACTCAAAGTCAAATGACAAAGGCTCAAGATAAAGATCACGAAAGCATGAAGGAACAAAACCGTTACAAACTAGATCAAGACCAAGATACAAGACCAAAGCAGGAAGATCTCCTCTACAAGAATGTATTCACTCAATCATCTTATGCTTTTTAAGACTTTTAAGATGACCGATACATTGGGGGAGATTGTTAGCCGTATATTTTATATAGTCGAACAAGAATGTAATAGGTCATCTTAGTCGTTATTGGTCTTGTATTGTAACAGGTTAATCGGGAAAATCGGGCTTGGTATTTAAGCTAATATTGTATAAGTTAGGGGCGTAAGCCCAAGAAAAGCCAAGCCCGGCCCATGAACAAGCCCACTAAGGCCTATGGCCGTGGCATATAAATACCCTCTTCCATGTGTGGAAGAGGGTGTTGGTTAACATTTGTTTCTCTCTCTAAAAGTATTTAATCATCCATAATCTCTCTTAATTTCTCTCACTACTTTTCTACTCTTTATCTCTCTAAATATCATCTTATATTGTGTAATGGATTGAAGTGGGATTAACACTAGGGCTGATTTCTCAACAAATATTCTTGGTGATTCATGATCTTGAAGATAAATTTGGTGTACATCAAGGTGTTGTCCTCAAAAGACAAGTTATAGTCTTGGTTGGTAAACAAGATCATTCTTTCCATTTTCTTTGTTATTTTTGTAAATATCAAATTTACTTTATTTCCTATTGTATATGTATATGATGATATATGATGATAAAAATATTATGTGGGGATCAAGTGTTGATAAACATGGTTAAAAGGATGGAAAACCATATGTAAAAAGGTTAAAATCTTGCTTCATAAGTTGACTGTATAAACACAGTAACTAACCAAATGATAAACTGATAATATGGCATAGTGGAATCAATAAACAGTAAGTATTAGGTCTTATACACATGTGAGAGTTGGCCATGCAATGAAATCATTATAATGAGTGAGATATGATCAAAACAAAATTAGTGTATCAATCTGAGTAGTCTATTTTGTGAGGACTGTTAGGCATACTTAGACTTGGATTGAGCAGTAGCTAAAACTAAGTTATTTGTAACACATAATATGAAGATTATGTCATCCAAAAATGAGCTTCTATCTCCTTGTAGAACTCAAGATATTATAAAAATGGTGTAAGTGAAACTAAAAATCAGATTTTGTGAAATTAAAGTTTAATATTATTATTATAATAGCACTCAAATAAATATAGTATAAATTGTAAATAAAAACCCACTAAGTTATATATTACATTTATATAAATATGTACAATGATAAATAAATGGACATTTTGTGAAAATGGTAGTTTGATAAGTTTTATAAGTTATAAAACTATAAACATGATTTTTACGTCTTTTCGGCTAAAACCGTAAAATTAACGTCTTCGTCAATTAAAACTTAGACGGTCGGACCAGTCTAATGTAAACTTTTTATAACTCATATACTGATATACAAGTACCTATTACAAGTAAAAACCGATAAAACCCAAACTATATAACATATGGACATTAACAGGCCAAGTTAACTTTATTGGACTATTAATCCAACTAATTTGGCTAAACACTTATAAACTTACTTATTGGGCTTAACCCACTTGGGCCCAACATGTAAAGTATAATACTGATATTAAAAGTTTAAAATGAACTAATATAAGGTATTGGGCTTATAATAGGCTTATTGGGCCTAAAACATTTAAATTAGTAAAACTAGTAAACTAGTACAAAAGTTACCAATACATAACACTAAAATGAGTAAATGAGAATGTATAAACCCATTCGATCATCATCATATGTATATGATGATGTATAGTCCCCAGTCGGGTCATGAACCCGGCCCATGGGTACTACCCGTATCCGGCCCATCACGAATGGGTGGGAATAATGTTATTTGAGCTTATGGGCTTGGATGAACAATAACCGCACACACGTGTGCGGCCCACGGCCCGGCATGCCCGGTGCAGGGTTAGACAGAATCATACTCTTACTATGAGTAGGATTTATCTCAAAGGAGAGGATATTCACTCACCATAATTAGAAGATAACAATCAATCTAAATCAGGTGTTTATCCTTTCCTTGGGGCCGAAGCATCAGTGACAGCCCATTAGGGTTTCACTGCCTATATAAGGAACCCCCAAGGGTTCCACAAAGATATTACATTCTACACACTTTCAACTCTCATCCAATTCCTATAACCCTAACCGATTACTTACTCTCACGCTGGAGTCTAATCGTGGGAAAAATTCCCACGGTAAGCCTAACGCGTGTTGGTTTAGTGTGCAGGATCCCAACCAGATAATTCACTTGGTGTAGGAGCCGGAGTCCAGCCAACCCGAATTAAGCCTAATTCGGGTCTAGCAAGGATCACCCAACTTTTGTATCAACAAGTTGGCGCCATCTGTGGGACCATTACACTAATTTAGAGGAAAATCTCATCTCGAATTCTCAATGACGAAGGAGCATCCGCAGGGTAACCCTAGGAACACAAATCCTGGGAATCGGAAGTCCCCAGGGGAAGGAATACTCATTCCCAATCGATCCCCTAGCAACCAAGCTGGCGGACCAAACAACCGAAGTGGTCTTCAGTACATGGGCATTACAAGCATGTTATCTGTCACCCCACCACCTACTTCGCCCGTGGATAATCCTGATCCAGGGAGTGCGCCCAACCCCCCTAACAAGGAGCCGCGCAGACCATCGACTAAGGAAGAAGTAGAGGTCGAACCACTCAACGAGGAAGATCTTACTCGAGTTCTCACGTAGAACATTGAGAGGATCATCCCAGGAATTGCATCAAGATTGAACCTAGGTAGGGACCTCCAATCTAGGCTCAACTTTGGCAACGCCGGACCAGGTACCTCTTTTCAAACTCAAAGGAAGCGAAGGACACGGCCTCAGGAGCGGCACCTCTTTGAAAAAACTCCCCAACCCAGGTATGTGTTCGAACGCATAGGGGATCGTCTCATGCAAAAACTAATACAATCCCGTTTGGAGGGAGAGAGGTCCGACGGTTCACCCGAACGACCAGATTTGGAGTTAACCAGAACTAATCGCCGCACAAGCGTGTGGGATAGGATGAATACTGGGAAGAAGGATCCTGGCTCTTCTCACAAGAGCGGTCCTCACCCAAAGGATGGGGCACCGCCCCCTTCTCCGGGTCCATCAGGAGAGGACTCGGATGACCATCCACCCAAGCGTCGCCGACCTAGGCGTACTCCTCCACCACCACCAGACAATGAGGAGTACTACGGAGGCCCCTATTATCGAGAGGCGGAAGCAGAAGATCTTTACCACCCGTGGTGTGACCCTAATCTCACCCGTCCATGGGCTGATACCATGGAAGATCCTTTCACTCTCCGCATACGGAATTACTCCGAGGATACAAAGCGTCGCACACCGGCGTGTGTCAAGACTTATGATGGGACTGGTGATCCGGATGATCACCTAAAGATATTTGATACGCAGGCGAAAATTAAACGATGGCCCATGCCTATATGGTTCCAAATGTTCAATTTAACCTTGATCGGCAATGCTCGTGATTGGTTTGAGGGACTTCCTCCACGAAGCATTGATAGCTTCACTGAACTACGTACTGCATTCAAGAATAATTATACTCAGCGAAAGAAGTATAAAAGGGACCCGGTCTCATTGGCAACCGTCAAGCAACGGCCGGGGGAGTCTACGGAGGCCTTCACTGAACGCTTCAATGACGAGTGCACACTCATAAAGACAATGCCGAAACTTCTGAAAATTTCCGATTATATGTACGCCATAACAGATAGGGAATTAATCAGACGTCTCAATGACAAACGTCCAGAGAGGTATGACGACCTTATGTAAAGAGTCAGAAACTTCATAGAGGGTGAAACCGCGGTAGCCGCGGCCTATCCTTCAAAAGGAAACAACTACCGATCGAACGACCAGTCCAGGAGACAGTCGGGCGGTCAAAACAACCAAAACAGTGGGAGGGGCTCAGGTTGAAAGAGCCAAAACAAAGGAGGACGGTCGGAGGAAAAATTTACCCCTCTAAAGATGTCCTACCGGGAGATCTTGCTGACAGAAGGGGCCAATTTCCCGAGACCTCCCCCAATGACGACTCCGCTGGACCGTCGTCAAGGAAATCGATTTTGCGAATTCCACAACGACAAGGGCCATGGCACGGAGGAATGTATCTAGCTCAAGAAGCACATTGAGTCACGGATCAAGTCAGGCAAACTCAAGCATTTGGTCAAGGACTGGAATGATGGCAAAGACAACAATAAGTATGACAAGAAGGATCGCCAAAAGGACAAATCTTCAACTATATACATGATCCAATCCAGGCAGCGCCGCACAAGGCAGAAAATTAGTCAAAAATTTTCACGCGGTAGAGAAATCTCATTCCCTCCCATCACGGCAAGCGATGTGATTGATGCGCCTCTCACTATTGAGATAAGAATTGGAACACATAATGTCCGTCGTATGTATGTGGATTGAGGGTCATCAACAGAAGTACTATACGAACACTGTTTCGTATAGTTACGACAAGAAAAAAGAAGCCAATTAGTACCGGCCACGGTGCCACTCATTGGTTTTAGTGGAGACACCATCTGGCTAATAGGACAGTTGCGTCTGCTTGTAACCATTGGGAATGAAGAGCACTCCATTACGACGTGGATGAACTTTATGGTGATACGCTCATACTCTCCATACAATGGGATAATATGAAGACCAGGTATTCTGGCCATACGAGCGGTACCCTCCACGGCACACGGGATGATCAAATTCCCTGTGGAAGGAGGAATTGTCACTATCTATAACACAATCATATCAGCATCCGAGTGTCATGCCGTGACAACACCGGTTCCACCTGTTCCTCCCAAGGACAGATCACCACCTCCCAACTGGAAGGTGGCAATCCATCCTGATTACCCGGAACAAGAGGTATCCATAGGGGGAACACTCTCGGATAGCGACAAGAGGGCCATGTGCTCTCTCCTGAAAGCAAACTTAGATGTATGCGCATGGGAGCCCAAGCATATGACGGGCGTACCACGTACGATAGCAGAACATAAGCTCCAGATCCGCCAGGGATATCCTCCCGTTATGCAAAAGAAGCGCGGTCAGGCACCCGAACGCAGCCAAGTAATATTGGATGAAGTACGGAAATTGGTGGATGCAGGTATCATGCGCGAGGTATACTACCACGAGTGGTTATCCAACCCAGTCATGGTCAAAAAGAATGACGGAAGCTGGCGCATGTATGTGGATTTCACGAATCTGAACAAAGCCTGTCCACAGGACTGCTACCCGTTACCGGAGATTGACTGGAAGGTGGAATCCGTATGTGGATATCCCTTTAAGTTCTTCTTAGATGCATTTAAAGGATACCACCAGATCCAGATGGCGGAAGAGGACACAGAGAAGACGGCGTTCCATACTAGTCAAGGCGTATATTGTTATACAAAAATGCCATTCGGACTAAAGAACGCCGGGACAACATATTTGTGGCTTGTTGACAAAGCCTTCGACTCACAGATAGGCCGCAACCTGGAGGTCTATGTTGATGATTTAGTCATCAAAAGTCATACGGAGGATGCACTTCTCAGACGTCCAAGAGACGTTTGACACATTGAGGAGGATTAATATGAAGCTAAATCCAAAGAAATGCATGTTTGGGGCAACAGAAGGAATGTTCCTTGGATATATGAATGATCCAAATGGCATCAAGCCTTTCCCGGAAAAGACGGACGCAGTAATACAGTTACCATCCCCTCAGACACGGAAAGATGTGCAATCCTTAAATGGGAAGTTGGCCAGGCTAAACAGGTTCTTATCAAAGTCCGCAGAGAAGTCACTCCCCCTATTCAAAACACTCGAGAAGTGCATTAAGAAGGGAGACTTCTGGTGGAAAAAGGAAGCTGAGGAAGCCTTTGGTCAACTCAAGCAACACCTTGCATCTCTCCCCATGCTAGTAGCTCCCCGGCCCAAGGAGGAGCTCATCATGTACCTATCAGCCACACATGGAGCAATAAGTGCGGTACTTATGACGGATAGGGACACAGTCCAAACTCCGGTCTACTTCATAAGTAGAACACTACAAGGGCCGAAGTTGAATTATTCGTCCACGGAAAAATTGGTTTTGGCATTAATGTTTGCTACGAAACGGTTGCGCTGGTACTTTCAGGTGCACCCAATTGTAGTTATTACTGATCAACCAATAAAACAAGTCATCTCTAGACCAGATGTGGCCGGTAGGCTACAGAAGTGGAGCATTCTATTGGGAGAACATAACATATCTTACAGACCAAGGACGGCTGTTAAAGGCCAAATCTTGGCAGATTTCTTGATAGGAAAGCCGGATGAGGAGGGACCAATTGTACAACGAGAGGAAACTCCATCAGAACCATGTGTGTTATTTACGGACGGATCTTCGTGCACGGATGGATCAGGAGCGGGTCTCATTCTTACGAATCCGGAAGGAATGGAGTTTACGTACGCCCTACGCTTTGAGTTCACAGCCACCAACAATGAGGCAGAATATGAAGCGTTTATTGCGGGTTTAAAAATCGCCGTTAGAATGGGAGTCCGCAACCTTGAGGCCTACGTGGACTCACGGCTTGTCGCGAACCACATCCTGGGGGGGATACGTAGCTAAGGAGGATAACATGGTTCGATACTTGGAGAAAGTCAAGTCACTCATCGCGGCTTTCAGCAAGTTTCCATCAAGCAGGTACCAAGAAGTGAAAACAAGAAGGCAGACACTCTTAGCAAGATCGCGTCTACAAGTTTTGCCCACTTATCCAAGCAAGTCTTGGTGGAAATAATAAAGGAAAAGTCTATAACGGAAGGGGAAGTTGCAACTATAGTTGAGGAATATGGGCTTACATGGATTACCCCGATCTTCAACTATTTGACTAATGAAACCCTTCCAGACGAGGAAAAGGCGGCATGGCGCATCAGAAGGAAGTCGCATCACTTCGATCTTCGAGAAGGTATTCTTTACAAGCTCTCTTTCTTACAGCCGTGGTTGCGGTGTGTTGGGGCACGCCAGGCTACCTATGTGATCAGTGAGATCCATGAGGGGTTATGCGGTATGCATGCGGGCCCCCGATCTGTAGTAGCCCAAGCTCTACGCACAAGATATTATTGGCCTACCATGCATAGGGATGCACGCGACATGATTCACAAGTGTAGTGATTGCCAAGTGCACAGACCAGTACCACGACATCCGCAGCAGGAAATTACACCCATTACATCCCTATGGCCATTCTATAAGTGGGGGATTGATATCGCATGACCTTTTCCCGTAGCTGCGGGTGGAGTTATGTTCTTAATTGTCGCAATGGATTACTTTACACGCTGGATAGATGCCAAGGTAGTCAAATCCATCATAGTCAAACAAGTTAAATAGTTTGTTTGGGAAAACATCGTGTGCCGTTTTGGCTTACCAGGAGAAATCATCTCAGACAACGGGAAGCAGTTCTCGGATAATCCATTCAAGGACTGGTGCGCAACATTGAATATCAAACGGCGCTTCGCATCTTTTAAGCACCCGCAGACAAATGGTCTTGTGGAACGAGCAAATATAAGCTTGGGTGAAGGCATCAAGGCACGCCTGGAGGAACGAAGTGCCAAATGGGTGGACGAACTGCCACATGTCTATGGGCACATAGGACTATGATCAAAACAGCCAACGGGGACACCCTATTCGCATTGGCCTATTGCACTGAAGCTGTTATACCAGCAGAGATAGGAATGCCTACCATCCGCACATCAGAGGTTAATGTCGTCACAAACGACGAGCAGCTCCGGATCAATCTAGATTTGTTGGGAGAAAAAAGGGAGATGGCGGCTATCAATGAGGCCAAATCCAAGGCACGTATGAAGGCTTATTATGACGCCAAGGTTAAAGGTGTTTATTTTCCACCAGGAGATTATGTCTATCGTGCTAACGAGGCAAGTCGAGCGAAGAATACAAGAAAACTAGGCCCTAAGTGGGAAGGACCGTATGAGGTCACCGAAGCCTTAGGACGGGGCACGTACAAGTTACGTGACATGGATGGCCGCGACCTGGAACGCACATGGAATATCTGCAATCTTAAAAGGTGCTATCTTTGAAAGCTAAGGCTTCCGCATGGACACTTCGCTATATCTGGCTTCAATGAAGATCCATGTGTTCTCTTTGTTTTGTTTTTATGCTTTCTAGGTTCCTTTTTGTTTCTAGGATTTCCCATTCTTGTTAAAACAAAAAATGTAAACGTTCTAATAAAATGTCGTGGTGCCTAGCTAGCTCCACGACTAGTTTTTGTGCAAATTGTTTTTATTCTTTAGATTCTATTATAGTCATATGGATTTAGTTGTTATTATTATAATGTGCCATGTCTTATTCATATGCATTCATTTAATAACCGTACATGTACTATACGCCTCCAATCGGGGTAAGAGGATTAAGTGAACCTAATAATTAAACTTGTCACGTAAGAGGGATGCAACCCCAGTGACGCGGATCATGTATCCTTACTAGACACCTTACTCACAAGACTTTGTGATAAGTTTCCATATGACACGCTCACGTAGTGCTTTGCATGGTAAAGACGCACGCCGCACGTCTAGTAAAATTTAGACTTGGTTTTATTCTAGGTAAGACGTGACACGTCATGCGACACAGATACATGATATCTAAAAAAGAATATAAGAAAGTTTCCAAATTAACAAAATTGCCGTGACTACCACGGACTTATACATATTATGCCAAATGTTTACAAATCATAAAATGTCGTGGACATCCACGGACGAATATTTAGGTTACAAACCAAATTATCCAAGAGGTATAAAAAATTAAGGAGCACCTTACATGGGGGGGGGGAGAAACCTACCTATCTCCCATTGCTCCCCAGCCAGACATGGCAATATCTCACCACGTTCTTTCCGCTCCAGAGCTTGAGCCACATTCATCTCCAGCACCTCGCTTAATGGCTATTCACCAACTACGATTCTGGTAACATCTTCATAAATGGGAAGAGTGAGGTGGCTGGGTAAGGGAGTGAAGGGAGACCGGGAATGTCCCTCGTCTTGAGAAAATGCACCAAGATATAGTTTCTCCATAATCTCCTTGTTAGATGCATCTTTTTTGGCTTCCAGCTCGGCCAAGAAAGGGTAGTGGAGATCTCGCATTGCGACAATAGAAGCAGTCATCTTTTCAGCAGCTCTGGTGTTGAAGAAGGCATGCTTTGTGAAGTTTTGCTTCTTCCTTATTAGCTCTGCGGCCATGACCATTCCTTCATGACGACCGTGGTCGATGCCATCTGACACGAGGCCCGCAAACTGCTGAACAAAATGGGGGGATTCCAACACCTTGGTAACGGCTAAACGAGTCCCGTGACCCACCATCCACCTACGGCCGGCAATGGCTGATAGTATTTGGGGGTATAGCACATCTTCACGCTCAGAGATAAGGGCATTCAATAGAAAATATTTCTGGGTGGACGCCTCCTTCAATTGTTCGGTCATGGCCCTCTCATAAGCAAGCTCTTCTTTTAGTTTCTCCCCACCCTTGATCAACGCATGGGCGTCCTCAAGCTTCTTTGTGAGTATGGATACTTGGTCGGAGGAGGACATAGCTGAAGCTTCTGTCGCGGTCACTTGTATGTGATAAATCAATTATTAGAATGGTTGCTATTACGGCATAGGCGTGATGCGGTGCGGATACATACCTTGGCTATTGCAGCCTCAAGTTCAGTCTCGAGCTTGGCTACATGTTGGTCTTGAGCATTGGCATGGGCCGATTGTTCTTTAACAGTCGCCTCGGCAGTAGCAAGCTGGGACTGGAGGGTGGCAATCTGGGACTCATTTTCTTCAATCATCTTCTCTCTTCGACCAACCTTCCTCTTCAGGGACTCAACATGCTCTAAAGCAGCCTCAAATCTTACTCTCATAGAAGTGCCCATGGCCATCAGATGAACCAAGGCGCCGTTGTATTCATCCACCAGATCTGCATGGTTTAGTGCATTCACATCTCGTACCAGCACAGGGGGGATGCAGTTATTAAGATAATCACGACACTCCTCGGCCTCTCTCATCCGTGAAGCGGTGGTGATCTTCCAGTCGGGGTTGAACTGCTTATGAGGGCCAGACACCGGGACCTCTTGGGAGGCTATGGGGGTACCTTCCTCAAAGGAGGGGCCGGATCTGGTTGCGGCTGTATACAACGCAGGTTCTTTCTCCATCTCCTTCTCTTTCCCCTTATCTTTCCGTGCATCTGGGGGAGGGGCGGTACCAGCTTGTTCATCTCTACAAACAACAATTGGAATAAGTATTAAGTATTGTTTGAGGAAATCGTAGCTCTTACTTGGATTATGGATATTTTGAGTAAACAAATGCGGTAGACTTACACGTTAGTCCCTTCTAGTTCTGATGTAGTCGGGGGAACTTGAGTGTCGGGCTCGGCATCGGTCAGCGGCACGACCGGATCCACAGGTGCGGCCCGCACTGTTTCGGAGGCTTGGGTGGTGCTCCCAAAAGATTTATAGCGGGGGTGGTCCTCGCGCAGTTTTTTGGGTGGGGCATTTTGTTTACCAACCTCAGCCTGGGCAACCCTTCGTACCCGCTTGTTCTTCCTACGGCTACGCTTAGGGGCGGGTTGGGCTTCTTCTTCATCTTCTTCTTCATCTACTTGTTGCATTTCCTCCTCGTCAGCGCCCAACATTTGGCGAAGACTGTAGGTGGTCCTCTCAATGTTGTCACCTTGCTCTTCCCCGTGTGCGGGGGTAGCAGTCTTAGGCGGCGAGGAGGGCCCGACTTCATCTTCAAGCATCATGTTATCACCATCCTCGTTGTCGAAATCCACGGGGGTTCTCAGGAGTGTTGTTTTTCTTCTTCTGAATGGGGATCTGGTATGGCTTCCAGAGAAACTGTCACGTTATGGGTATGCTCGAGGAGGGTTAGCTCGTTCTCACGTCTGGGATGGGATCCCTCTGGTATAAGCTTTGGATCACCTTGACGAAGGATTCCATAGAAGTTCATTTCTGCCAAAATAAATGAAATATATTGGTTATAGTAAATAGGTGTGTGTACGTCTTGGATGTGCGGATGCTATACCTACCTTCACCATGCCTCCTCCAAAACACAGGATATCTGTTGGACGAGCCGAAGTAATTGCGGCTAATCCCTAGCAAACAGAGGAATGATTCGGGTAGGTTTCTATGGAACCCTGTTCTATTCCTATCCATTTCTTGGGAATGTTGGGGATTATATGTACCGGGTTCGCGGAGGAGGGTCAGGAGATAATCTATGTCTAAAGACATAATCGGCCGACCACACTATTGAATCGATGAAAAAGTAATGGTCGTACCAGTTTTTCAGTGAGTCAATGGCCTTATTATGGGATGTAGGACTGCTTGGGGATCGTTTCTTAAAGGATAGCCGAGCATTTACTAAACTAGGGGTGTAAAATAGCCGGAATAGCTCTACGGTTGGAGGGATTCTTCTTGTGCGACAAAGGATTTCAAACTGGCTGACCTTACATGCGCCTATACAGTACAATTGCGTGATATGTACATCATAATATCCTAAGAGATCTACAAGGAAATGGGTGAAAGGAATGCGGTAGTTGGCCGCATCAAAAAGACGAGTGTATAGGCCAATCTTTCCTTGAGGAGCCTCAGTTATGAGTTCCCCTGCACCAGGGAGAGAAGGGTATAGGTTGTTGGGAATGAAGTACTCGGTGCAAAAGTGATCTAATTGCTCCTGGGTCATTACATTAAGCACAGATCCAATAGAGGGGTTGTTTCTTTGAGCCATTACTAAATAAAAGAGTTAAGGGCGTGGTATTCTAACCTGCGTAGGAAGGGATCCGTGCGTAAGAAGGTGTTGATAAAAGGAAAGCTTTAATGGTAGAAATGAAGGTGATAACTGTGTGTTATACACAGCCGTATGGGGAGCTTATTTATAGGGTTGCATTGAGAGTCATGGTCTGTTGGATGTATGACACATGTTTGCCACTATCTAACATCGTGTGGTTAGGGTTTAAGTGGCAAGTGAAAGGTCAGGTGGGGCCCACGGGTCACTTCTGACTCAGAGGTTTACGTCGCTCGAGGTTCTGTCTGTTTCCACTTTTTCAGTCAAGTGGCAGGTGAACAGTCATTTATGTCGGGATATGCGGTCATACGTAAGACCATATTTAATGCTGCATTTAATTTGTCCCGGTCGTCACTTGCGGCTGGGGTATCATTGGAGTTGAATCCATGAAAGGTTGCCACGTGCGGGCGAAACAATTTTTTTTAAAATTTATCATTTCTTACAGATCTTTATTGGTACGTCCGTGGAGCATCTTGATAGTCTAGAGGTTACGCCTACGGCTGTAACAACTAGACTGAGGGGGGACATGATGACGTATAGTCCCCAGCCAGGTCATGAACCGGGCCCACGAGTACTACCCGTATCCGGCCCATCACGAATGGGTGGGAATAATGTTATTTGAGCTTATGGGCTTGGATGAACAGTAACCACACACACGTGTGCGGCCCACTGCCCGGCATGCCTGGTGCAGAAAGTTAAAGGTATTCGATGCGACAATGGAACCGAGTTTAAAAATAGAGACCTGATCGCACTTTGAGATTTTCTTACCTTGATAGAGAATCAGTTGTCCAAGAAAGTTAAAGGTATTCGATGCGACAATGGAACCGAGTTTAAAAATAGAGACCTCATCGCACTTTGCAATGGTAAGGGCATCAAAAGAGATTATAGTGCTGCTAGGACTCCTCAACAGAATGGTGTGGCAGAAAGAAAGAACCGGACACTAATAGAAGCAGCAAGAACTATGCTTGCCGATTCCAAGCTTCCGACCATGTTCTGGACAGAAGCTGTTAATACGGCCAGTTATGTTTTGAATAGGGTGTCTATTACCAAT
Organism: Glebionis coronaria; assembly: GCA_025667525.1. NCBI lineage: Eukaryota > Viridiplantae > Streptophyta > Magnoliopsida > Asterales > Asteraceae > Glebionis > Glebionis coronaria. Next base: position 123,582 of record JANFOE010001677.1, on the reverse strand, counting down.
CCACACAAGAAAACACCTTATGAGCTGCTCTCGGGCAAAGTTCCAAATATTGCTCATTTGAAGCCTTTTGGGTGTCCAGTCACCATTCTGAATACTAGTGACTATTTGGGGAAGTTTGATGGCAAGGCTGATGAAGGATATATTGTGGGATATTCAGCTCATTCTCGGGCGTATCGTGTCTACAATCTTCAAGCCAAACGGATAGTTGAAACTATTAATCTCAGGTATTTTGAGGAGAAGACAAACATTCAAGGAACAGGTCCAGAATGGTATTTTGATCTTGATTATCTTAGTGATTCGTTAGGATATTTTCATTTCAAAACTAACCATGATGCAGGACCACAAGTGTTTGCAACTTCTAGTACTGGTGTTCCTTCTAGTCTTTCTGGTTCAGATGATGAGGATGACATTTTTGTGGTTCCATCCTATTCCACCACGGTTTCTCCTACTCCTCCTAGTGATGCAACTCCATTGGAAGTACAGGATTCCCAAGCAGCTCTTGATACTCTTCTCAAGCAACAACAAGAAGCTACTAAAGCGGCGGCTCAAGGTAGTTTTGAGTTTCCCTTAGTTGAGCCTACTGACAAAGATGCTCCTAGTACTCCAGCTTCTGCTCCTAGTGCTAGTCACTCACCTACTGGTACTCCGGCTAGTGAGTCTGCTTCAAATATACGTTTCTCCAGTCCTTCTGATTTGGGGAATCATGAAAAGAAGTCTTCTACCAAGCTGGATGATATACATAAACAACCAGTAGACGGGATTTTCCAAAATGCTTCATATGATGCTGATTTCGTTGGTGATCTCGGTAACATGGCACCAGAAGTGGAGGTTTCTTCCAATCCAGTCTTGCAATCACATAAAGACCATCCCACCACTCAAATTATTGGAGATCCTGGTTCTACCGTCAAGACACGCAGAATGCAGCAGAAGGCCTCGTTTGATCATCATGCTCTTGTGGGCTATATTGAGGATCAAAAGCGTAATAATCATACGGACTTTCAACACTGTTTGTTTGCTTGTTTTCTCTCACAGGTGGAACCTAGGTCTGTTTCTCATGCTCTTGAGGATCAAAGTTGGGTGGAGGCTATGCAGGAGGAAATGCAGCAATTCTTGTTTCAGAATGTTTGGGTTCTGGTTGACTTACCAGATGGGAAGACAGCTATCAATACCAAATGGATTCTTAAAAACAAGAAGGATGCACGGGGAATTGTTTTCAGAAATAAAGCTAGGCTTGTCGCACAAGGACACACTCAAATTGAGGGCATTGATTATACTGAAGTCTTTGCGCCAGTTGCAAGGATTGAGGCCATTCGTCTGTTTTTGGCTTTTGCTTCGTATGTTGGCTTTACGGTGTTCCAGATGGATGTCAAGAGTGCGTTTCTCTATGGAAAAATTGACGAAGAAGTGTATGTTACTCAACCTAAGGGGTTTGTTGATCCACTTCATCCAAAGAAAGTCTACAAGGTGGTCAAGGCTCTTTATGGGTTACATCAGGCTCCTAGAGCTTGGTATGAGCGTCTCTCCACTTTCTTGTTAAAGAATGGCTATAGAAGAGGTACTATTGACAAAACACTATTTCTTCGGCGGAACTCCAAGGATATTATCCTTGTTCAGGTTTATGTGGACGACATTATCTTTGGTTCTACTAGGAAGGAGTGGTGTGATGAGTTTGAACACTTGATGAAAGGCGAATTTCAGATGAGTGCCATGGGAGAACTGTCATTTTTCCTTGGTCTTCAGGTCAAGCAACAATCGGATGGGATTTTCATCAGTCAAGATAAGTATGTTCATGAGATTCTTCAAAAGTTTGACATGGATCCTCTTCGACCAGCAGCAACTCCTTATGAAGTTGCTAAAATCAAACTTAAGAATGAGCCAGATCCACCCGTAAATGTTCATATGTACAGGTCTATGATTGGCTCTCTCATGTATTTGACTGCATCACGTCCGGATATTATGTTTGCAGTAAGTGCTTGTTCTAGACACCAGGTGACTCCAACGGTTTCGAACTTAAATGCAGTAAAGAAGATTTTCAAGTATATCAAGGCTCAACCAAAATTGGGTCTATGGTATCCTAGAGAATCCCCATTTGTACTTGAAGCATACAGTGATAGTGATTATGCTGGTGCTAATAATGATAGGAAGTCTACTACTGGTGGTTGTCAATTTTTGGGTCGTCGACTTATTTCATGGCAATGTAAGAAACAGACAATCGTAGCTACTTCTTCAACATAAGCTGAATATGTGGCTGCTGCTAGTTGCTGTGGTCAAGTTTTATGGATCCAAAATCAGATGTTGGACTATGGGTTCAATTTTATGAATACCAAAATTTTTATTGACAATCAAAGCACTATTTGTATTGTGAAGAATCCTGTATTTCATCAGCGGACGAAACATATTGAGATTCGGCATCATTTTATACGCGATGCCAATGAGAAGAAGCTGATACAGGTTCTTAAAGTTCATACGGATGACAATGTTGCTGATTTGCTGACTAAAGCTTTTGATGGTCCTCGGTTTAACCACTTGGTGGTTCATATTGGGATGGTCAATCCTTGAGGTCTAGGATTGAGGGGAGGCAACGCCTAAGGGGAGGCTTTGTGTATATATTAGGTCCGTCTAACGTATTCATAGTATTTAACAACATAATTTCTTGGTTATGGTGGTGTGTGGTGCTTCTGATGGAGAATTTTTGCTCTCTTCTGATGGATATGGTCTTACATGACTGGCTTCTGGTCCTTTTTGGTCAGCTTCTAGTTATGATTGGATGCTTTTTGGTGGTTTCAAATCCTTCCAAGTCTAGTGGTGTTTGGCTATGGGTACTGGTACTGGTCTGGCTACTGTTCATTCCTTTTGTCCTTTATTAATCACGTTTTGCTCCTGGTCCGACTATTGTGCACTTTGACTTTTGGTCAACGCTTCCAATACTGATATTTACAAGTTTGAATTCACCAAATAAATTGGGGGTAAGTTATTATGTTAAAAAGGGCAAGTGGTTAGTATGCCATTATGGCTTAATTTGAAAGGGCAACCCCCCATTAATAGGGGTCAATGAACAGTTACTATTTTCTTCCTATATGGTCAACATACACTCATTACAATTAAAACACACACAAAAACCGCTTCTACTCCTCTCATCCCAATCTACATCCTTCTTCAATCCATTCATCAAGATCCATGGCTGCTCTTGCTTATCAACCTGCTCATAATCGTGTTGCTTATCTGGGTGATGGTCCTAATAGTGAACATTTTACTGATATCTTGGAGTTTATTGAAGCTTCAAACTTAACGTATGCATTTACTGTTTGTCCTACCATATATGATAGTGTGGTACGTCAATTTTGGGCGTCTGCTGAACTTGTGAATGTGGCTGGACGTCCACGAGCAATCCATGCTACCATAGATGGACGTGCTTATGTGGTCACTGAAGCATCTATTCGCTCTTCTCTTCATCTTCAGGATGAGGGGGGTGTTGTATCCCTTCCAAATTCGGAAGTATTAGAGGGTATGGCTGCCATAGGTTATGAACATGGGGGGAAGTTTAACTTCCAAAAGAATAGGTTTTCCCCTCAGTGGAAGCTTCTGGTTCACTATTTAATCCATTGTTTGAGTCCCAAGTCGGGGAGTTGGGATGCGTTCCCTACTCCTTTGGCTACTGGTCTTATATGTTTAGCTCAGGGTAGAGTGTTTAACTTTTCACATTATTTATTTGAAGGGATGGCTAGTAATTTTGTTAGCCCTATATTTTATATAGTCGAACAAGAATGTAATAGGTCATCTTAGTCGTTAAAAGGTCTTGTATTGTAATAGGTTAGTCGGGAAAACCGGGCTTGGACTTTAAGCTAATATTGTCTAAGTTAGGGGCGTAAGCCCAAAAGAAAGCCAAGCTCGGCCCAAGATGAAGCCCACAAAGGCCTTAGAGCCGTGGGGTATATAACCCTCTTTCACATGTGAAAGAGGGTGTTGGTTCATTTCATTAACACACATAGTTTTAGTGTAAACCTTCCACTTCTCTCTCTACTTTCTCTTTCTACTTTTCTTCTCTTTCTCTCTCTAAGAATCTTGTGTTATGGATTGAATGGGAATAACATTTGGTATCAAGAGCCTATAGTGGATAGGTGATTATAGATTCGTATGTGGTGTTCTTGATTTTTCGTGGTTTTTTTGATTCATTTCTCACGTCCCATTTCTCTTTTCGTGTTTTTATGGTCTTTTCTTGATACGAATCATCTACATACTAGTAGTAGTGATTTGGGTATCTTGGTTTTGGCTAAAACACAAATTTTTTGGATCAAAAGTTGCGAAATTTCTTGTTTTTCTTCATTCCGAAATTCAAGCAAGTGCTACCATCGGAAAGTACAAATTGTACTTGGGCTTCCATCGCAATAACCTTACCATCGGAAAGGGTTTGGTTCTACATTGCGATCGTTTGATTTTGTTACTTATTCCGATCTGGCATTCCGATCGTACTTTGCGATCTGGATTCCGACGGGTATAAGGAAGTACTTTATGTCGTTACTCTGCTTGAACTTTGTCAGCCACATTGCGATCTGAGCATTGCGATCTGAGTATTCCGATAGACTTTGCGATCTGAGTATTCCGATAGACTTTGCGATCTGAGTATTCCGACAGGCTTTGCGATCTGAGCATTGCGATAGAGCATTCCGATCTGAAAGTACATTGCGATAATACATTCCGATCTGAACATTGCGATAGAACATTCCGATCTGAACATTCCGATGGACATTTCGATGGATATTTTGTTTGAGTAATTTTTAGACTTAGCCACTATCTAGACTAGTTTCGGAACGTAGTTTACACGAAGATTAAAAAAAAAAAAAAAAAAAAAAAAAGTTAAAAATTTTTAGGTCAGGTAAAATCAAATTTTTTCCCTACTAGTTTTTGGCTATTTCTAACTCAAATTCAAAATTTGGCGATACAAAATTTTTCGGCTTACCGTTTTGTCAGACTGAGGAATTTATTGTCGGACTGAGAAAAATTTTTTTCTGGAAATTTCGGAATTTCAATTTTAACCACACATCATCACAACAAATCCACTAAGATCTGCAATTCATCCACAAGTATTCACCATGTCTAACAACAACATCAACATTGCAACTGCTGATCAAATTCGTTTGGAACAAGGTGGCAACGGTAACCCACCTGTGCTCACTGCCGGTTGCTACGTTCAATGGAGATCTCGTTTTCTTAGATTTCTCGATGGAAAAGAAAACCGAACTGCTCTTCGTCACTGCCTTGAGAACCCACCTCCAGTTTTTGAATTCAAACCAATTACAACACAGGCAGAGGATGGTACTTCATCAACTATACGAGCTATGGAGGATTTTGACACATGTTCTGCTGAGAAAAAGAAACTCCTCCAAGCTGAAGCTGATGCTGTAAATTTCATACTCACTGGAATTGATAATGATATCTATTCCACAGTTGATGCATGTCCTAATGCTATGGAAATGTGGAATGCAATTCATCGATTGAAGCAAGGTGAGTCAATCAATGTTCAAGATCTCGAGACTAATCTACTTTGGGAGTTTGGAAAATTCACATCTGAAGATGGTGAATCCATTGACTCATATTACTCGAGATTCTACAAAATGATGAATGAGCTTGTAAGAAATCAGTGCACCATCTCCAATCATCATGCCAATGTTCAGTTTCTACTTCAACTCAAACCGGAATGGCAAAGGTTTGTGACTTTGGTCAAACAAAGGGAGGATATCAAGACTATATCTTACCACAAACTTTATGATATCTTGAAACAACATCAGAATGAAGTGAATGAACTAAGGGCTGAAAAGGCAGAACGGTCTGCTAATTCTATTGCTTTTGTGGCTGCTACTTCAACAAAACCCGTTCCCCGTCAACAACCACCTACTCATTCCTCAAAGTCATCAAGCTCATCCACCAAACCTCTAGCTGTTGCTAAACACAAAGCAAAAGCAATTGTCCCCACTCCACCTCCAAAGTATGACACCGAGTCAGATGGAGACAGTGATGATGAACAAACTTCAAGGGACAAGAAGATTGAAGAACTCATGTCTTTACTCACCACAACTTATAAGAAGATCTACAAACCTACCAACAACAACCTCAGATCATCATCCAATGCTAGATATAAGGAAGTTGATCATGCACCTAGGTATGATCGTGATGCTAGGTATGATAATCAGAGGATGCTGAATCAAGTTGGGGCTAGAGATACTGTAGGCACTCCGGTGGTGCAGAAGACTGGGATTCAATGCTTCAACTGCAAGGGATTTGGTCACATGGCTAGGGAATGTAAGAAGCCAAAACGAGTTAAGGATTCGGGATATCACAAGGAAAAGATGTTGCTGTGCAAGAAAGAAGAAGCAGGAATTCCACTAACAGCAGATGAAGTTGACTGGCGTGATGACACTGATGATGAAGCCGATGATCAAGAGTTAGAGGCACATTATGTGTACATGGCAAAGATTCAAGAAGTGATCCCAGAGACTGATGATACTTCTGGACCCATCTATGATTCTGAGCCACTTGAAAAGCTCGTCGAACTCATCCTATTCATAATGGACTCCGGGTGCACAAAGTACATGACGGGCAATCTCAAGCTTCTCATTAACTTCGTGGAGAAGTTTCTGGGTACGGTACGGTTTGGAAATGATCAATTTGCACCGATACTCGGATATGGAGACTTGGTTCAAGGGAATATCACTATAAAACGGGTTTATTACGTCGAGGGACTGAATCACAATTTATTCTCGGTTGGTCAATTTTGTGATGCGGATTTGGAAGTGGCTTTTCGGAAATCTACTTGCTATGTTAGAGACTACGATGGGAATGACCTTCTTAAGGTTCTCGTGGTTCTGATCTCTACACAGTAACTCTTCAAGACACATCTTCAACAAATCCAATTTGCTTAATGGCTAAAGCATCATCATCTCAAGCATGGTTATGGCATCAACGATTGTCACATCTCAATTTTGACACCATCAACTTGCTTTCTAAGAATGATATTGTGACCGGTCTTCCTAAGTTGAAATTCGTCAAAGACCATCTTTGTTCTTCTTGTGAGTTGGGGAAAGCAAAACGGAAGTCTTTCAAAACAAAGACCACCCCTAGCTCAAAAGGACGATTGGAACTTCTACACATGGATTTATGTGGTCCCATGCGTGTAGAGAGTATTAACGGGAAAAAGTATATTCTAGTGATTGTTGATGATTACTCTAGATACACATGGACTTTCTTCTTAAGGTCCAAAGATGAAACACCAGAGGTTCTCAAAAACTTTCTCAAGATGATACAACGCAATCTTCAAGCTCAAGTCTTAACCGTAAGAACGGATAGGGGTACTGAATTTTTGAACAAGAACTTGCAATCTTACTTTCAAGAAGAAGGCATCGAACATCAAACGTCTATTGCTCGAACTCCTGAACAAAACGGCGTTGTCGAAAGGCGGAACCGTACTTTGGTTGAGGCTGCTCGAACAATGCTCTCTGCTTCAAAATTACCGCTATTCTTCTGGGCTGAAGCAATTGCAACTGCCTGTTATACTCAGAATCGTTCTCTCGTTATCCCTAGACATGAAAAGACACCTTACCACATCATCAATGGTAGGAAACCTACTGTGAAATTCTTTCATGTATTTGGATCTTTATGCTACATCCTTAAAGACGGTGAGAATCTCGACAAGATGAAAGAAAAAGGTGATGCATGTATTTTTGTGGGGTATGCTACATTGTCGAAAGGATATCGGGTCTATAACAAGAGAACAAAGATCATTGTCGAAACAATTCATGTGAACTTTGACGAATTGCCACAGATGGTACTTGATCACAACAGCTCTAGTCCCGCACCTCAATGTCCAGCAATGGCACCTACTCACAACAGTGTACGTCCCGTGCAAGAATGTCAACAAAGTACTCCTACAGCAGAATCGACGGATACGACACATATGAATGAGTTGGTTGATTTATATGATCCAATGTTTGATGAATATTACTATGGAAACAATCAAGTTGTGTCAAAGCCTTCCGCTATCACCACTACTGATGCACCCGAACAAAATCAACAAGACACAACTGCCTCTACTTCAGCAACCGTTGCTCAAGAGACTATTCCATTGGTTACTCAACAAACTCAAGAAACTATCATACAACCAACATCACCAACCGTCAATGTTGAAGGAGGAAACAACAATCAAGCAATCGATGCACAACCTGACGATGAAGAATTTATCAATCCGTTCGGTACACCGGTACACGAAGTCGGAGAGTCTTCTAGTCAACATGTTGATCCGTCCAACATGCATACATTCTACCAACCATATCCATCCACTCACCATTGGACACGTGATCATCCATTAGAGCAAGTCATTGGAAATCCTTCACAACCGGTTCGAACACGCAGACAACTTGAAACCGATGGCGATGTGTGTATGTATGCACTCACCGTGAGTTCAACTGTACCTACAAACATCAAACAAGCCATGACTGATCATGCGTGGATTGAATCAATGCAAGACGAAATTCATCAGTTTGAACGCCTAAATGTTTGGGAACTTGTTGACCGACCCTATGGAATGTCAATTTTAGATTTCAAATGGATCTGGAAAAACAAACTGGATGAAGAACAAACCATCATCAAAAACAAATCTCGTCTTGTGGTTAAGGGATACCGTCAACAAGAAGGCATAGACTACGATGAATCATTCGCTCCAGTCGCTCGTTTGGAAGCAGTCAGGATATTCCTTGCTTATGCTGCACATAAGGGCTTCACGGTTTTTCAGATGGACGTTAAAACAGCTTTTCTCAACGGTCATTTGAAGGAAGAAGTGTATGTGAATCAGCCGGAAGGATTCGTCGATCCTCATCATCCTGACAAAGTCTATCGTCTCAAGAAGGCTGTATATGGACTTAAACAAGCTCCCAGGGCATGGTACGAAGAACTTTCAAACTTCTTGGTGTCCAAAGGATTCTCCAAAGGTTCTATTGATCCTACTCTCTTTACTAATAAATACGGGGATGACATAATGCTGGTGCAAGTTTATGTTGATGACATTATTTTTGGTTCTACGAACCCAAAACTTTCAAAACGTTTTGAAAAATTAATGCACAGCAGATTTGAAATGTCAATGATGGGGGAGCTAAAATTCTTTTTAGGCCTCCAGATTCATCAATCCCCACGTGGTATCTTCATTAACCAAGCTAAGTATGCTCAAGAGATACTTAAAAAGCATGGTATGACCTCATGTGCTCGCGTTGGTACACCATTGTCGACCACATCCCTAGATGCTGACTTGTACTCATATCCCGTAGATCAAACGCGATATCGCAGTATGATCGGGTCACTTATGTACCTTACAGCCAGCAGGCCTGATATTCATCATGCCACATGCTATTGTGCACGATATCAAGCCAGACCTACTCAAAAGCACCTCAAAGAGGTTAAACGGATCTTTCGGTACCTTAAGAATACCATTCACATGGGACTCTGGTATCCGAGGGAAACCGGTTTTCATCTAACGGCTTTTTCAGATTCTGATCACGCAGGTTGTCTTGATAGTCGTAAAAGCACTTCTGGTAGCATACAATTTCTAGGGGAAGACAAGCTTGTCAGTTGGTCGTCAAAGAAGCAGGATTGCACTTCGCTCTCATCAGCTGAAGCAGAATATGTGGCTCTATCCGCGTGTTGTGCTCAAGTCCTCTGGATGAGAACTCAACTCACGGATTATGGCTTCCACTTTGATAAAATACCTATGTATTGTGACTCAAAGTCGGCCATAGCCATATCTTGCAATCCGGTTCAGCACTCCCGCATCAAGCACATCGATGTCAGATATCACTTCATCAAGGAACAAGTGGAACGTGGCATCGTGGAATTATACTTTGTCAAGACTGAGTACCAGCTGGCAGACTTGTTTACAAAAGCTCTATCGAAAGATAGGTTTGCGTATCTCGTTGGCCGTCTTGGTATGAAGTATATGACTCCAGAAGACTTGGAGGTTTTGGCAAATGAAGCTGCTTGATTTTTCTCTCATAATGACTTCTAGGCGCATCACAGCTTAGAACTCGGACCTCAACTAAGGAAAGTTTATCTCGGACGATAAATTATCCTTCTCAACGAGAAATTCATATTTCTCGGTCATGAGCTTCTCATAAAAACATTCAAAGTTTTTAAGTTCATGAAAACGATTTCTAAGTAAATGTCAGCTTAGAACTCGAACTTCAACTTAAGGAAAGTTTATCACGGATGATAACTTATCCTTCACAACGGGAAATTTATTTTTCTCGGTCATGAGCTAGTCACAAAACAATCAAAGTTTTGAGCTCATGAAAAACGGACCCGAAAGGGGAGTGTACGTTTTAGTGCGCTTTCCCTAAGCAATAGAAGAGAAGTCTTCTATCTTGATTATTTTAAAACCGTTGAACACAATTTTTCAAGAATTTCTCAAAAGGTTTTTCTAAATCTTTCAAAATTGTGTGTTCAACACTCCCTTCCTCATAAGTGGTTTTTATATCTCAAAATTGTCATATGTTATTTTTGATCAATTTTTGAGGGGGAGCGTTTTAAAATCAAGCCTTTTAATGTTGTTGGGTACATCTCTAAAATTGTCACATTTTACGTATCCAACACATTCCGAAAATGATATAAAATTGTCAAATGTAATATATTATATCGGAAAAGGCATCTCAACTCCGTACCTCAACATATTTTGTGGTGTCGTTTTTCTAAAATTTTGTCAAATTTTGTCTCAAGACACACATATATTGTTGAGGGGGAGCGACCCGACTGAAAATGTTCCATGATTCATGCGTGCACACATGTTTCTCTCCCAACGATTTTTCGGAAAATGTCATATTTTAATCAATTGGTATCTCTAATATTATATTTTTATATTAGAGATAGGGGGAGAAAATGTGATTAAAATGTAATATATCGCAACATGTTATCTTAAAGACTCAAGTGCAACTCTTTCCTTCACATGCCAAACTATTTCGTATATCGATGCATGTGTGTAGGGGGAGCTTTTCGGAAATGTAAAACTTTCAAGTGTTAAAAGTTTTGTTTTTTATCAAGCACTTTGAATGGTTTTCAATGGTTTTATGGTTACGATCTTTACCCAAAACAACCTACTATCCACGACGGAACGATGGAGTCAAAAGGTGGTTTAGGATAGGAAACTAAGTCCTATGATCCAACCAGAACCGGAGGGATCTACCCAAGGACATTCCATAGCTAGAAATAGTTGTCCTTAGGAAAGATGGAGTGGAATGAAGCTGAATGCGGACCAAGTACTTAAGTTAGCACTGGAACAATCACAACAAGGTGCTAATGATGACGTATTGGTAAGCATTGAAGGAGTTGAATATTCTATGCAACTTAGGCAGAAACCGGGTCAATACATCTATTGAAGACAAGTCATCATGGACCCAGTGATGCAATGCACAACCCTTCCCAGCCATTCGAGTTTCTCTCAAAAGAAACTTGTCTCATTGTCACGGAGATCAACACGTATCTATTGACTTTCTCACTCCGAGTCAGTTAATATTGAAAAGGTGGCAGTCTGCTCCAGCCTCCGATTACCAAAATGCACTTATTGAGTCTAGAGCCAAACGAGATCAATTTATCATCTCATTAGGACACAATCGAGTCCTACGCATTATCCTTGTGATATTGCCAGAACATCTGAGTGATACGATTCACAATGAAGATGGAAATCCTGCTTGAGCCAACATTAAACAAGCTCATGGTAGGTAACTTGTGCGATTCTACACGAATCAAACTTGTGAGAACTGGAAAGCAACTAAGTTTCGATTCTTAATTGATTCAAACTTGATTCCAGGTTTCTTCGCAAAATCCATGTGATCTTGCCAGAACATTCAGAGTGACACTCATTAGTGTTCACAGTGACGAATGGAAATCCTTCCAGTGTCAACATCAAACAGCACTGCGGTAGGTAACTCGCAAGATTCTCTATGAATCAAGCTTGTGACAAACTGGAAAGCAACAATGGTGCGATTCTTTTAGAATCAAACTTGTTCCAGGAAATCTGAATTGACGACTCTAATCAGACAGATAATTTATCCTTATGATTCACTCTTTACGTTCGCAGTCTGCTTTGAGACGGTCGAGTAAAGAGAACTGGCTACTACAGCCGGGAAACCCTGTCAAGGAGGTTCTTAATCGAATCTACCTGATCACAGGTACGGTATTTAATACCGTTTAACGGTCTTCACCGACCGGAGGTAAAACGCTACCGAGTTAGGGTGAAATGTTCAAAGCCATTTCATCCGTGTCTATATATGTTGCTGCATATCAAGAAGGTGGCGTAGCTGTGCAACCGATGTCGATTCAGAAGTCACAAGAGCACGAGATGACGATAATCAAGATACCTAAGAACGTAAGAATGAAATAGGTCATCTTAATCACAAGGAGTACAGATGAAGATCTCAAGCACTCAAAGTCAAACGACAAAGGCTCAAGATAAAGATCACGAAAGCATGAAGGAACAAAGCTGTTACAAACAAGATCAAGACCAAGATACAAGACCAAAGCAGGAAGATCTCCTCTACAAGAATGTATTCACTCAATCATCTTATGCTTTTTAAGCTTTTTAAGATGACCGATACATTGGGGGAGATTGTTAGCCCTATATTTTATATAGTCGAACAAGAATGTAATAGGTCATCTTAGTCGTTAAAAGGTCTTGTATTGTAATAGGTTAGTCGGGAAAACCGGGCTTGGACTTTAAGCTAATATTGTCTAAGTTAGGGGCGTAAGCCCAAAAGAAAGCCAAGCCCGGCCCAAGATGAAGCCCACAAAGGCCTTAGAGCCGTGGGGTATATAACCCTCTTTCACATGTGAAAGAGGGTGTTGGTTCATTTCATTAAACACATAGTTTTAGTGTAAACCTTCCACTTCTCTCTCTACTTTCTCTTTCTACTTTTCTTCTCTTTCTCTCTCTAAGAATCTTGTGTTATGGATTGAATGGGAATAACAAATTTGTCCACTGCGGGTTCTAGAAAAAAATTTCTTATGTACCCTAGGTTTATTCAAGAAATACTTGTTTGCATTCCACGTGATAGGGCTGAGCATGTACCATCTAAACTGACAGCGAAAGTGTATTACAACATGATGCATGGGTTTACTGGGTATTGGAGGCCCCTGACTGAAGCCATGATAGGTTTGGCTCAGGGTCCTATAGGTCAGGAGGAGGAGGCTCCTGAGTTGGTTGTGTTAGATGATGACCCCATGGAGGAGGAGGAGGCTCCTGCTGGTGATGCCACTCATGTGGTAGAGGAGGAGCTAGTTGAGGAGGTGGTGGTTGAACAACCATCCCCTCCCAAGGCTGGTCCTTCCTCAGCTCCACACAGGTCTCCATTTGTGGAGACTCCACCTCCTAGCCCTGCCCCACACTCGACTGATATCCCCTTTGCTGCTAGTTCTCCACATGTTGACCCTAATGTTGCTTCGGGCTCCCGTGATGCTTTCCCTGATCCAAGTTCTCTTGGTGGGCAGACAGAGGAGCCTACTACTCTGACATCTTTGCTAGATCTTATGCACAGGTACCATGAGAGGATGATTTGCTTGGAAGCTGACTTGAACCAACATCGGAATCTCACACGGGAGTTTGTTCTTCCTCTGGCCGATCGTATAAAGGTATTGGAGAATCAACAGCGTCGTCGAAAGAAGCATGTGGTTCTTTCAGATTCTGAGGATGAGGGTTCGGAGAATGTTGAGGATGGCTTGACATTGCTGGCAAAGGCTGCCTTTGCTGATAAAGTTTATGATGATCTGCCTAGTCCTCCAATGTCCTCCAATGCTCCTTCTTCTAGTGCTATTCCCCCTTCTATGGGTGGTGCTTCTGATGCTGCTGCTGGTTCTCATGCTGATCCCTCTCATGATCCAAAGGGCAAAGCTCCAATGACGGATTCTCCATCTCCAACCCGCAAGCGCTCTCGTCGACAGCTTGAAGAAGACAGACTTGGTGAAGAGGCTGCTCGTCGGGTTCAGGCTGAGTTTGATGAGGAGGACAATGCTGCTGAGGGAGAGCTCCGTGAGCGAAGGCGTGCGCAAATTCAGCATGATGCTATGCACTGGACTGATGGCGAATGGATGCAAGTGTTGACTGTTCTCACTCGGGATTATGCTCAGTTTAAAGATTTGTTGGGTGATGATGTTGATGAACACAATTGTATTCCGCGTGCTATGGTAATGATGCGTAAGCATCAGTTGACTCTTGCTGAGGAACTCAAGAAACAGCGAAGGAACAGACCTCTTTCTCAGACTGAGCAGCGCCAGCAGATGCAACGTTATGTCAAATATCAATCTGCTGCTCATTTCAATGCTCCTTGGACTTGGGCTCGGGTGCGGGCTTTGAATTTTGATGAGCTCAAGAAACTTTATGAAAATATGGTAAGGCGTGCGAGTCAACCTATACCGGAAAAATTTGTTTACCATCCTCGTGGTGTGACTGCTTCGATGCCTGCTGCTTCTACTGTTTCTCCGTCTGTGTCCATTCCTGGTTCAAATGGTAGTTCTTCTGGTTCTGGTGCTGTTTCTGTTGGTCCTTCTACTACACCCTTGGTTGCGCCTATGGGTTCTACTGCTGGTCCTGCTGCTACCATCTTTGTTACAACCACCACCACTCATGCTTCCACCACCACACCTGTTACTTCTACCACCACTCATGTTCCTGCAAGTGCGTTTGTTGATTCCACCATACCTACTGCTGCTACATCTGCTATGCCATCTTCCTCACCACAAGTTTCTGCAACACAACCTACTCCCACTTCTGATGCAGCTCCTAGTGGTTCTTTGGGTGGACATGTTACTGAGTCTACTTCTACTGCTTCTCCTGCTGTTGCTGACGTTCAGGTGAAGGTTGAATCTACTCCTTCGGCTCCCACGCCTCGACGTTCCACTCGCCAGAAACTTACTCGTCGTGTTCGCCGCGGTAAATCAGTTCCTTTTGAGAAACGTGATCCTGAAAACTTAATTGATGCAGCTTCGGATAGCGATTCTGACTTACCTTTAGGCAATGGGAGTATTACGGGTTATACGGTTGAGAGGTCTACAACACTTCCTGGTGGCGTCTCCCATCGGATAACTTTGAGTGATGGGACTGTGCGAATGGTCACGGGTTTGCAGGGTGTGTTATCATGGGCTGACCGAATGGATCTTATGGCGTTGTTTGGGCTTGTTGATTCTAGTATGCCATTTGACCCGATGGCGGTGTCTTCCTGGCCTGGTATTCGTCTTTGGGCCGATCTCAAGCTTATGTTGGATCCTCCTCCATCTGCTACTCCTTTGGGCGTATGGCAGGATCAAATGCAATGGGAGATTGTTCGCTGGAAGCTCTATGCTGGATGTGGAGTACATGTGTTGGAGTTAGGTTCTGGTCATGTGGCGTTTATGTTGACGGATGTTGTGTATCCTTTGACTATTTCTTCCATGGAAGCAATGTTGGCAAGTCATTTGCAGATTTCTACTGCTCCTTCTGGGAATGAGTCGAGTATGGCCACATCTTTGGTCGAGGGTATTCAAGCACGGTTGTTAGCAGATAAGAAGGCAGCTTCTGGTGTGTAAGGTGAATGGGTTGTAAGTTGTTATACTTTGATTTTTGTTTTTATTTTGCTTCTTTTCACCAATATGTATAGTGATTGGTGACTTTTATTCTTTATAGTTAAAAAAAAAACAAAAAAAAAAAAAAAAAAAAAAAAAAAAAAAAAATATCACACAAACTTATAAAAAAAAAAACACAACTTTTTATATAATATCTGCTTATACTTTAACACAGTTTAGCTTTTATACTTGTACATAATATCCCTTGGCTGGTTCGAAATGTGGTTCTTGGTTTGAGATTGTTCTGGTACTTGGTTTCACTTGGTGTTGGACGTGGTCCACACAACAAATGGTTCTCAACTTACCATGTCTCATCGACAAGAAAAAGTTAATTCACCTTGAGGGTACGGCTCCTGGTGCGATTATCAAATCCGTTGATGGTTGCCAGGTTACCTAAAACTGGATGGTTTTCACTTGCCATAGTTTTGGACTGAAAAGTGGCTAATCCAAGGGGGTACGGCTCTTGGTAAAGATCTTATCAAATCCGTTGATAGCTGTAATAGCTTGCTTAAAGCTATAGGGTGTTCAACTCACCGATGCTTTATTGCTAAGAGTTGGCGAGTCCAGAGGGGTACGGCTTCTGGTAAAGACGCATCAAATCCGTTGACGGCTGTGATGATTTGCCTAAAATCATTAGGGTACTCCCACTCACCATTGATTCACGTTCTAAGAGCTGGGCTGGGTTCTAGTCTCCCAGGGTGATGCTTATTCCACCAGAATGACTAGCTAGCCCAAGAGCGAGCAGCTACTTGGTAAAGGCTCATCAAATCTGCTCATGTTGCTGAAAGATTCAACCTGATGCTGATTTGTTACAAGCTTTAGAGAAGCTTCTAGTGTTTTATGCGGCTGTTCTTCTGGTTTTTATCTTGTTGCTGCTGCTATTTGTTTTGCTGATACAATCCTCGGGCTTTCTTTGCACGTTTTCCAGGAAACTTGAACTCAACAGGTCAAATTCAAGTTTAGGGGAGGATTGTTAGGACCATTGTAATAGTTATATGTAATAGGTAGACTAGGAGGTATGTAGTTCCTCCTGGTCCTAGTCGTAGTAGGAGCAAGTCCTGCTCCTGGTCCTAGTCAAAGTCAAACTTTATTATTTACTTAATATTCTGTTAGGATATGCATGAGTTATATTAGGAGAAGATATGCATATCAGTTTTACACGTTTTCTTGTATGCTGTATTAGGGTTTCCTTGTAGTATAAAAGGAACCTTAGGCAGAAGGGTTAGACAGACCTTCACAAAACGTAGTTCTAGTCTTCATTAATATTAGAAATCCTTAGAAAGGATCAAGTCTTCATAGTTATTCTATTTCTCTTGTTTATATTTATATTCTACATTCATATTGTGTATAGAGTCTCTCTGTGATTTGACTTGTGATTACAGAAGTCATTCACCGGTCCTGACAGGCTGCAAGATCTATATCTAATAGACTCAACAGTTAGACAGAATCATACTCTTACTATGAGTAGGATTTATCTCAAAGGAGAGGATATTCACTTACCATAATTAGAAAATAACAATCAATCTAAATCTGGTGTTTATCCTTTCCTTGGGGCCGAAGCATTAGTGACATCCTATTAGGGTTTCACTGCCTATATAAGGAACCCCCAAGGGTTCCATAAAGGTATTACATTCTACACACTTTCAACTCTCATCCGATTCCTATAACCCTAACTGATTAACCGATTACTTACTCTCACGCTGGAGTCTAATCGTGGGAAACATTCCCACGGTAAGCCTAACGCGTGTTGTTTTAGTGTGAAGGATCCCAACCAGATAATTCACTTGGTGCAGGAGCCGGAGTCCAGCCAACCCGAATTAAGCCTAATTCGGGTCTAGCAAGGATCACCCAACTTTTATATCAACAATATAAAATCATCATGTGTATACATAATTGTTATTTTTATAATGTCATTGGACAAAAGTCTAAGACCGATTATTATTTATATAGGTTTCCGTGACCGAAGCACGCCCGTAGCCGATAATCCACCTTTCATTATCAACGTGAGTGCATAGCCTCGCACTCTATTGAATGTTTTATAAAATGATTTGTAAACCCGCGAGGGAGATAACATGCTAGTTTTTGATAAAAATAGAACACAAGTAGTCTCGATGGTATGCTTAATTATATGGACCCGAATGATGCTATGACCCAATAAAAGAGATAAAAAGGATTATTAGTAGTTAGTTTATGTCACTTAAAGTCCCATTAGCATGAATTGTGAACTACCGGGATTTGGTAGACGCTTATGCATATGATAGTACTATTTGGGGACGATCACCCCAGTTCGCGCTTTGATGGTTGATCCCCGTCGTACCACATTTATTGGTAAGAGAATTTATGTATGAGAAGATTTACATAGCGTGATTTTTGTGACGATACGCTAACTTAGATGGGAAAATTGTTTGTCGGGTTCGCGGTCCGTTGTTTGTGATAGTAAGGTAACAATGTCATACGGCTAATAATAATCCAAATGTATTCCAATACAATTCAATAATGATGTGAATAACGATAATAATATTACCTATAATGGTAATATTGAGGCTACGGTCTCATGGACTTTTTAAGATGTATGCTTTGCTTTATATATTGCCTGACTAGCAATACGAGGACTTACTTCTGATATTATACTTATGTTCTCATTTCAACGATTGTTTTATATAACGGTTTTATTAAACTCTAAGAATTCACTCGGCATTCGCTGTTATAATTTTTGTATGTTTTTATCTCAGGTGCTTGAAGGTAATTCGGATAGAGATCGACTTTGATGGCCCACATAATAATAAAACTGTTCATTCGATCTATGTTTTGTACACTAAATGACCTGTATAATTTGGGACCTGTTGTACACTTGAAACTTTTTATCGAATGAATGTATGTTAATCCTTGCACAACCATTTTTATGTGTTGTCTATGATTGGAGTTATTGTGCTATCCCGTAACACTCTAAAGACTCTTCTGTTGTACCGATATAAAATTTGAGAGTGTTACAATTTGGTACCAGAGCTCTCGTTATAGAGAATGAAAGATTTTAAAAATCAAGGTTTTGAACAAAACTTTTCAAAATCTTTTAACTATAAACATTTTTGAGAAAATATTTGAAAAATCTTTTGACTATAACGGTGCCAAAGATCTCCGACGTTACCAACAAGCCCTATTGAGAAGATATATATTTTGATATATATAATTAATATACATATATGTATATATCATGGTTTTAGTATGTAACTGTTTAATAAGTATATTATGCTAATACGAGATATATATATAAATGCAGATTGTCATGGTTGACCCTAATATTCCTGTAGAGAACCATGCTATTCCCGAACCGAATGTAGATGATAACCCTTATTTAGAATTAGTGGATTATGATATGTATGATGATGAGGAGGAACCATTTGAGGATCCCAAGCCCGAGATAGGACTAGGAGATCAGATTGCCCCTCAGGTTGATATGGTAGAGAATGAGAATGATAATGTTGGTATTGAGAATGATGATGAGATTGGGATAGATAATGTAGATAATGAGGATGACGACGAGGATGTCGAGGAGGATATAGGCATAAATGATGAGGTTGATGACGATGATGAGGCTGAGCTTATTTATCCTTATGATGTTCCAGAGGGCGAGCCCTTACCCCCTCCAGTTTATTGGTCTGATTCTGAGATTGAGCTACTTAGAGATGAATTGTCTGAATCGTCTGAATCTGATTCTGAATCAGAGGATGATGAGGATGATGATGCACCTGATGGTACTGATGGTATTTTTACTTGTAGACATGTGATAGGAGAGTCATCTAGGGTTCGAGAGGCTACTCATATTGATGGTCTTGCACCTTGGGCCTTGAGACGTGATTTAGATGCTTCCCGTGCTCAGCGTAGTATGATAGAGGTTGGATTAGGTGTTGTTCAGACTCATGTTGCTTATTTAGAGTCGAATACTAAGGTTAGTGAGAAAGAGCGGAATTGATTAATTTGGATTTGACTGATGTAGAGCGTGGTTTGAATGAGGATTTTAGGAGGTTATCTGTGTTAAAAAGTGGTGAGTTTGCTGAAATGAAGAAAAAGGTGAATACTATGAAGATTCAATTGAGTGTAGCTTGTGAGATGCGTGAGAAATCTGTGAAAGAGTTAAACATATTTGCTGGTTGGAACAGTAGGTTTTATGCTGAGATGGTTGAAAGAGGAGTGATTCGTAAGCGCCCAGCTGAAGATGTGTCTTGTGATCGTCCGACGAAAATACAGAAGACGATAGATGATGGACCATCTGGTGGTTCTCAGTAGACCGGTCTATATTTATTAGTGACCTTTGTATCTTTTGTACCTTTTGTAACTTTAACTGAACCGACTTATTAGTTATTAGATTTGGTATAAATTTTGGGCTTGTATAGTGCTAGAAACTTTGATATGGAATGTATGTAAGACAATGCTTTTGTTTCAAATCCAATGAAATATGTATCTTGTCTTGAATTCCATATTGTGCCTTTTTTGTATTTTGATTATGAATTCAATCCATATTATATGAATCCCTTGTTGGGTGAATGCTTAATACTTTGGAATTGTGAAATTATAGAACTATGCAGCCCAAGAAAGCTGTGACTGAGGATGATGTAAGTAGGATTATTGCGGAGCAAGTTACCGCATCTATAACTGAATTTATGGCAAATGCTAGAAATGGAGTTGGTAGTAGTGGAGCTGGCGTTAGTGGAGCTGGCGGTAGTGCAGCTGGCGGTAGTGAAGTTGTCGGTAGTGGAACTGGCGGTAGTGGAATTGGTGGTACTAATGTGAATGTGAATGCTAATAATGTGAATGCTAATGCTGGAGGAAATGTAATAGGACTTGGAACTAATGCATCTGAAGTCGGTGGTTGTACTTATGTGACGTTCATGAAGTGTGAACCTCTACCTTTTAATGGAACTGAAGGTGTTGTAGGATTAACCCAGTGGATTGAGAAGATTGAGTCGGTGTTTCGGATTAGTAAGTGTAAGGAGCAAGATAAGGTGACTTTTGCTGTGGCTACTCATAAAGGTCGTGCGTTGACTTGGTGGAACGGGAAAATTGCTTTCATGGGTATTGATGCTGCTATTGCTACTCCTTGGGCTGAAATTAAGAAGTGGATGACTTTGGAGTTCTGTCCCCGTAATGTGATCATTAGGTTAGAACAAGATTTGATTCATCTGAGAATGAAAGGTGTGGACATTGATAGATACACAAACCGATTCCATGAGTTGGCCTTGCTGTGTACTCGATTGGTGGAACCCGAAGAGATCCGGATTGAGCAATATATTAAAGGGTTGACCAAGAACATCCGGAGGGACGTGACATCATCAAAACCAATGACCATTGATGATGTCGTTTGAATGGCTTACCAACTCATTGGGTAAATAATTCAGGATAGGGAAGATGAAGCACGTACTGGTGAGAAAAGAAAGGGTGATGGCGATCGTGTAGATAGAGGTGATAATAGGAAGAATTTAAATCACCGTCAGAACCAGAGGAAGGGGAATGCAAATGCTCTTACCAACAGCACACCGCGCAATGATAAAAAATGTCCTAAGTGTGGCAACAGGAGGCATGCTGGCGACTGCTGGAAGTGCCGAAATTGCGGAATGCTTGGACACAAAGTTGAAAGGTTTAAGAAGGGAATCATTTGCTTCAACTGTAACGAAGAGGGTCCTAAGAAATCGGATTGCCCTAAGTTGAAAGCGATTGTACCTGGAAGAAACCCCCAGGGTGGTTGTTATCAACTTGGAACAGTCGAGGTGAAGAAAGAGGATCCGAATGTCGTTACTGGTACGTTTTTACTCAACATTCATTATGCTGTTGCTTTATTTGATTCGGGTGCTGATAGGAGCTTTGTATCCACTAAATTTAGTGCCCTTATTGACATTGAACCTGTTGAGATAAATACCAGTTACGAGGTGGAATTGGCTGATGGTAAATTAGTGAAAACTAATAAGCTATTATAAGGATGATCTCTAAATCTCTTGAACTATTCCTTTCCGATTGATTTAATGTTGATAGAATTAGGTAGTTTTGATATTATTATTGGTATGGATTGGTTGTCATTGAATAATGCTACAATTTTATTTGGAGAAAAGAAGGTTAAGATTCCTCTTAGGAATAGGACGTTAGTAATTGACGGTAATCGAGGTGAATCACATTTGAAAAACGTTTCATGTATTAAAGTCCAAAAGTACATCAGGAACGTTGCGAGTTATTCTTAGCTCAAGTGACCGGGAATGAGTCTAAGGAGAAACGATTTGAAGATGTACCTACTATCTGTGAATTTTCTGAGGTATTTCCTAAAGATTTACCCGGACTTCCACCGATAAGGCAAGTTGAGTTTCGAACCGATTTAATTCCTGGTGATGCACCGGTGGCACGTGCGCCTTACCGATTAGCACCTTCTGAATTAAAGGAATTATAAGAACAACTTAAGGAGTTTTCTGATAAAGGTTTTATTTAACCGAGCTCATCGCCTTGGGGAGCTCCAGTCTTGTTCGTTAAGAAGAAGGATGGATATTTCCGTATGTGCATTGATTATAGGGAACTGAATAAGTTGACGATTAAAAATCGATATCCTTTACCAAGGATTGATGATTGTTGGGAATTAATTTGATGAGACAAAACAAGTATAATGAAACAAGAAGGACTTATATGCAAATATCAAGCTTTACAAGAATATGGAGCCCTTTCATACAACAAGGAGGACTTATTAGCAAAAGATGAAGGGACTTCTAATGTAATTAAAGTTTTCTTGTAAGAAAAGTCTTGTATTCTAGTATATATAGAATACAATGACCGTAGGTTTTATTCATCCCATCATTCACAATGTAGTCTTAAAGTTGAGTTGTGTGTTCTAGACGTGTGTAACCTTGTAAACACGTCTAGGTTTGTTACTTGTAATCGTTTGAAGTTTAATACAAGTAAACGTTGGAAAAGAAACACCTTGTTCGTAATCATTGTTCTAATTCCGCTATGTTTATCATATGAACATTGATTATCCTAGTAAGCTTAATCGATCCGTGATTTATGGTTTCCACAATTGGTATCAGAGCGGGTGGCTCTCGATGCTAGGATCAACAAGGTGTTCGAGTCGAAGAACGAAGAAAGCTTAAAAATCCGTCCATGATTTTATGTTCGGATCTCACTGTACAACTGTTTTCAAACAGCGATATCTCCTTCGTTAACCGTTGGATCGTCGCGAAATTTTAGCTGCATGTTCTCAGGGTATGTGTCTTCGATCTCACCGGAGGGATCTTCGATCTGGGCTCTCAATAAAAAGTTATCGATCGTCGAAGTCTGCTGCTGAACAAGGTTTGGATTTTCTGTTTTTTATGTTTTTATTAAATAAGATTTAGGGTTTTATCCCCTAAACCCTAGATCGACTTTAAAAGCAGAAAATCATTGGTATGTAGCTGTTATATTGCACTATGATACAAGATTCGAGTTAAGGATGATTCTCAAACCCTAAGTTAGGGTTTTGGTCCATAACTTTTTAACCCTAGATTTACTTTAAAACAGAAGAGATGGTGTGTAGTTGCTGTTTAACATATGTACATGGTGGTTGTTCACATGGTGGTCCCTAGTACTATTCGATATAAATAAAGGAATAGCAAAAGCAAAACTTACTGCTACATCTCTTTGTTTATTGTCTATCAAACAAGGACGATTTGTTTTTATACTGGTCGGACGTGTGATGTTTGATAGCAAAAGGTCACAACCTGTGATGATTAGGGTTTCGATATGGCTTGGTTGGATACTACCAAAGGTGTACTGTTGGTAGCAGCATGTTGATTATGATGTACGGAGTAATGAGTTTCTGTGACTTTGTTAGTGGTCCCATGATGACCAATATATGTACTGAACAAAGGGATCACGTCAGACAACACCAGTTAACAAAAGCAAGAGAAGTGCATGAATAGCAAGAGATAAAAGGAATTATGAACTTCCATATTATTGTTGCTTAAAACGTGGGTATGGTCATACTTCTTGTGGTCCTAGGCAGATAGATAAGACAAAGGTTTGTACTACCTGGTGTACTCACGTGACTGATTAGTGGGTGTCAAGAGTGTGTGCTACTCGCTGGACTCGTTTTTTATTTTTGGTGGTCTCGTGACTTGCTGCAAGGAAAAACGAAGGGTATGTTTATAGTTTGCTTAAAGTGTAATGTGGTCCCCAGAATATTGTAACGCAAGTACATGCTGGATGGAAGAAGATCATGGTCAATTAGTTTGTGTTCATGATATTTTGAGCAGGGAAAGTATTGTGAGAAACTCAGAAAAGGTAGAAGGTGAAAAAGACAAGCTGGACATGGACGTGAGCTTAAGATTAAATTCATTCACGTGAGTAAAGAGGATACAAAGCAACCAGGTGAATGTACTATTGTCACGTGAAGGTACTGACTACTTTTGTTTTTAAACGTTTCTTCACATTATGCTTGACAAGAAAAGTACAATTTTGGTCCAGGTATACTACTGGTCTATGTTCAAAGATAGGGACGTTTGATGGTTGATCTTCACATAAGCAAGAAAGTGATAGTACAAAAGTTGAGGTATACTAGCATCCATAGGGTTTTAACACAAAAAGTGCCCATGTTCGTCTGACCAAGGAACCTTGTGTGATTCAAGGTACATATTATTGCTTTTGCCATTGTTTATACATAAAGGAGGAGATAGCCACGTGATTTATTGAAAAGGAAAAGTGGTACAGTGGAGTTGTATTTTAGTCACTATCGACAGTTATGTATCCACAGATGGTGTCAATGGCTAAGTCGAGTCGCTGACAAGAATAAAACACACGCTGATAGGGAAGACGCTGACACATTGTAATTTTGACGCTGACAGCGTGTTGTCCGATATATGGTTTTCAAACGCTGACAAGTATTGTCCGATATCAGACAATACATACAGAAGATATATTGGATGACTCAGGATCTCGGACAGAACTGGCTGTTTAAAATTTTATGGCTCGTTTTTGAAGATTGTGTTTGGTACAATAACGTTTTATTTGATTATGTGACAAGGCTAACCTTGCGGTTACGTACCGACTTGGATTAGAAGCAGAACGCCGACAGAGGCAGCAGTTGCATAAAAGAAGAGGACGATATTGTACTTAGATGATTTTCATTGCAAATTGGAGGTTTCGATGAAGATGATTGATTATTGCTTCTTTGGTGTTGGAGTTGTTTTTCCCAGGTTTGTATTTTATCATATCTTAAAGTCGTGGTGTTTCCTGTCACACTCACACTTTAAAGATAACTTGTTCGTGCTTAAACGATTGGTGACGAAGACTTGTCAAATCTAGCAAATTGCCAGCTTGCTATCACTTGAAGGAGTTACATTATCGTGCTCAGTGTCTCACAAAGGATGAGGATTTTGACAAAGAGATCGAGGTCTGCTTATATTTACTTTCATCATATAAGCTCGACGTCACATGGATAGTGCAAGATATAAGGTACAAGCTTTGGATATTCCACTTCTTCAACAAATAGGTTATATTCGTTTTTCTTCATTCGTAATCTACAATTAGAGTCTACATGGTTCGTGATTCATTTACATGTACCACTCAAGGGGAAGCGTTTGTTAGTTGTTTATCTTTAGAAGACCCCTATTGGATGAGACAAAAAGGGGAAGAAGATTCAAAGATCAAGGTATACAACTTATTTTTATGTGGTGATATGTTTTACAAGAAATCTTACTTTAAGGGGAAGCTTGTTTCATTCGTGAGAGATTAAGATTTGAAGATTGGTTTTGTCATCATCAAATAGGGGAAGATTGTTGGGAATTAATTTGATGAGACAAAACAAGTATAATGAAACAAGAAGGACTTATATGCAAATATCAAGCTTTACAAGAATATGGAGCCCTTTCATACAACAAGGAGGACTTATTAGCAAAAGATGAAGGGACTTCTAATGTAATTAAAGTTTTCTTGTAAGAAAAGTCTTGTATTCTAGTATATATAGAATACAATGACCGTAGGTTTTATTCATCCCATCATTCACAATGTAGTCTTAAAGTTGAGTTGTGTGTTCTAGACGTGTGTAACCTTGTAAACACGTCTAGGTTTGTTACTTGTAATCGTTTGAAGTTTAATACAAGTAAACGTTGGAAAAGAAACACCTTGTTCGTAATCATTGTTCTAATTCCGCTATGTTTATCATATGAACATTGATTATCCTAGTAAGCTTAATCGATCCGTGATTTATGGTTTCCACAATGATTTGTTTGATCAACTACAAGGATCTAGTGTGTATTCTAAGATAGATTTGCAGTCTGGATATCAACAACTTCGCGTCCGTGAAGAAGATATTCCTATAAATGCATTTAGAACTCGTTATGGACACTATGAATTTCAAGTAATGCCATTTGGGTTAACTAACGCACCTGCGGTTTTCATGGATCTAATGAACCGAGTGTGCAAACCCTACTTGGACATTTGTTTGTGATTGTGTTTATTGACGATATTCTAATCTATTCTAAGAATGAAGATGAACATGGAGAACATTTAAGGATTATCTTAAGTTTGTTAAAGGATGAAAGGTTGTATGCCAAGTTTTCAAAATGTGATTTTGGTTAGATTCGGTGCTATTTCTTGGTCATGTGATTAACAAAGATGGAATTCATGTTGATCCTACAAAGGTTGAAGCCATTAAGAATTGGTCGGCACCGACAACGCCAACGGAAGTGCGACAGTTCTTAGGATTGGCTGGCTATTATAGGCGATTCATTAAAGAATTTTCTTTAATAGCTAAACCCTTGACTAAGGTTACCCAGAAGAATAAAACTTTTGTTTCGGGAAGTGATGAAGATGGATCATTTCAGATATTGAAGCAAAGATTATGTAGTGCGCCAATTCTATCATTACCCGACGAGAGTGAAGATTTTGTAGTATATTGTGATGCATCTCTTAGAGGTTATGAAGCTGTTTTGATGCAGCGAGAAAAAGTAATAGCTTATGCTTCTAGGCAATTAAGGAAGAATGAGGAGAATTATACTACTCATGATCTTGAGTTAGGAGATGTAGTCTTTGCTCTTAGGTTGTGGAGACATTATATGTATGGCACCAAGTGTACGATATTCACCGACCATAAAAACCTACAATATATTCTCGATCAAAAGGAATTGAACATGAGGCAACGAAGATGGATAGAGTTGTTAAGTGATTATGATTGTGATATAAAATATCACCCAGGAAAAGCCAATGTTGTTGCCGATGCATTAAGTAGAAAAGATAGAGAGCCTATTAGGGTACGCTCTCTAGTCTTGATCGTGCACAATAATTTGCCTGAGCAGATTAGGAATGCGCAAATAGAAGCTAGTAAGAAAGAAAATTTTGTGGAGCTGGCGGGTTCCGAGGAGAAGGAGATCCTTTAGAAGTTAGAGCTGATGGAGTGAAATGCTTAAGAGGTCGTATGTGGATACCTAAGTTTGGAGGCTTAATAGATTTGATTATGATAAAATCCCATAAATCTAAGTATTCCGTTCATCCTGGATCTGATAAAATGTATCATGATTTGAAGAAGTTGTATTGGTGGCCGAATATGAAGGCTGATATTGCTATGTATGTTCTTCAATGCTTGACTTGTGCTAGAGTCAAAGCTGAACATCAAAAGCCATCAGGACTACTTCAACAACCAAAGATTCCTAAATGGAAGTAGGAGCGAATTACAATGGACTTTATCACCAAGCTTCCTAGAACATCATCTGGAAATAACTCGATTTGGGTCATTGTCAACAGAATGACCAAATCAGCACACTTCATTCCGGTTAAAGAGCAGTTCTCACTGGAGAAGCTGACTCGTATTTATCTTGAGAATGTTGTATGTAAGCATGGAGTGCCTGTATCGATCATTTCAGATCGAGATCCTAGATTCGCATCGAATTTTTGGAAATCTCTCCAATGATATTTGGGAACGAATCTCGACATGAGAACTGCTTAACACCCCAGACTGATGGGCAGAGTGAAAGAACGATACAAACACTGGAAGATATGTTGAGAGCTTGTGTGATAGATTTTGGTAAGAATTGGGATAAACATTTTCCTTTAGCAGAGTTTTCATATAACAATAGTTACCATGCTAGTATTAAGGCTGCACCATTTGAAGCTTTGTATGGTAGGAAATGTAGATCTCCTGTATGTTGGAGTGAAGTTGGTGATACCCAGCTCACGGGACCGGAATTGATCCGGGAGACTACGGAGATGATATTTCAGATTAAGAATAGGTTGTTGACTGCCCGTAGTAGACCGAAAAGTTACGCGGATGTGCGGCGGAAACCAATGGACTTTGAAGTGGGTGACCGATTAATGTTGAAAGTATCACCATGGAAAGGCGTCATAAGATTTGGAAAGCGAGAGAAACTGAATCCCCGCTATATTGGTCCCTTTAAGATTTTATCTAGAGTAGGTCCGGTGGCTTATAAACTAGAGTTACCCCAAGAACTTCATGGTGTTCACAACACATTCCATGTATCTAATCTGAAGAAATGTTTAGCAATGAGTGATGAGAAAATTTCATTGGATAAGGTTCGAATAGATGAGAAGTTGCATTTTATCGAAGAACCCGTAGAGTTTATGGATCGTGAGGTAAAACAACTGAAACAAAGTCGGATACCTATTGTCAAGATCCGATTGAATTCAAAGCATGGACCGGAATTTACTTGGGAACGAGAGGATGAAATGTGGAAGAAATATCCGCACCTCTTTGATTTCAATAAGAAACGGACATCAAAATGAAATGGATCACGAGGACGTTGATCCCTTTTAGGAGGAAAAGCTGTGACAATCTAACATTTTCATGTGGTAAATTATTTTCTCGTATAATATTTTTAAACTTATTTTTGTGTTGGTTGATGAACTCACAATTTACGGATTTAAATTTGGGCTTACGTGCATAATTTAACGTCCTTTACGACTATACCAGAAACCTTAGGATTACGTATTTACATTTTTGAACTCCGTTTTTTATGAGACAATTTTTATTAGATTCATTTTATGCCATTGATTCGTAATTTATAAAAATGTTTTTCGTAAAACGACCGGAGGGCACGCAAATCGAGGAAACTAGAATCGAGGAATACCCGTAAATTATTGGGATGAGACACTATACACTTTTCCCACCCCACTATATGGGACGGCTACACAAGGACACCACATCACAAGATGTGGAAAACTTGTAGCTAACAAGTTAACACTTGTTAACTTAAGCTTAACAAGTAGGCTACTAGCAAACAAAACCACCAAACCATTTAAACACTTTCCTCTCATGTAAACTACTCTCAAACTCTCTCATCCTCACCATCATTGACATCCCATTCCACCATCACACACCCCCATTTGATCAATTTTAGCCATAAACTTTATGTTATCTACACATATAATGAAGAACTCTTGAAGCCTTGTTGATTGGTGATCATTATAACATCAAAGGAGGTGATTTGCTTGTCTCCTAGGGCTGATTTCTCAACAAATATTCTTGGCGATTGATGATCTTGAAGATAAATTTGGTGTACATCAAGGTGTTGTCCTCAAAAGACAAGTTATAGTCTTGGTTGGTAAAAAAGATCATTCTTTCCATTTTCTTTGTTATTTTTGTAAAGATAAAATGTATTTTCTTTCCTATTGTGTATGTATATGATGATATATGATGATAAAAATGTTATGTGGGGATCAAGTGTTGATAAACATGGTTAAAAAGATGGAAAACCATATGTAAAAAGGTTAAAATCTTGCTTAATAAGTTGGCTGTATAAAAACAGTAACTAACCAAATGATAAACTGATAAAATGGCATAGTGGAATCAATATACAGTAAGTATTAGGTCTTATACACATGTGAGAGTTGACCATGCAATGGAATCATTATAATGAGTGAGATATGACCAAAACAAAATTAGTGTATCAATCTGAATAGTCTGTTTTGTGAGGACTGTTTGGGATACTTAGACTTGGATTGAGCAGTAGCTAAACTAATTTATTTGTAAAACATAATATGAAGATTATATCATCCAAAAATGAGCTTCTATCTCCTTGTATAACTCAAGATATGATAAAAATGGTGAAAGTGAAACTAAAAATCAGATTTTGTGAAATTAAAGTTTAATAGTATTTTAATAGCACTCAAATAAATATAGTATAAAATGTAAATAAAACCCACTAACTTATATATTACATTTATATAAATATGTACAATGATAAATAAATGGACATTTTATGAAAATGGTAGTTTGTTAAGTTTTGTAAGTTATAAAACTATAAACATGCTTTTTACGTCTTTTCGGCTAAAACCGTAAATTTAATGTTTGCGTCAATTAAAATTTAGACAGTCGGACCCGTCTAATGTAAACTTTTTATAACTCATATAATGATATATAAGTACCTTTAACAAGTAAAAACCGATAAAACCCGAACTATATAACATATGGACATTAACGGGCCAAGTTAGCCTTATTGGACTATTAATCCAACTAATTTGGCTAAACACTTATAAACTTACTTATTGGGCTTAACCCACTTGGGCCCAACATGTAAAGTATAATACTGATATTAAAAGTGTAAAATGGACTAATATAAAGTATTGGGCCTAAAACATGTAAATAAGTAAAACTAGTAAACTAGTATAAAAGTTATCAATACATAACACTAAAATGAGTAAATGAGAATGTATAAACCCATTTGATCATAATCATATGTATAAAATCATCATGTGTATACATAATTGTTATTTTTATAAAGTCATTGGACAAAAGTCTAAGACCGATTATTATTTATATAGGTTTCCGTGACCGAAACACGTCCGTAGCCGATAATCCGCCTTTCATTATCAACGTGAGTTCATAGTCTCGCACTCTTTTAAATGTTTTATAAAATGATTTGTAAACCCGCGAGGGAGATAATATGCTAGTTTTTGATAAAAAATAGAACACAAGTAGTCCCGATGGTATGCTTATGATATGGACCCGAATGATGCTATGACCCAATAAAAGAGATAAAAGGATTATTAGTAGTTAGGTTATGCCACTTAAAGTCCCATTAGCATGAATTGTGAACTACCGGGATTTGGTAGACGCTTATGCATATGATAGTACTATTTGGGGACGATCACCCCAGTTCGCGCCTTGACGGTTGATCCCCGTCGTACCACATTGATTGGTAAGTGAATTTATGTATGAGAAGATTTACATAGCGTGATTTTTGTGACGACACGCTAACTTAGATGGGAAAATTGTTTGTTGGATTCGCGGCCCGTTGTTTGTGATAGTAAGGTAACAATGTCATGCGGCTAATAATAATCCAAATGTATTCCAATACAATTCAATAATGATGTGAATAACGATAATCATATTACCTATAATGGTAATATTGAGGCTACGGTCTTATGGACGGTTTAAGATGTATGCTTTGCTTTATATATTGCCTGACTAGCAATACGAGGACTTACTTCTGATATTATACTTGTGTTCTGATTTCAACGATTGTTTTATATAACGGTTTTATTAAACTCTATGAATTCACTCGGCATTCGCTGATATGATTTTTGCATGTTATTATCTCAGGTGCTTGAAGGTAATTCAGATAGAGATCGACTCTGATGGCACACATAATAATAAAACTGTTCATTCGATCTTTGTTTTGTATACTAAATGACCTGTATAATTTGGGACCTGTTCTACACTTGAAACTTTTTATCGAATGAATGTATGTTAATCCTTGTACAACCATTTTTATGTGTTGTCTATGATTGGAGTTATTGTGCTATCCTGTAACACTCTAAAGACTCTTCCGCTGTACCGATATGAAATTTGAGAGTGTTACAGTTAGCCTCAAAATGTTGAGTCAAATAAGAAAGTTCGGTCATAGGTTTATATTGTAACATTTATTATAACGTTGTAATAGTTAGTTAAAATAGTCGTGACATTACGGGCTTGATGGGTAGCATAAAAGGCCTCTTTCAAGGTACTAAGCATTTATTCAAGCCCATCCGAAAACAAATATAGTCCAATAGAAAGCCCGCATGTGACCCTCCTAGTATGTTAGGAGGGTTGGTGATTTCATTTTTCTTAATCTAATCTCACATAGCTAATCATGTCTCTCTCTACTCTCTCTCTCTAGAAATTCATATCTTTTCCATCTCATTTCTTTAATATATCATTATATTAATGGGAAAACACTAGAAATGTCGTTTAATAATGACACGGGGTTGTAAATAAAGTTCGAGCAGAAGTTTAAAAGATTTAAAACATGCTCCATATGGTTTGCTATTATTTCAAATAGTAACCCGCTTTTCGTATTCAAGTCAAGGATTTCACCAGTAAGCTTTGACTCAACAACGGCAATTAATTTTCACGGGCATGGTTTACTTTATAACCATGTAAGGGATTGTTTTTACGTAATAACACAATCTAATTATGACAAACATGGGATGGAAAAGAGTGATAGCGATACCATTTCTTATTCATCAGATGTGCGTCATAATGGGGGAGAAAGTGTTCAAAATGCTAACAATCATGATAATTGCCTTATGACTGTTTCATTAACTGCTTTTATTCCAAGATTAAAGAGCTAAAAACGATCGTAGCTCAGCAATTAAAAGATCTTGAGGATGCCAAACTTGAATTTTCGATGAAAACGAACAAATTTGAAACATATTTTGAAAAACTTGAAAAGTCAAACGTTGTTCTTGAACGAAAATTGGATCAAAAAGATCTAGATTCTAAAGCTGAAAAGGATAATCTCTTGAAACAAATTAAGTTGCTAGAATCTAAATTGGCATCCCAAGATAAATTGCTCAAAGAGAATGAGACTTTAAAGGATCAGGTTCAGGAAAAGGTTTTTGCTATAGCTGCTTTGAGAAATGAATTAAGGAAAACTAAAGGAACTAGCGTGGACACTAACCTTGAAAAACCATCAATCTTGGGGAAACCGCCTCAAATTCAGCCTGTTAGACAACCGACCGCATTTAGATCCGAGCGACCAAAATCCTCGAGACCGCGGTTTGCCTCCCAAGTTGATATGGTTCATCTTTCTAGACCAGTCACTCCACCATCTAGGCCCAATGTGTCTAATACAGCTTCTGCAAGACCTAATCACATGATTGCCTCTAGTCTCCCTAGACATAGTCCAAAGAGCACGTCTCGAACTAGTTCAAATGACGTTCACCAAAAATTTGGTCTAAGGGAAGCTATTCAAAAGACACAAGTAAGAGATAGGAATTTCAAACCTAGTCAGATGCCTTCTAGATTACCCAACACTGCAAACCGTAGCATGTCATATACTAGGAGCATCAATCAATCATCTAGGAATTCTAGATCTTACTCGGACATTAAATATGTGATGTGTCATCGAATGTATATTAATTAGATACGTTATAGGGTAAAATAGAAAATTACTTTTAGGAAAAAGTAATAGACTAAAATTTACCAAAGACGTATTTAATTAAACACGTTGATGATCCAAGTTCGTTGTACACGAAAATCAAGTGAATTTGAGACGTTTTGTTTCGACTTGGACAATTGATTTGAATTGGTTATCGGTTTTAAATCTAAAATTACTCCTACAATTATAAACCTAAGTGCATGAATCGTTCCCCATTTAATCTAAAAACAATTATTTAAAAACTAAAGCTATTTAAAACTTCATTAAAAATTAATTATTTAATTGAAATAACTTTTACACTATTTAAAAACCTTATTAAAACTAATTTAAACATTATTAAAAATATTTAAAAATAAAATCTATTTATAAAACTATTTTAATTAAAACTAATTTAATTAACATCTAATTATTTTAAAAACTAAATTTTTAATAACTAATTTAAAATTCTCAAAAATAATAAAACATTTTTTTATTTTGATTTTATTTATTTATCATTTTTAAAACTATATAAAAGTAATTCTATAAAACTAATACTTTAAATTTGCTTTAAATGAAAAACTTGTATTTAAATTAACTTAAGAAATCTGACAACTAAACTACATTCTATATTAATGAAACGAACAGAGTTATAACAAATACAACAAGTTAGATCATCTGGCAAACACGTTTGGCTT
Source organism: Glebionis coronaria (assembly GCA_025667525.1). NCBI lineage: Eukaryota > Viridiplantae > Streptophyta > Magnoliopsida > Asterales > Asteraceae > Glebionis > Glebionis coronaria. Next base: position 89,909 of record JANFOE010001677.1, on the reverse strand, counting down.
GTGACCAGGAGGTCACATGTTCGAATACCAGTGAGGACATACTTTTTGGATGGTTTATTTTTTGTGCGACAGATTTTGAAAGCAATATATATCACTACTACAGTAATATATATGTATAACTACACACAGTTATATCAGTAAACACCAAAAGCAAACATACATTACTAAAAATCAACTAAGCAAATTCAGAAATTAAAATAAGCAGATTACAGCTTCAAGATCCACCAGTACAAATATGAAGCCTAATTTATCAGCAGACTAAGTCTCTAAACAACAGCTATACAGTTAACTCAAAACTTCTATTCAATAATCCAAATTCAAACAGATCTATGGACTAGCATATCAAGAAACCATAACCCCCAACAAAACAGCTAAAGCAACTTGAATCCAGTCCATATTCTCATCAATGACAATATCAGACAAAAACTATGCTAAGTGTTCCATCATTTTACTTCAATTTCAAACTATAGTTATTCAATATTGAGTTAATTAAATACACCTTACCCTATGAACAACCAGAAACAAACATAAGCTCTAACATAATATCAGTGGTATTAAAACTAAATCGAAACTGCTAATAATTATTAGAGATGAAAGACTAACACATTAAGGCAGTAACAATAAGAATTATTTAACTAACTCAATATCAGAAGTGACATACTGCAAATTAACGAGAGAAGGTTCAATAGCAATTAGACAAACTCAGTTTCACACAAATTTATCTAAACAGCAAATTGACAGCTTAACACAAACTAATACACAGAAATTCTAGCAAACTAAATAAACCTGTAAAACATTAAACTAAAGCAGATTTATGACTTATGCAGAAAATATAAACCGTGCTTAACCTTATTGATGAAGGAGACCGTTGATGTCAAAGGTGAGCGCTGAGCTCCCTTATTCAATTCGACTCCACTCAATCTACCACCATTCAAAACATCAAACACCAAACACGATGAACCATGAACGAATCACGAACCATCATTTAATGAAAGAAATTTGAACCACCAATTTTGAATCGAAACAACAACTTCTTTAAATCAAACCAGTAGGGTTTAATTTTTTGAATCCCTATTCTAACTTTATTATTCAAAATAATCTATGGATTAAGCTTAATTGAATAATCACACTTTTAATATCAATCTGTAGGAATATAAATTGCAAGTAAATTTAAAGCAGTAAAGTAAACACGTGGGACAAGCAAATTATAAAACTGAAAATCAATTTTATTAACTCAAAACACCATTACATCATCTATAAAAGTGAAAAATACTAATCCTACCTACAAAATAACATTTTAACAGTACAAAGTAAAGAAAGGGATAGATAATACAGTAAAATTGATGGGTATTTATAGGAGAACCCAAGGGTAGGAGTTTGTCAATGAAGATTAATTTTCGACCCTCAGATCATCTTCTTGTTCTTCTCTCTCATGTCAGTTTAGATCGAAGGGCTGTAAATGGTTTACCTTCACTTGGATCGCCAACCTGGAAATGATTTGTGCTTCTTGTACTAGTTCCTTGCTGAGGTGGAGGTACTTAATTGGCTCTTGACAGGTTTGACAACTCTTGGACCAATAGGAAGCGAGGGGTGATGAAATCAAGGCCACTTTGGCACCTTGTTCTTGGCATCTTCGTGGCTTCCACGCATCATTATACCCTTAATTAACTGAAAAGCAGGCGCGTGACACCAATCGATTGTTTATTTGGGAAGCCCTAAATTCTAGGGTTTATATCTGGTGGTGAAGTTTTTCCCCAAATATATCTTTTCAGTCGCGTCTTATTTTTTTCTTTGTGTTTGTTTCTTTGACCAAAGTTGTTGACTCCCCAAAATATATATTTCCTCCACCGTCATATACCTGGGCTTGGGTGGACTTTTATAATCTTCCCACGTTTCAATTTATTTCCTTCTTTGACCGTATGAGTTGACAAAAAGAGAAAGTTTTATAAACTTTCTCACCGTCTCATATTATTATTGTTATGTAATTGGGCCTTTGATCATGTTGATTCAACAGGTATTCTTCCTTGTCGTCTCATTTATTGAATTTGGGCCTTTGATATTGGGATTTTAATATTGGGCTTTGACCCAAATAAACTTCATACTTCCATTATTGGGCTTCTAGGCCTAATAATCACATGTGGGACCCACTTGGCTTCAAACTTAGATAAAACCGTGAACAAAACGAACTTGACTTTTGGCTCCTTGAAATTATCTTCAAACTCGTGTCGATATCGCCGGGTTTTTTTGTGAACTTGGTACCTACACACACGAAACAAGAAAATATGCATATACTATACAAAATTCATATGTTTTATGCATTTTAAACTCATTTAATGATACAATTGATATGAGTAATTTCACTCATATCAAACACCCCCTGTCTAAGAAATTGTCGTGTCCACACGCAATGATTAAATAAAACTATTAACTACACTTTTATTCAACTTTTGACACTTTATTTTGCAAAGACAAAATGTATAACTTTCATTATTTGAAAAATAACTTTCAGGATCATAAAACTCAAATAGATTCATTGTCCTCGACTTTTCACTTTTCCATGCTAAGTGTAAAAACAAGATCATTGTCAATCATAAGCCCCAAAATTAAAAACAAATCATACAAGTAATATATGTTAAACTCAATCTCCTTTTATTCCTAATTGTATCTCTAGATTTTATTTGTCATTCACCCAAAGGCTCATTTGACTTTATTTGATATTTATTAGTCCAAAAATGAAGGCAAAAACGGTGTAAACTTAACACTCAAAACCTAACCTCGACTTTAAAAACCGTTGTCACTAAAGAAAGCCCACATCAAGGATAACTTAACACGATTTGAGGGATAAATCCCCGGACCCAAAATTTGGCTAATAGGTCTTCTTAGAAACAACAATAAATCCTCCAAAGTCAGTTATGACCTTATTAATGGAGTTAGAAACAACTACATCATATCACCTTGAGGCTCTTTAAGAGGCAATTGTGCTCCTTATTGAAAATCCACACCCGAAGGCTCCTTGGACAAAAATAAGGGAATTGACATCACCATCCCACCTTATGGCTCATGATGATAAAGCAATTTTTATTAAACACGTCCCCTTGCCATACACCCTAAGGCTCTAATGACAAGGTTATTGCTACATGACTCCCACCCGAAGGCTCCTAGAGAACATGTTTTTATTTATTCTTCTTTATTATTATGATATTTATAGTAAGCCAAATTTCCGCAATCCCATGATCAAAAGTCCATGACGCTGACACCCTTAATGTGTTCTCACTTTAATTACAAGGGAAGAAAAAGAAGGAGTTACGAGTTAAGATATTAAGCCTAAACCGCTAAAAACTTCATTTATTAAGCAATTATTATTCAAGCGTGAAAAATAAATACGAGGAGATTAAATCAAACACAAAAATACTTATACAAAGATGATTAAACTATATCATCTCTTGTTCACCATATTTGTAAAATTTCAAAAATGTGAAATTAGTGGATACTTAGCCTATTAAATCAAAGTTTTGGGTTTTCAAGTCATCTATAGGATCTTGCATCTTCTTATACTTTTCAAGTTTTAGAATTTTCGTTTTAAAGTTCCCTTGATAAAAGAATTTCTAGGATCAATTATAGGAACTTGCGAAAAGTTCTCGTTCTTAAACCCGTATGAGTTAAGACTTTCGCGTTTTTAAAGTTCCCTATATAAAAGCCTAGCAAAACTTGATTCAAACACGTTAAGGAAAAAGGTAAGGTAAAAACCGAGTCGAGTCAAAAACTATTTTTTTTTTCACCAACGGAAAGCCTACATTTGTGTCAAAAGCACTTATTTTATTTATTAAAACTTAAAATAACGCTAAAAATTTAAATTTTTTTATGAAAAACAAGAAAAACGACTACGTTTAGAAACGACAAAAGCAATTGCAAGAGATTATATCGATTGACTCCCCCATGCTAAAACCAAACATTGTCCTCAATGTTTCTTAGCTCAAGAGTAACACCCCCTTGCTAAAACACGAAGAGTCTAATGCAAAATCCTAACATGGAGAGAGAACGCAAATCTATAAGCCGTTTATTAATTATGCCTCAAGATAAAACGTTAGTCGATAAAAATCAAACGATAGAGAGTGTGCCCCTTTTGACAATCAAAGCATGGAAGATCAAGTGGACCGGCAAAAACCGAACACGAGAGTCTTCAATGATTAGGGTCATACCTAAGATTCACAAAACACGAGCACGAGCTTGAAAGATTAAGCCTTATTAGTGTTAGAAAATAGAAAGAAGATAGAATGTATGGGACTCCCCCACAAGGCACCTCGTTTTTGTTCACCGAATCATGAGCTCGACTCGATCCCCGCATTCATTAGTCCTTAGGGAAAGTGGTGAAAACCGGCGTATTGAAATAAATTCCAACATAACGATGCCGGGGTCAAAGATCTCATCCTCGTTGTCGGATGATAAACGAAAGGATGAAACTCCAACACAAATCTCCAAAAAGAGATGGTAGTCACAAATTATGGAATGAATATAGCATGCTCCCCAAGATAAACTCGCACCAAGATGATCGAAAAGTCATTCAATTATTGCATCGGTGAAAGGCCGAGATTTCCCTAAATCAATGATTCCAGGGTCGAATACCTCGTCCTCGGGATAGAAAGGAATAGACAACACGGTGTCGTCCATCATGCTAATCCAAGATCATATAAATCACATGGTAATGGTGTAGTAAACGTTTCATCCAGAGTGGAATCGACATTCTTGGCTTTAACGACCATTTCGGCCTTAGAAATTTGATCAATCGGGTCATGGTACTCAATATGAGACACATGGAAAACCCGCACATTAAGGTCAAAGTGGGTGGGAGGAGGACTTGGGACGAAATCATCATCAAGTAAATTCTCTAAAAAGAGAGTGCCCCCCTTCGGGTCAATTTCATCAACACCTGGTGGTATCAAATCATTAGAAGCAAGAAACATGTCAATCTCCTCCATAAGCGGATCACTATCCTCAACGGGGATAGGAGATGGAGAGAAAGACTTGGCATTAGGCTTAGAATTCAATGTCTTGATCTTATATATGAGAAGATAGACGTTTGATAACTTCTCACGAATAATCACGTCTTCCACATCTAAATGAGTCAGTTCATCAGTGAACTTCTCAGGGATCGGAATAGTCAAATCAACCTCATTTCCTGGTGGAAATAGGTGTAAAGGAGCAAGTTCAAAAGTGAACCTCTCATAAACCGGATCACTATCATCCTCATTTCCTGATGGAAATGGGTGAAGAAGAGTAAGTTCATCGGTAAACCCCTCAAAATCCGAGTCGTGAATATCATCTTTATAATAAAGTTCATTGGAGAACTCCTCATTAGAAAATTCACTAGAAGTCGATTCATTCTCAAAATCTTCATTTCCATCACAATTAGAATCGGAGAAAATCTCAAAATGATTGGAAGAAGTAGAGTCGTCACATTATGGCAAATCACATGTTTCATTGGAAATACCATCGAACTCTCTCGGGTTTTGGACAAGGATCTCAACACTAGACTTTATTACTTCGTTTGATTCCGTGTCCGGAATAGTGCTAATATGCTCGTCCCCCTTGCTTAGAGAATTTTCGGGTTCCACGGTGGAAGAATCATGAATAAGAGTAGTGATGTCATTGGATGGAGTGAGATCAAAGATATCCTCATCATCTAGGATGGGTGAATTCTCATGCTCCATAGCCGGCAAGACATGAAAAGGAAGTACGATTGCACTAGACGAAGGATGTAGAGCAATAAGATCTCCCAAACAAATAGTACTCTCCTCGTCATCGTCAATAAGAAGAGAACGCTCGAGTTCACGAGTGGAAAGATATTTTGCTACCTCTTGAGCTTGTTCTTTCTTTTGAATCTTAATGCTTAATCCATTATAATCTTGCGAAAGTTGTCTAATTTTATTTTCACAGTCTCTTTTAAATCCCTCCTCAATTATTTCTCCATAAAATCTACGACTTCCCAATTCATTAGTTATATCGTTAATCTCTTGATTGATTTGTCTCTTTTCAAGAAACATATCTTCAATGCTCTTTTCAACAACTTCAACATTTCTTTGATTCATTATTTGTTGGAACATTGTTTCAAGTCGTTTAAAATTCTCAATCACGAGAGAAAACTGTGAGGATTGGTCAAAACCGGAGGGAATAGAATTATAGCAAGTACCAGGCTTATAAAATTTTTGATCTATCGGTTGACAACAAAAACTCTCGTGCGGACCTCCATAATACTCACAACAAAGATGTTGTTGTGATAAACTCGGTAAATCTTGTGAATTACAATTAAGCGAGAATCGATGCGAACAATTAATTCCAAATTGAGAATCATTTCCACAAAACTCACACGAGGGTGTCTCGTATGTGGGGTGTGGAGGTGGGTAAAAATAGAGAGAATTATTTGAGAAATTCGGATTTCCACATGAAGTAATTTCATTACAAGAAGGACAAAATCCAACTCGTAAATCGTGACGTAAATCATTTCCACAACGCTCACACGTACACCACCGACATGGTAAAAGACCATATAACGGTTTTCTACACCCTACACAATTGATGAAAGAATTCATGGAAGAATTAAAAATTGGAGGGTGAGGAAAAAAGAATTAAACATGATAGAGGATTAAGAAGATTATTTTTGATATTTTTCATAAATCAATCAAAGATTGACAAAAACAAGGAATAAGGATAATTACTATGGAAGTAAATTACCCTCGGTCGACTTTGAAACGATAGGTGAAAACCTAAACGTCTCGAGGTTCAATAAGTAAACTACAAAAATAAGGTTTAATACTACTTCAGTTGGCAAACCAATAATCGGTCGTCCCTCTCAATATACGCACAAGAAAGCGGGGAAACGATGTGGCACAAAGAACTTAAAAACCTTTTTCCTTAGACGGCCTTTTATAGCACGTCGCCTTATACTCACCTTATAGTTTGTATAAATCGAGTTCAAACTTTTGATTAGTATTTATCTGTTTTGCCCTTTTTTTGAATCTGAATACAATAGCTAGGTGATGAAATCCCAACTAAGGTCTTATTTGGAAGTAGGTAAATTTATTGTTCTACGTAATACAATACAGTAATAAAAAAACACGAAAAACGATACATACTATAATGATAGAAAAATAACAAAACTTTCCGAGGACGGAAAGGGTCTTCAAATCAACGATCAACAAATCTCCACGAAACGAATCGTACACAAGATCCCCGGCAGCGGCGCCAAAGTTTTTGATGTGTCGTCGAATGCATATTAATTAGATACGTTAAAGGGTAAAATAGAAAATTACTTTTAGGAAACAGTAATAGACTAAAATTTACCAAAGACGGATTTAATTAAACACGTTGATGATCCAAGTTCGTTGTACACGAAGATCAAGTGATTTTGAGACGTTTTGTTTCGATTTGGACAATTTATTTGAATTGCTTATCGGTTTTAAATCCAAAATTACTCCTACAATTATAAACCTAAGTGCATGAATCGTTCCCCATTTAATCCATAAACAATTATTTAAAAATTAAAGCTATTTAAAACTTCATTAAAAATTAATTATTTTATTGAAATAACTTTTACACTATTTAAAAACCTTATTAAAACTAATTTAAACATTATTAAATCTATTTAAAAAGAAAATCTATTTATAATACTATTTTATTTAAAATTAATTTAATTAAAGTCTAATTATTTTAAAGACTAAATTTTTAAAAACTAATTTAAAATTCCTGAAAATAATAAAACATTTTTTTATTTTGATTTTATTTATTTATCATTTTTTTAAAACTATATAAAAGTAATTCTATGAAACTAATATTTAAATATGCTTTAAATGAAAAACTTGTATTTAAATTAACTTAAGATATCTGACAACTAAACTACAGTCTATATTAATGAAACGAACAGAGTTATAACAAATACAAAAAGTTAGATCATCTGGCAAACACGTTTGACCTGTGACCAGGAGGTCACAGGTTCGAATCCCAGTGAGGACATACTTTTTGGATGGTTTATTTTTTGTGCGACAGATTTTGAAAGCAATATATATCACTACTACAGTAAAATATATGTATAATTACACACAATTATATCAGTAAACACCAAAAGCAAACATACAGTAACTGAAAATCAACTAAGCAAATTCAGTAATTAAAATAAGCAGATTACAGCTTCAAGATCCAGCAGTACAAATATGAAGCCCATTTTATCAGCAGACTAAGTCTCTGAACAGCAGCTATACAGTTAACTCAAAACTTCTATTCAGCAATCCAAATTCAAACAGATCTATGGACTAGCATATCAGGAAACAATAACCCCCAACAAAACAGCTAAAGCAACTTGAATCCAATCCATATTCTCATCAATGACAAAATCAGACAAAAAGTATGCTCAGTGTTCCATCATTTTACTTCAATTTCAGACTACAATTATTCAATACTGAGTTAACTCAATCACCTTACCTTATGAACAACCAGAAACAAACATAAGCTCTAACATAATATCAGTGGTATTAAAACTAAATCGAAACTGCTAATAATTATTAGACATGAAAGACTAACACATTAAGGCAATAAAAATAAGAATTATTTAACTAACTCAATATCAAAAGTGACATACTGCAATTAACGAGAGAAGGTTCAACAACAGTTAGACAAACTCAGTTTCACACAGATTTATCTAAACAGCAAATTGGCAGCTTAACACGAACTAATACACAGAAATTCTAGCAAACTAAATAAACCCGTAAAAAATTAAACTAGAGCAGATTTATGACTTATGCAGAAAATATAAATCGTTCTTAACCTTATTGATGAAGGAGACCGTTGATGTCAAAGGTGAGCGCTGAGCTCCCTTATTCAATTCGACTCCACTCGATCTACCAACATTCAAAACATCAGACACCAAACACCCCGAGCCATGAACGAATCACGAACCATCATTTAATGAAAGAACTTCGAACAACCAATTTTGAATCGAAACAACAACTTCTTTAAATCAAACCAGTAGGGTTTAATTTTTTAATCCCTATTCTAACTTTATTATTCAAAATAAGCTATGGCTTGAGCTTAATTGAATAATCACACTTTTAATATCAACTTGTAGGAATAGAAATTGTAAGTAAATTTAAAGCAGTAAAGTAAACACGTGGGACAAGCAAATTATAAAACTGAAAATCAATTTTATTAACTCAAAACAGCATTACATCATCTATAAAAGTGAAAAATACTAATCCTTCCTACAAAATAACATTATAACAGTACAAAGTAAAGAAAGGGATAGATAATATAGTAAAATTGATGGGTATTTATAGGAGAACCTAAGGGTGGGGGTTTGTTGATGAAGATTAATTTTCGACCCTCAGATCATCTTCTTGTTTTTCTCTCTCATGTCAGTTTAGATCCAAGGGTTGTGAATGGTTTACCTTCACTTAGATCGCCAACCTGGCAATGATTTGTGCTTCTTGTGCTAGTTCCTTTCTGAGGTGGAGGGACTTTATTGGCTCTTGACAGGTTTGACAAGTCTTGGACCAATAGGAAGCAAGGGGTGATGAAATCAAGGCCACGTTGGCACCTTGTTCTTGGTATCTTTGTGGCTTCCACGCATCATTATACCCTTAATTATCTGAAAAGCAGGCGTGTGACACCAATCGATGGTTTATTTGGGAAGCCCTAAATTCTAAGGTTTATATCTGGTGGTGATGTTTTTCCCCAAATATATCTTTTCAGTCGCGTCTGATTTTTTTCTATGTGTTTGTTTCTTTGACCAAAGTTGTTGACTCCCCAAAATATATATTTCCTCCACCGTCATATACTTGGTCTTGGGTGGACTTTTATAATCTTCCCACGTTTCAATTTATTTCCTTCTTTGACCGTATGCGTTGACAAAAAGAGAAAGTTTTATAAACTTTCTCACCGTCTCATATTATTATTGTTGTGTAAATGGGCCTTTGATCATGTTGATTCAACATGTATTCTTCCTTGCCGTCTCATTTATTGAATTTGGGCCTTTGATATTGGGCTTTTGATATTGGGCTTTGACGCAAATAAACTTCATACTTCCATTATTGGGCTTCTAGGCCCAATAAGCACATCTAGGACCCACTTGGCTTCAAACTTTGATAAAATCATGAACAAAACGAACTTGACTTTTGGCTCCTTGAAATTATCTTCAAACTCGTGTCGATATCGCAATTTTTTTGTGAACTTGGTACCTACACACACGAAACAAGAAAATATGTATATACCATACAAAATTCATATGTTTTATGCATTTTAAACTCATTTAATGATACAATTGATATGATTAATTTCAATCATATCAATATGCTACTTGTAAAACATGTAGGAAATGTGTCTTTAACGCAAATCATGGCTCTTGTGTCAAGAAATTCCTTCATGAGGTGAACTCCCATGCTAGAATTAAATCCCAGTGGCTAGCTAAAATCAAACCTATTGGTAAAGTTTTGCACCCCACTGGTAGAACTTTCATGCTTGTAGGAAACGAGTGCCCTTTAACTAGGATAGTCTCTGATTCTACTAAGACTAATTGGGAGGAAACTGAAAAGGATGATACATCATTTAAGCCTGAACATAAGGTTTTCTATAAAAGGAAACGTTTGCTAGCTAAGACAAGTGAATCATTTCGTCAAGTCACCTCTGGAACAAGAAAAGAAAACTGTGAATCCCCGCATGGTTCTAAGATAGATATCGCTAACCCATATAAAAGCTTATGAACTCCAAATGAGAATGCAGGTACCAAAGTCAAGGATTAACAAAAACAAACCGGTCCGACCTTTATATACCGTTCAACTAAGGATACTCTCAGAGTTTGGTTACTGAAGAAGAAGATATCATAGAAACAAATGTCTCAGGGGATTTGCAGTTAAGCTTTCAATTAATGGCTCATAGTCAAATCACAGTTTGTGACCCGATCTTAAAATAAAGGAAAGTTTATCTTTGATGATAAACTTATCCTCACAAACGAGAAATTAAGTTTTCTCGGACACGAGCTTACCCTAAAACCATTCAAAGGTTTTAAGCTCGTGTACATGGTTCATCGTTAAATATCAGATGATGACCCGCTCTTTAAACAAATGAAACTTTATCGCCGATGATAAACTTATCCTCACTAGCGAGAAATTAAATTTTCTCGGACACGTGCTTACATTAAAACTATTACAAGGTTTTAAGCTTGTGTACGTTGCTTATCGTTAAAATATCAGACGATAACCCGATCTTCAAAGAAAGGAAAGTTTATCGCCGATGATAAACTTATCCTCGTTAACGAGAAATTAATTTTTTCTCGGACACGAGTTTACCTTAAAACTATTCAAAGGTTTTTAAGCTCGTGTAAATGGTGTATAATTGTATTTCAGATTATGCCCCGAACTTCAAAGAAAGGAAAGGTTATCGCCGATGACTACTAATCCTAACAACGAGAAATTAATTTTTCTCGGGCATGAGGTAATATTAAAACATTTGAATTTTTTAAGCTCATGCACAATGACTTACAGTTAAATATCAGACTGTAACTCGGACTTCCATTTTAGGAAAGGTTATCTTTAATTATAACTTATCCTCGTAACGGGAAATTAATTATTCTCGGTCATGAGCTTGTATTAAAACATTCCAAGTTTTAAGCTCGGAAAGGAAAGTGTATCTTTTAAATAAGAGAACTTTTCCTCATAACGAGAAATTCATCTCTTTCGGTCATGAGCTTTACGTTAAAACATTCAAAAGTTTTTGAAGCTCATGAAAACGACTTCTAAGTAAATGTCAGCTTAGAACTCGTTCTTTGGTTAAAAGGAATGTTTATCGCTGATGGTAACTTATCCTTTACCATGGGAAGTTTACAACTTCTCAGACTTGAGCTCGTTTAGTAAGATATTCAAATTCTTAAGCTCATGTAATTGGTTTCAAAACGTTGAACACAATTTTTCAAGAATTTTTCAAAAGATTTTTCTAAATCTTTCAAAATTGTGTGTTCAAAATGTTTTGATAAAAAGAGCATGTCTTCTAGAACCAATAATATTTACGATCCTAGAAATTTCATTCAATAAAGACACAGGGTTATAAATAAAGTTCGAGCAGAAGTTCAAATGTTTTAAAACATGCTTAGTTATGGCTTGCTATTATTTCAGATAGTAACACACTTTTCATATTCAAGTCAAGCATTTCACCGAAAATCTTTGACTCAACAACGTGAATTAATTTTCTCGGCCATGGTCTATTTATAACCATGTAAGGGATTGTGTTTACGGAATAACACAATCTAACACGAATATATGTACGTGTCTGTTTATTTATTTGTTAAAACAAGAGAAATCTTGTTTTTATGAAGTTATCATCTCCACAAACCGTAGCAATTTACAATTGATATCTACATACTCGATGATGCGACTACTCAAATGGCGACTACAGCTCTTTAGATAGAATACGGGTCAACAATTGAGGGGGAGCAATTGTCCAGCATTCAGAATCTTTGATGCCGAAAGTGCTAAGTTCACAAACTGGTGTCAAGATAACGATATCAATCGTACACATGGTGTCAAAAGATAACTTCATACGTGACGAGGAGACCAACATTCGTGAACAAGAATCATGTGATTCTATCATATGATGTTCTCCATCATTCAGGTCCAGCCTCATAAACTATCAATCTTGTGAATACATTATCATATATGATCTTTGCACGTGATAAATACCTTACACTTGTGTTTAAGAGGTATTTAAATTACGTTTCAAGTACACCCTCATTAATTTGAGGGGGAACTTGTGTTATTCATTAAGATATATGGATTTGCATTTTTCTTCCCAAATTTTCTTAAAATGTTATTAAATCAATTGATATTAAAAACATCGATTGGGTTTGACTTAATGTGATAGCTCATCCCGACATGTGCGAAATGTTTTCGGATATCGTGGCACATGTTAAGGGGGAGCAAAACGGATTTGGATATCCAAATGGATTTCATGGTGACCTACACTTACCCAAAACATCGGTATTTACGACGGTGAAATTTGTGGTGACATAAGGATGGTAGGATAGGTTAAATGCCAATTATTCTTCAAGAACCAGAGGTGCTAGTTATGTCGTATTGGTAAGCATTGAAGGGGTTGAAGAATGAAAAAGAATTGTAAAGATAAAGGGTGAAAAGAAAGCAGATCTCCTTACAACCTTAGGCAGAAACTGGGTCAACTCATTAGCTATTGAGATCATTTTAATGATGCTTGATATTGAAGATAAGACATCATGGACCCAGTGATGCAATACACAACCCATCACAGCTAACTCAGATATCTCTCAAAAGATATTTGTTTTAATCACACGGAGACAAAGCATTATCTATTGATTTATTCACTCCGAATAAATTGGTATTGAAATGGTGGCACTCCTCTCCAGCCTCCGATCACTAGAATCCAAAATACACGATCAAGTCTAGAGCTATTTGAGATCATCAAATATCTCATTATGACACACTTTCATAATTCTTTGCTTCTTCACACACTATGAAAAGTAAGAAAGATCTTAAGAGTCCTACGCAAAATCTTCATGATCTTGCCTGAACATCCGAGTAATACGAAAGTATTTACAATGAAGATGGAAATCCTTCTTGAGAGAATATCAAAAAGCTCATGGTGGGTGACTTGTGAGATTCTTTATGAATCAAACTTGTGATAACTGGAAAGCAAGAGTGGTTTAATTCTTAACTGAACTTAAACACTTTCCAGGCCTCTACGCAATATCCTAGTGATCTTGCCAGAACACTCATAGTGACACTCTATAGTGTTCACAGTGATGAGTGGAAGTCCTTCTAGTGTTAACATCAAACAGCACTTGGTAGGTAACTTGCAAGATTCTATATGAATCAAGCTCGTGAAAACTGGAAATAAACGATGGTGCGATTCTTTAATGAATCAAACTTGTTCCAAGAATCGGATTTTACGGCTTCAAATCATGCGGATATTATTATCCAAATGATTCACTCTTTATGTTCGCAGTCAGCTTTGGACGGTCGAATAAAGAAACTAGTTTACCCGCGAAATCTTGTCAAGGAGGTTCTTAATTGAAACTATGATGTTTGAGTAAAATGCGTCTTTTAGGAAAAAGAGAGTAATTAGGGCAAGTGTAACAAGTGACTTAGGAAAATCACAAGTTATGACCCAAAGTGGGGATCGTTCTCAAGGAGGCTTGGTGTGTGTGTAATGAAATGATTAACTTTGTGATTATATTTTTATGAGAAAGAAAATAGAAATGGGATAATAAGAGAATGACGGTTACGATGACGATTTACACTAAGACGAAAAGGTCGTACACGTAAAACCGTAAAAGCACCAAAATTAAAAATATACTCTAAAAATTCCTAAAAAAATTCAATAAATCATAAATAGTGTATTAAGAGTTTACAAAAAATCAAAAATCACCCAAACCTTTTATTTAATTAAATAATTATTTTTTAATGCTAATTAAAGCCCTAAAAATCAATTTAATTAACAAAAATCCCAAAATGAGTTTTATCACTTTGTAAACCTCTAAAATGACCTAACTTAATTTAAAACTATTTTTGAAAATTTTAAAATTAATTAAAACTATTTAAAAACAACTAAAAACTATTAAAACTTATAATAATTCTATAAAGTAACTGAAAGACCCTTAAAATATTTGGAAAGTTGTAAAATTCCTAATTAAGTGTCTAGAATCTAGGAAAAATATAAAAACTTAGAAAATCAGAATTTTAATTTTTAATAATAAAATAATATTAAAATATTAATAAAAATCCAAAAATCCTAAAAAATTCTAAAAAGTTGCAAACTAGCTTAATTTAACCTAAATAATACAGAAATGAAGTTGAAATTACCTAAATACCCTTAATGGGCCTAGAAAATGGGCTAAACCCAAAACAGTCTCCTTAATGGGCCAAATTGGGCCAAATAAGATTTTTTTAAAAAAATGGCCCAAAAACCACTACTTGACTCAAAATTTGATTCTGAACAACTTTTTCCAAAGGCCCAAAAGTTGAAAATGTGAAATAAGCAAGCTTATTCCAAACAGCTTATTCTTAATGGGCTTTTTGGCCCATTAAGCTATAAGTTAATGCCATAAGCTCAAATTAGACACACAAGCTTCTTTTGAGCTAAATAAGACTTCTGTAAAAAGAAATTTGAAATAAGCCAAAGGAATAAGCCTGAAAATGCAAAAAGCAATCTATAGAAAACGACAAAATAATCGTTTTTGAGTTCTAGGTTATCCCAAGAGGTGATTCAAATTGCAAAAGCTTTTAAATGACTTAAATAAGCTAAATCAACAAAAAGTTTTCAAATAAGCTGACTCAATAAGCTGTAAAAAGCAAATAAGCACTTATGAAAAAGTCAAATAAGTTGGTTTTCTAGCCAAAAGTCAAAGTCAAAGTCTAATAAGCTCCAGTTCAATCAAATGAGTCAAATAATGAAGATCTATCACAAAAAATAAGTTGTTGCAGGTCTGGATAAGCCAAAATGGCTTATTGATAAGCAAACTGAAAAATTGCACTAGCAGGGGCTAGTTTTGGGTGTTGAGCAGTGGAAACTTTTTCCACTGCTTGACTTGTTGACTTTTTTTTTAGTGACTTTTTTGGAGATTCAAGTTTCACAAAGGCACCCAATTGATCAGTGGATCAAGAGGAGTCAATAGCAATCAAAAATCACAATCAACAACAGCCAAATGATACAGTTAATTCAATCAATCACCAGATCTGACACAAACATGAACACATAAGCAGTCATGAACTTATAAGTTGTTTTAGCAATATTCAGTCAACCAAATTGCACCAAAAGCATACACAAGCTATTATAAAATCAAATGAACAAGTCTAAACAGTTTTCATGCAATGGCTCAAAGCCTAAATCATGATTGAAGCAAATGAAGGTTACTGATGAACACTAAAACATGCAGTTTTATACTTTGCTGATGCAATTGACCAACAAGCCAGATTCAACAACTCAAATCTATCAAACAGGTTACAATAACTTTGTTTAAACCACTTTTAGCCCTAAGCATGCATACATTCTAGATGTTTCCAAGATCCTAGGTCAAAACAGTCAAGAACAAAGATTTTATAGCAGATTGTTTAATAAGGTGTTTCAAAGTTGAAAACTTGCAACTAAATACACTCAAACAAGCATATATCAGATACCAAGCAATAACACAAACTCCTAACAACACAATACCAAGTTATGAATCAAGACAGGTAATCCTAAACATCCTTTTAACTTTTCAAATCAAAACAGCATTCCAAGGTTACCCAAGCCCAAATCAACACAATACCAGATGAGATAAACAGATTCAAGCAAGATCAAGCCACAAAATTCACAAGAACACAAGTCACACTCAAATATCACAAATATCCAAAACTTTATCAGATTTTGAGATTAAGGGTGTGTACCTCATGGATGTACGTCCACACCCACGAATTTTGAGCTTATGTACTAGCAAGAACAAGTACAAGCTTCCACAACAAAGCCTGCTAAGGATCAACAAAGTTAGAAGCACAATTATCAAAACAGAAAGATGAAAACTTCTTGATTAATGCAACTCTTGTCCTCCACACTTGATTATACCCAAGTTATAAGCTTCACCACACCTTGATAACACAATATCAAGATGCTATGATCAGCCTTATAGCCCAAGAATTCCAAGATAGACCTTAATAACACAATATCAGGATGTATGATCAGCCTTATGATCACTCCTTTTGAAAACATGTTTTTTGATTCAAGAACAAGTAAACATTAACAATAATAAGCATATTATAACAATGGCACTTGAGCTTTCTTTACAAAAGTCATACACATTTCATTCAAATGAAAATGAGCTTTACAGATTTGTGAACAAGGAAAATTCAAGAGCAAGCTAAAATGTAATGAACTAAGGCCTTTATATAGGCTACAAGTTATCTAGGAAAGCTGAAAAAAACGTAACCCTAATGTTATAAAATCCCTGAAATGCCCTTGAGAGCTTTGGCATCTTTGAAGATCATGTGACTGAATTTGGCTTGTAGCATGAGTTGGCAATGTGAAAACTTGATCAAAGGGTGAAAAATAAGCTTAGGATGTAAGCTGGATTGTGAGCTGTTGGATGACTATCCTCTTCTTGTCTTCTTGCTCAAAGGTTTAGCAGGGGAGGTCCCATGTATCATGTGGGTTGTTGAGGTGGCCAATGTTAAGGTTGGGATGTGCTTAGGACATCATTGATCACTAATCTAGAAAAGGTGGTGGTTTAATTTTTGCTAAAACAAAAATCCCCAATTATGTTCTTGGGTGAATAGTTTAGTGTTTGATCCGGTTTTGGGTTAATTAGGATTTAATCCTTGTTAAGGCGCCAAGGTTTGTTAATTATTTAATCCGGGTGAGTGGATGAGTGACATGGAGCATTGGTGCAATCTGATTGGTTGTGGGGAGTTAGTGGGACAGGTGTCAAGCTCCCACTGGCCTATGTATCTTTCTTGTCTTGGCAAAATAAGTCCCCAGCTTCTTTCTTCCTTGTCACTTGCAAATAATTAAGCCAAATCCGGATTCCCTTTGAAAATGAAGTTTTCATTTTCACACTTTTGCCCCAAAAAGTTTTGTAAAGTAATTTTAGGGGTATTTCTTGCCATTTTGTGATTCTTGAAGGACTGATTTGGTATTTTCTTTATTGATAATGGTCTTGACTTGCATATTTGACATTTTTGAGGACTAAAATTTCCAAGTTATGATAAATGAGGGACCATTTTTGCCAAATCTTCAAAGTCAAGGGTCCTTTTTGCAATTTTGATATTTTCAAAGGACCAAACTTGTAATTCTTGGAACTTGGAGTCCTTCTTGGTATGTTTGACTTTGAGGAGGATAAATATTTACATTTTAGCATTGTTGAGGGGCTAAAATTGCCATTTCTTCAAAGTGGAGGGCCCTTTTTGCAATATTGACAAACTTTAGGGACCAAACTTGTAATTATGAGGATACAAGGGTATAAAGTGACAATTATTCCATATTGGAGGACTCGTCTTCATAATTATTCAAATCTTCAAGGGTTTTCTTGGGAAAATTCTTCATTAGGGCTTGGTTCATTGTGCGGTTTCATTTCCCGTGTTCGTTTTTGCATGATTCTTGTGATCTTTTGTCATTTTCTCAATATTCGTACCTAAAATACACAAGCAACAAACACAAGCATATATTTGGGTATTTTGATGATATTTAATGCATTTTAAGCCCTTTTTGGACGATGAGACTATGCATAAAAGCAGTCTCATCAAACTACCTGCCACAAGTATGATATTTAATATCGTCCAACGGTCTTCACCAACCGGAGGTAAAATGCTACCGAATTAGAATGAAATATTCAAGGCCATTTCATCTGTGTATATGTTTTGTTGCTAAGTATCTTATGCAGCGTAACAAGAAGGTGGCATTGTGGTGTACAATCCAAAAGAAGTCGTCAACACATGCTTATACTGTATGCACTTAATACTTCAACAAATTCAAGAAAGCCTAAAAGTCAAATCTTACGCTGTATCAAACTCTAAAGCTTTCAAGAATTTATAAATGTATAAGTATGTGGAACATGAAGTCACGAGGAGGAAAATTTCACAAGTGATGAATGCACAAGGTCAAGGCAAGAAAACATGCTCAAGACTAAAGTCAAATATCTCATCTGCATATTCACAAGAACAAGATCGAAGACACAAGGGGGAGATTGTTGGAAATACGTTTTCCCAAAGAAAGTCTCGGTCACATCATTGTTAGCATAGATCACGGGCTATAGACTATTTAGGACATTGTAACTTGGAGTGACCTCCCTTAGGGGGAGATTGTTGGAAATACGTTTTTACGTATTTAGAAAGGATAGGTCACTCTAACGATATATACGTAGTATGGGCTCGTGATCTGGTTATGTGAACATATAACCCATAAAGCCCACATGTAGGGTGGGCAATATATACCCCCTCCTAACATGTTAGGAGGGGTTGTTGATTCTCATTTCCATTTAATCAAACATCTTTCTCTCTAATCCTCTCCTTTATCTCTTTAACTTTCTCTCTCTAGTTCTGCATCTCTCTCCTTCTCTTTAGATCAATCATAACACATTAACAATCATAAGAAATCATAGACCTACATGTGAGGCTAGTGATAAACTTGAAAACGGCTCATAGAAAACTTATTGCTTAATGACATATTATAACATAAATTGAAATAGGTATGCAAATAAAAAGTAGAAAGTAAATAACACGAAATAAAACTTAAATAACAACTTTTTTAAACTAAATTCATTACATTAAAAAACATTACATGAAAATAAATTGACAGAATTTTAGCTAAGGAAAAATTACACACAATGCAATGAAAACTAGGTCCTATTTATAGATGGAGAGGCTGTTGTAGATCCACATTTTCAGGTCCTTTCTCTCTCCAAGGGTTTTGATATCAATCCTTGATCTCTTGTTTGCAAAGAAAGCCAAATCTTCGTCGTTGGATTTCTCTCTTGTTTTCTCTGTCTTCCCATGAATTGCCAGCGTGGCATTCGACTTAATACCAAGTGTGTTTCTTTTGCACTGACTTTAGTGTAAATTTCCTAAAAAGTGTGTTTCTTTTCTTTCCAAGTGTATGTTACCAGCGTGGAATTCTTGATGACTAGGCCATGTGGGATGTGGGACGTGTTTATTAGTGGGTTGGGAGTGGAACAATCTGATATAATTAGCTGAATTTCCTTTTAGGGTAAAACCTCCTTTTAGGGTAAAACCTCCTTTTTGTTGTTCATGACTGGTAAAAAGAGAGGAGAAAGAAGAACAATAACTTTCCCTCCATTTTTTACTTGGTCAAACTTTGTTTGACTCGGGTATAGGTTGGGGTTTGGATTTGCTATTGGGCTTTTAGGCGAGTAATTAATAAAAGGGCTGGGCTTTATTAAAGTTTAGAATTTGGCAATTTCAGTCCCTGGGTTTTATGATTAGCGTACGGTTTGGCCCACTAGTTTTGAGAAATTACAAACTGGCCCTTTTCTTTATAATGAAGATTTCTAAATCAAAAGGACTTAAAATGTAAAGGTGATAAACTTTAAGGGCTGTTTGGTAATTATGGTATTGTTGAGGGGTATTTTTGGTATTTTTTCGAAAGTGTGAGGGTAAAATGGTAATTGATAAGAAAACTTGTAGAAAACCCGTTGAAGTAGAATCCTGGCTTCGCCTTCTTGCAATTTTGGTCTTTTGACTTTATCTTTGACTTTGTCTTGACTTTTCTTCGATAGATGACCGTAAAATCCCGTGTTTTCTTCCTTTTTGATCTTTTGTACCTATTTCACACAAAAACACAAAACCACGCGTAATTCCGAATTTTATGATATTAAATACATATTTTGGTTTGGTTTTTCCTTGTTTTAAGTGGTAAAAGGATAAGTGTTTTCACACTTATTTAATTCCCCTACACATGACCATTGCAATGACCCCATGCAATGCACGATTTTAAAGCACAAACTTACATTTTTCATCATAATTAACCTATCTTGACCTTTATTACGATAGACTATTATTACTACAAGTAAAGAAAGTTAACAACTATGAAAAGATCAAAACTTTATAAAAATTTCCATTTGATTTATTTACTTTAAAATTGTTTGATGGAAGAAACTCATAAAGAAATCTAAGACTTAAATTAGGGCTTTTGGTGTCATGAATATTTATCACCCTCAAGTTTCACATTACTCATACCAAGCATAAAAACAAGAGCATTGTTTACCATAAGTTCTCATGTTAAAACCACTTATATAAGGAAATTGTGTAAAACTCCTTCTCTATTTTTGCTAAGTTGTATCTCTAGATTTTAAAGATTATCATTCACCTGTAGGCTCATTTAACTTGTTAAATAATTATTAGTCCAAAAATGAAGGGAAACTGGTGTAAACCCGACACTTAGAACCTAACCTCATCTTCAAAAATGTTATCACTAAAGAAAACCCACATCAAGGATAATTTAACACGATTTAGGGAATAAATTCTCGGATCCGAAATTTGGCTAATACTACTACTTATTATTTAGTCCTACAAAGTCATGTTGACTTTATAGTGGAGTTTAGAAAATTCACATCATATACCCTTAGGCTCTTTAAGATGTAAAAGGTGCTCCAAATCTATGATCCACACCCTAAGGCTTATTGAACCACAAACAAGGGAATTGATTATTTATCAATTTATATTAAACACTTACCATCCCATATACCCTAAGACTCTAATGACAAGGGTCGTGCTACATGTCCCACACCCTAAGGTTACTTGAGATAATATTTTAATTTATTCTTCTTTATTTATGATATATATAGTAGGTCGAATGCCGTGGTCCCATGGTCTGAATACCTCCTACTTACTGGTTATGAGTCACCTTAAGAAGTCCACAACGCTGGCATCCTCAATGTTTTCATGCTTTAATTACATAGGAATAAAAGAGTTGGTTAAGAGCTATAATATCGAATCTAAACCGCAAAAATCCTCATTTATTAAGCAAATAAATATTCAAGCGTGAAGAAAGAGCCACAAAACTCATATAAGGAAGAATTAACCTTTAAACTTATTATCATCTCTATCATCTCTGGTTCTCCACAATTTAAAATCTCAAAGAATGAGACTCGTAGATGCTTAGCCTAATAAACCAATTAAGGTCCATATGGTTAAGGATACTAATTAGAGTAAACTCAAATAAGTAAACTCGGTTGAGTCAAAATATCCACGACAGGCCTAATATGTCAAAAATGTCCAAACTTGTTAAAACCATTTTATTTATTCATTTTCTTTTTTACTTTATTCTTGAAATGGAATGTATACATGTGATGGTGATGACAAAAGGAAAGGAGATAAAATAAATGGAAAATACTACTAGGCCAAATAGATCAAAAAAATTTAAAAATGTCGAAAAATATTAATTTTCCGGATAAAATGAGGTCAAGTTCATGGAAAAGACCGCTTTACTTCGATAGAAGTCTCCTCTACACTTAATATAAACATTGTCCTCAATGTTTAAGCATGTGGAAGTAAACTCCCCTACAGTTAGGATATTATGCACTTAGTTTAAATCAAGCTAAGGAAGAGAAAACTAAAGTGATTTCAATTTAATCAACATTATTTATATCCAAGTATGAATCACAATAGTTTGGATAGTACCGGTATTCACGGGTACACGGGATCACGGGTCGCGTCAAAAGCACAAAAAGTGGATCATTAAAGCACATATCCCTGCACAACACCACAAAACAACAACCTACTTGGCTCCCCTACACTTATTGGTTGAAAAAGGTAAAGACAATCTAACCTAGTTATACGATGCTTGATTTAATTATCACGAGTCTCTAGATCGACTCGATTTCCCAAATTTAATTCAAGCGAAATGTGGAGAGGGATGGAATCATCTCATGAGAGATGTCCTCTCTAATGTATAACTTAACCCGTTGGCCATTTACCTTAAAGGTGGGCCCATTTGGTTGAGCTAGCTCAATGGTGCCATAAAGGAAAATTTGGGCCACGGTGAATGGATCGGACCAACGACTCTTAAGTTTGCCCAAAAAGATTTTCAACCGAGAGTTAAAGAGTAAAACTTGACCACCAATTTTGATCTCTCGGTTCTTAATCTTGCTGGGAATAAAATTAACTAAGTCACTGGAACGCTGCCAAGAAGAACTTGAACGCTGACAAGAGTAAAAGAGGCGTTGACAAGTGAACGTTGACAAAGCATTATTGAGGGTTGACAAAGGGAAGTTCAACCACTAATGGAATACTTAGTTTACACGTTTTGTAATTCTAGTAAAGATATGTTCAATATTGTATTTTCTATGTTTATCTTTACCTAGAATAGTTAATAGGTAGATTATTGTGCACGACTCCTTGTGCTATAAAAGGAGTCGTAGGGTTCTAAGTTTATAACAGGTTTTACACTTACATTTTACGCAAGTTTGATTATTAATCGAAGTGAAAGTTTTCTTTACATTCTTTTTGCTTTGTTCTTTGTTCTAAGTGTTAAATCCGCATAACACTTAGATTGTTGAATGCACAAAGTTTCTTTACATGTTAAACTTGATTTACGCTCGTTAACACAAAGCTAAATCGATCTAAGTTTGGGATCAACAAATCTTAGAATCATGAATGAGCTTAGTTTCCTCCTTATATATCAATGAATTATCATAAGCCTCATTCCTAAGTTCATTAAGCTCATTGAGTTGGATTTTCCTAAGATTACCAGCTTTGTTTATATCAAAATTAGCCCATTTTAAGTCCCAATAAGCCTTATGCTCCAACTCAATGGGGAGGTGGAATGCCTTTCCGTACACAAGGCGATAAGGAGTACCACTTATAAGTGTCTTATAAGCGGTACAGAAAGCCCACAAAGAATCATCTAATTTATCGGCCCATGAGGCACGATACTCTCCTATGGTATGCTCTAAGATTCACTTAAGTCCACGGTTGGACACCTTGGCTTGACCGTTGGTTTGTGGGTGATACATGGTGGAAAGTCAGTGATTGACACCATACTTAGCCATAACTCTTGAGAATTGATCATTGCAAAAGTGTGTACCGCAATCGCTAATGATAGCACGAGGAACGTCGAATCAAGCAAACAATTGTTTCAAAAAGTTCACAACAACCCTCACATCGTTAATAGGTAAAGCCTTTGCTTCAAACCATTTTGAAACATAGTCAATGGCTACAAGGATGTAATTGTGACCTTTGGATGATAGAAATGGCCCTATAAAGTCGATGCCCCATACGTCAAAGATTTCACACTCTTCAATGCAATTTTGAGGCATCTCGTCTTTATGTGTGATCTTGCCTTGTCGTTGGAAAGCATCAAAATCCTTAACCATTTCGTGAGCATCACGATAATGGTGGGCCAACAGAATTCTGAATCGAAAACTTTCTTCACGGTGTAGTTAGGACCAAAGTGACCACCGATGGGTCCTTTGTGGCAAGCTTCAAGGATTGGTAAAGCCGAGGGCCCATCAAGACACCTACAAATGATAAGATCCGCACATTTCTTAAAGAGATAAGGGTCATCCCAATAGTAATGCTTAATGTTCTTTAAGAATTTTTTCTTTTGTTGGGACCTTAAGCTTTCGATAAGAACTCTACCCACAAAATAGTTTGCAATGTCCGCAAACCATGGGGTATCATCAAGATTGGAATTGATAGACATTAAGGTCTCAAGGGGAAAAGGTTCATTAATCTCTTTATTGGGAAGTTCCCCTCGATAAGGTTCCTCAAGTCTACTTAAGTGATCCGTGGCTAGGTTTTCGGCTCTCTTTTTATCACGATTTTCAGTTTTAAATTCTTGTAGCAGCAAAACCCAACGAAGGAGGCTCGGTTTAGCATCTTGCTTTGTCAACAAGAATTTCATGGCGGAATGGTCGGTGTAAACAATGGTGGTGGAAAGCACAAGATAGGCCGAAATTTCTCAAAAGCATACACTACGGCTAAAAGCTCTTTTTCGATAGTGGTATAATGCAATTGAGCCCCCGTCATTGTCTTACTTGCATAATGGATAGGTTGGAAGTGTTTGTTAACTTGTTGACCTAAAACCGCTCCTACCGCAAAATCACTAGTATCACATACTAACTCGGAAGGTAACTCCCAATTTGGAGAGACTAAGACCGGTGCCTTAGTTAATTTACCTTTAAGAGTTTCAAAAGAGTTGAGACAATCTTGAGAAAAGATGAAAAGGGCATCTTTCTCTAAGAGATGAGTCATTGGTCGAGCTATCTTTCAAAAATCTTGAATGAAACTTCTATAGAAACCCGCATGACCGAAGAAACTCCTAACTCCTTTGACGGTGGTAGGTGGAGGCAATTTAGCAATGACGTCAACTTTAACACGGTCGACTTCATTACCAGCTTTGGAAATTTTGTGACCGAGGACGATGCCTTCTTTTACCATGAAATGGTATTTTTCCCAATTAAGAACGAGACGAGTGTCTTCACACCGTTTAAGCATATGTTCTAAATTAGCAAGGCAAGAAGAGAAAGAATCACCGTAGACCGAGAAATCGTCCATAAAGACTTCCATAGTTTGTCTAACCATGTCATGGAAAATAGCCATCATACACCTATGGAAAGTCCCGAGAGCATTGAATAAGCCAAAAGTCATTCTTTTATAAGCAAATGTTCCATAAGGACAAGTGAATGTGGTTTTCTCTTGGTCTTTTGGATCGATAGGAATTTGAAAATATCCGCATAAACCATCAAAGAAGTAATAGTAATCATTACCCGCTAAACGTTCGAACATTTGATCCATGAAAAAAAGAGGAAAATGATCCTTACGAGTGGCATCATTGAGTTAACGATAGTCGATGAAAACTCACCAACCCCTAAGTAGGCGAGTAGGAATTAACTCGTTGTTTTTAGTAGGAACAACGGTTATTCCGCCTTTCTTAGGAGCATGAGTATCTACAACGTAAGAGCTAGATGGCTCCTCATGAGAAGGGTGGACAGGACTAGGAGGTGGAGTATCAAGAAAGGGAGAAACATGTGGGATAGCAGAAGAGGCAGCCTTCGAGGTAGACGGCATTTCAACCATCACCTAAAGAGCAGGATCTTCAACATCACAAGGGGTTCCCTAGCAGCAAGATCCTCCTCCTCTATGGGATCATCAACCAATTGAGGTTCCCCCTCGGCTTGCTTAGCCGGATGACCCTCATTGGGATCCCCTTGGGCAATGCCCAGCATAGCAGGAGTGAGAGGAAGGTCAGGACAAGATAAGCAAGCTTCATGTTAGCATACACCTTAGGAATGAGTCTAACTGGAACATACTCTCTTCTATTCCTAGGAACACACATGAGAATCTGATGTAGGAACCTAGTGTAAGAAATTTCTTTTTGAGACCACCAAGATTACCTACCATACCATCCATAATATAACGAGAGAAGTTGAATCTACGACCTTAGGCCAAGCAAATCAAACCATTAGCAAGGGAGAAATGCATCCCAACTGCCATCTTTGGGACTCAAGCAATGAATTAAAAAATGAATAAGGAGCTTCCAATGGGGTGAAAAGCAATTTTTCTAAAAATTAAATTTTCCATCATCGATATACCCAATTGCAGCCATCCCATCGAAAACTTCCTCATTTGAGAGGGCAATAATGCCATGAGCATCTTATAGATGCAGGGAAGACCTAATGGAAGCTTTAGTCATTACATATGGACGACCATCAATGGTGGCATAAATCTCCAATGGGTGACCAAATACCTCTCTAGTACCAGTAGTGGCCCAAAACTGTCGTATGACTGAGTCATAAACAATAGGGCATACAGTAAGAGCATACCTGAGATGAGAAACCTCAATGAACTCCAAGATGTCCACAAAATCCTCTCTCTTTAGACCCTCGTCGACGTAGGCCACCTTGTTGTGATCAGACTTGTATAGTAGTCCAGCCATGGAGGATCAGTGAAGCTTGGTAAGGAAATTGATGAAGATGGTTGAGTATGAAAGGTAGGAGCGTGTGTGTGTGTTTAGGTCTTATAATTGAGTCAAATAATCCCACTGACCATAAATAATACTTAAACAATTGTTCATTGACCCCTAATTAAGGGGGCTGTCTTTTCCAAAATAAGTCATTAATAGGAGTAACCACTTGCCTTCTAATCCATTAATATCCAAATCTAGTTACCAAAATGATAGATAAACTGATGTACCAGAAGTAACTTATGCTGACCAAAAGTTAAACAGTCAAGAAGTCAAAACTAGTAGTAGCGAGTTGTCTACAAAAGTCAATGATAATGAACAGTGACCCCAAGAAGCACTAGGATCCAAACAAAAAATAATAAGGAGGAATATTGAACCACTAGGAGCAAGTGAGAGCCACTAGGAGTAAAAAAATCTTCCACCAGAAGTAGCACACACAGCAAAAACCCATGAAAAATGGCGAAAGAAGCTACCATAAGTAAGAATGTACAAGTATACATGTACAACAAGCCTCCTCTTAGGTTTTACCTCCCATCAGTCCGAGACCTTAAGGATTGACCATACCAATGTGAACCACCAGGTAGTTAAACCTTGGTCCATCAAATGCTTTAGCCAACAAATCAGCAACATTATCATCTGTATGTACCTTGAGAACCTGTATCAACTTCTTTTCATTTGCATCCCGTATAAAATGGTGTTGAATCTCTATATGATTGGTTTTTTGATAAAAACAGGATTTTTCACAATGCATATAGTGCTTTGATTGTCAATGAATATTTTGGTATTCATAAAGTTGAACCCATAGTCTAACATTTGATTTTATATCCACAAGACTTGTCCAGAACAACTAGCAGAAGCTACATATTCAGCTTCTGTTGAGGAAATAGCTACTTTGGTATGTTTGTTACATTGACATGAAATAAGCTTGCGTCCCAAAAACTAACAACCACCAGTAGTTGACTTTCTATCACTATTAGCACCTGCTTAGTCACTATCACTATAGGCTTCAAGAATAAAAGGGGATTCCCTTGGATACCATAAGCCTAGCTTGGGTTGTGCCTTAAGATACTTAAAGATTTTCTTGACAACATTCAAATTTAAGACGGTAGGTGCCACTTGATGTTTAGAACAAGCACTAACACCAAACATAATTTCTGGGAGAGAAGCAGTCAAATACATGAGTGATCCTATTATAGTCCTGTACAAGTGAACATTAACAGGAGGATCCGGCTCATTCTTGAGTTTGACTTTTGTTACCTAATAAGGTGTTGTTGCTGGTCTAAGAGGTTCCACATCAAATTTTTGAATAATGTCATGAACATATTTATCTCTACTAATGAAGATACCATCCTGTTGCTGGTTGACTTGAAGTCCAAGAAAAAATGTTAGTTCTCCCATGACACTCATCTAAAACTCACCCTTTATCAACTGTTCAAACTCATTACACCATTCCTTCTTGGTAGAACCAAATATGATATCATCTACATACACCTGGACAAGGAAGATATCTTTGGCATTCTTCTTAAGAAACAATTTCTTGTCAATGGTGCCTCTTCTGTAGCCATGCTTCAACAAGAAAGTATAAAGACGCTCATACCATGCTCTAGAAGCCTGATGAAGACCATAAAGGGCCTTGACAACCTTGTAGACCTTCTTAGGATGAAGAGGATCTACAAAGCCCTTGGGTTGAGTGACATATACTTCTTCTTCAATCTTTCCATACAGAAATGCAATCTTGAGATCCATTTGAAACACTGTAAAGCCAATAAAGCCAAAAATAGTCGAATGGCCTCAATTCGTGCAACAGGAGCAAAAACTTCATCATAATCAATTCCATCAAGCTGAGTGTGAACATGTGCTACTAGTCTTTCTTTATTTGTTACCACATTACCCCTAGCATCTTTTTTGTTTTTGAGAATCCATTTGGTACCAATTGTTGTCTTTCCATCCGGCAAATCAACTAGGATCCATACATTCTGAAACAATAATTGTTGCATTTCCTCCTTCATAGCTTCTACCCAACTTTGATCCTCAAGAGCATGTGATACAGACCTAGGTTCCACCTATGAAAGAAAACAAGAAAATAAACAGTGAAGAAAATCTGTGTGATTATTTCTCTTTTGGTCTTCAATGTGGCTCACCAGAGGATGATGACCATAAGTTGCTTTCTTATGCATGCTACGAGTCTTGACAGTAGAACCAGGATCTCCAATTAATTGAGATGTAGGATACACTTTATGGATCTTCTGAATAGGAGTATGAGCTACTTCCACTTCTGGTGCCAAGTTATTAGGATCACCAACAATGCCATCATCATACGAAGCAGAGTTGAAAATGCCTATTAGTGGTTGCTTATAAATATCATCCAGCTTAGTAGTAGACTTCTTATTGTAGTTTCCTAGGTCAGAAAGACCAAAGAACCTAGTTGTAGAAGTTGGATCACTAAGTGGACTTCCAACAAGAGTGGAACTTGCACCAGGAGTAACATTAGGTTCACTAGGAGTAGCTGGCACAGCAGGAGTATCCATAAGAAACTAAAAGCCTCCTTGGGTAGCTGTAGTAGTGGCATATTGTTGTTCCTTAACTAGTGTGTCAAGATCTGCTTGTTAGTCAGTGATATCTGGTGAAGTAGCACCAGTAGGAGTAACAGAGGTGTCTAGGGTGACAGATGTGGAATAGGATGGGATAACAAAGATATCATCATCCTCTTCTGAGTCCGAGAAACTAGAAGTAGCACATGAATTAGAAGAAACAAATTCTTGTGGACCTACATGTTGGTTAGTTTTGAAGCGAAAATATCCCAATGAGTCACTAAGATAATCAAGATCAAAATACCATTCAGGACCTTTTCCTTGAAGGTTTGTATTTTCCTCAAAGTACCTTAGGTTGATAGTTTCAATGAAACTTTGGCAGTGAGATTGTAGACCCTATAGGCTGTAGAGTGAGCTGAATAACCCACAATGAAGCCTTCATCAGCCTGGCCATCAAATTTCCCCAAATAGTCACTAGTGTTGAGAATGGTGACAGGACAGCCAAAAGGTTTCAAATGAGTAATGCTTACGGACTTTGGTTGTGAGTAGCTCATAGGGAGTCTTATTATGTGGATTGGTAATGGAGCCCCTATTCAACACATAACACGTAGTGTTGACCGCTTCTGTCCAATACATAGTCGGAAGTTTAGAATCAGCAAGCAGGGTTCTTGCTGCTTCTATAAGAGTCATGCTTTTCCTTTCCGCAACACCATTTTGTTGAGGAGTCCTGACAGCACTATAGTCTCTTTTGATACCTTTGGAAATGCAAAGTGCTATGAGGTCTACATTCTTGAACTCAGTGCCATTGTCACATCTACTTTCTTGGACAGCTGGTTTTCTATTTAGGCAATGAAGTCTTTGAGAATGGGGGAGGTCTCACTTTTTGCAGCCAGAAAAAAACCCTTGAAAATATGCTATAACCATCAGTTACCACTAGGCAGTAGTGTTTATGATCAATGCTTCAGATAGGGGTAGGACAAAATAGATGCATAAGAAGTAGCTGCAAAGGTTCAGTTATTAGACTGAGAGCAGTAATGGCTTTGAAGGATGCTTTGTGATGTTTGCCTTTGCTACAAGCAATGCAATTGATGTCATTCTTGAAGGTTTTAGGAGGTAACCCAGAGACCAGGTTCATATTTGCCAGCTTGTGAATTGTTTTAAAATCAACATGCCCCATCATTCTATGCCATTTTGTGGCTTCATCTTCTAATGCTTTGGCAACCAAGCAAGCTAGTTGGCTATTAAGATTTACTTCATTCAACTTGATATTGTATAGATTATATCTTCTTGGAATTTTGATAAGTAGTTGGGAGTCATCCGTAAGTTTAAAGTCTTTGGACAAACTGCTTCTTGTCACAAATCTAAGAGACAGAGATCAAGTTGAAGTGTTAGAGTGCCTCTACATAATATACCTGCTTAAAATTAAGGTTAGGAGTCTGAATAGTTCCTTTGCCTGAGATACGCCCTTCACCCCCACCAAGGTATACTTTTCCGCCTTAAAATGGTACAAAGTTAGTCAAAAGTCCTTTGTTCCCTGTCATGCTCCTAGAGCAACCACTATCTACTATTCCAAGAGATGGATCTTGGTAAAGATTAATCTACAACAACAAAAAAATATGTAAAGTTAGTGTCTTAAGGGGACCCAAACCATTCCTGGCTTGAGCCTGCCTTATGGATCATTGAAAGTTAGCCATGGAGATTGATGAGATCTACTGTTGTTCTTGTGTTTCCTAGGCATCATAGGGGTTTTATTTTGTGTCCAAGAACAACCTGCTTAGGGCTTAACAGCAGAACCCGAATTTCACAATCGAAAATGCATTTGGTTAGATGTAGTAGTGTAATTCTCAACAGACTTGTGAAAATTTTGAAAATAATTGCTTGTGGGTCTGTTGGTGGTACTTTGGTTGTTTCTACAAGTAGCAGAAGCTAAAGGAGAGTTCCTCCTAGTAGAAGGAAAAGATTGATCACATGAGTTTATCCTTCTAGAGGTGAAACTCACACTAGTAGGAGAAACTACTGGTGGACCAGGAGCACCATATGAATGTTGGCCAGTAGGACTTTTATCATAGAAATCACAATCTTAGATCAAATTAAATCTAATACAATAAACAAAACATGT
The DNA here is from genome assembly GCA_025667525.1 of Glebionis coronaria. Taxonomy (NCBI): domain Eukaryota; kingdom Viridiplantae; phylum Streptophyta; class Magnoliopsida; order Asterales; family Asteraceae; genus Glebionis; species Glebionis coronaria. The sequence goes on along the minus strand of JANFOE010001677.1, from coordinate 58,802 downwards.
CTTAAAAGACCTTTTATTCAAATGACAATGTTTCGTGCTGCTATTCTTAGAGCAAACTTGTCTAGGAGAAACAACATTCCCTAGAAGAGATAATGCTAGAATAAAAAAATAGAAGTAGATGCATTAGCAACTCTCTCATCACTCATCCTAGCACTAGAAGCAGAAGTGTCATTTGGATTGGGACTTGAGGGACTAGAGTCTTCACTTGAACCACATGATGCATAGTCACTGGCCTTGTCACTGAAAGTACAAGAGACAATGTCATTAGTGTTAGTAGAAATCTTCGGAGACACATGCATATGTGATTCATCCAAGTCTTTATGAACTGATGTAGGCATAAATGTTCCTGTAAGAGGTGGTGGAACAACATGCATTACTATAGCTGGTTTAAACCTATTGTAACTAGGTTTTCCTGCCTCCTTTTTATTAGGATCAAAGACACTAGAAAAAGATAAATAAAAAACATCATCTGGTCCTATATATTTTTCAAAACCTATCCCCCTCTTTGTTCTTCCAAATATACTGCTGTCTATTAGCTTGGAAAGATTTTAGGCTGCTTTTTGCCATTTATCAAACTGTAATAAAGTAGCATCTAATTTCACTTGCATTTCTTGTTTTTATTGAATGCTTTAAGCATTAAGTTTTTCAGTATACTTAAGAAAATTAGATGTATTTTCTAAGTCAATACTCAACACCGTAATCCTATCCTCATACTCAAGTTGAGCATTTTGTAACCACTTCTTTTGCTGTTCTAAGGTTTTGAGTGAACTCTTGTAAGCTTGAACTTCTAAAAAATATTTATCATTTTGAGCATTTAGTTCATTGCATTGTGTCATGAGGTCAGAATATTTATCATCACAACTAAGAGGACAATTTTGTACCTGAGGAGAGATTCCCATTAAAGAAATTCCTCCGCTTCCTATGCCTCGGATTTGTGACCAACAATCATAGCAAACACATCATTAGCAGAGTCGACTGTGTCCAAAGTTGGAGTCTCATGATCATTCCAAATTACCATGGTATCAACGGATACCAAAGCTTTGTTCTCCTCCTTAAGCTCTTGAACCTTGAAGGCTGAATACCTATTCTTCTCCTAGTCATTTATACTAGAGCATTATCTAGCAAAATGTCCTTGCTGATGACAGTTGTAGCATTTGACTTTGCTCCTATCAAACCTGGTTGGCTCCTTTGGGTTGTAACTGAATTTTATACCAGCCTTCTTTTCAAACTTGTGAACTCGGAGAGTAAGCATAGCCATCTGCCATTTGAGGTCCATCTCATCCAAGTCAAGCTTATCAACCTGTTTGAATTCATCAAATGCTAGCTGCTGTTGAGGTTCAACATCAACAACAAAGGAATGAAGAACAGTTTCTACCATGCTACTGGTCTTGGCCTTTGATTCAGGAGTAGGAGTATGTTGTGAGGACAAAGTATAGCTTAGGCTACTGGTATAGGGCATTAGACTGGAGACCATGGAGCTTACAAAAGTAGAGTTAGCAGGAGTGGAGTAGGATTCACTTGCGTATCCTCTCACATGAGAATCAAAAGTTTTGAGTTTGTAAAATAAATCATTAAAAGAGAGATACTCAAGTCCTGTAACACCCCCAAATTTACACAATTCAATACAGCGGAAGACTCGTTGGTGATACGGGATAGCACATTACTCACATCATAGACAACACTTATAAATCGCGTCGTTTAATAATAAAGTATTTCCATTCATAAATATCAAATTTACATAGGTCCCAAGTCATATTATTTCATACAAAGTTTTACAAGGCATTTGAATGGAAATTATTGTTTAAGTGCGGGCCATGAACTCTTGTTGTCTTCCCGAGAATTACCTTCAAGTACCTAAGATAAAACATGTTAAAAGAAAAGGTTAGCGATAACGCCGAGTGAATTCATAGAGTTTAATAAAACCATCAATATATCATCGGTATATAATTATTACTGAAAATCATTTTGTACCAATCTTTGTTATAGTCCATAAAATATCCAAAGTTTTATACAAATCCTTATCAAAAATTATAATATAGGCTTTTTCCTTCAAAATCATTATACGAACCATTGTCGTTAAAAACATCATACAATACGTTTTATAACGTTGTAAACAGTTCAATAAAAACCATTATATGAATATGGTTATGAAAAACCAAAACACGAACATAATATCAATAGTAAGACCCCGTATTGCTAGTCAGGCAATATATCATAATTTAGTGTGTATGGCAGTATTTCGTTATTTGGATTATTATAAGCCGCATGACATTGTTACCTTACTACAATAAACAACAGGTAGCTAACCCGACAATCATTTGCCCATCTAAATTAGCGTGTCGTCACAATAATCACGCTTGTGTAAATCTTCTCATACATAAATTCGCTTACCAATCAATGTGGCACGACGGGGATCAACCGTCAAGGCGCGAACTGGGGTGATCGTCCCCAAATAGTACTATTATATGCATAAGCGTCTACCAAATCTCGGTAGTTCACAATTCATGCTAATGGGACTTTTAGTGACATAACCTAACTTTAATAATCCATTTCATTTCATCTATCGGGTCATATAATCATACATCGGGTCATACAATCATTCGGGTCCAAATCAATAAACAAACAATCGGGACAAACGGTGTCCTATTTTAGTAAAACTAACATGTTATCTCCCTCGCGGGTTTATAAAATAGTTCATAAAAACATTTAAAAGAGTGCGAGGCTATGAACTTACGTTGATGTGGGAAAGCGGGTTATCGGCAATTCGGATGTACGGTATGTGCTTCAATCACGGAAACCTAGACAAATAATACTCGTCTTAGACTTTTGTCCAATGACTTTATCAAAATAACAATTATGTATATATATGATGACTTTATACATATGATGATGATCAAGTGGGTTTATATATTCTCATTCACTCATTTTTGTGTTATGTGTTGACAACTTTAATATTAGTTTACTAGTTTTACCTATTTACATGTTTTAGGTCCAATAAGCCTTTTATAAGTCCATTAACTTGTATTAATCCATTTTATACTTTTTTTATCAGTATTATACTTTACATGTTGGGCCCAAGTGGGTTAAGCCCAATAAGTAAATTTATTAGTGTTTTACTAACTAGTCGGTTTTATAGTCCAATAAGGCTACTTTGGCCCGTTAATGTATATATGTTGTAAAGTTCGGGTTTTATCGGTTTTTACTTGTTATATAAGTTCATATATCAGTATGTGAGTTTATAAAAGTTTATATTAAACGGGTCCGACCGTCTAAGTTTTATTTGACAAAAACGTTAATCTTTCGGTTTTAGCCGAAAAGACGTAAAACTTAGTATATAGTTTTTATAACTTATAAAACTTACCAAACTACCATTTTTATATAATTTCCATTTATTTATCCTTATGAATATTTATATAAATGAAATATATAAGTTAGTGGGTTTTAATTCACATTTTATAGTATATTTATTTGAGTGCTTATATAATAATATTAAACTTTAATTTCACAAAATCAGTCCTAAATTTTAAGTTCTCTAAAATTTCCATATCTAGATTTATATAATAAGATAGGACCTCAAATTTTTATCAAAGAAACTACATGATATGTTCTTCATTTTATTCCTTTATAGCTACTGATGAATCAACATCTAAATATTTTAATAAATTCGTCAAAAACAGTGTAGGCAGATTTGTACTCTAAACTTGTTTTGATCATATCTCACTCATTTTTATGATTCCATTGCATGGCCAATCTCACATGTGTATAACACCTAATAATTACTGTATCTTGATTCCACTTTACCATTTTATCAGTTTAACATTTGGTTACTTACTGTTTTTATACAGCCAACTTTATAATCAAGAATTTAGCCTTTTTACCTATGGTTTTCCATCTTTTTAACCATGTTTATCAAATCTATCAACACCAAATCCCGACATAATGTTTTTAGTCATCATTCATAATCATATATATATACATAAATAAAGAAATTACAAGATTACATAATCAAAAAAACAAGAGGATAGGAAGAACAATCTCTATACCACCATTACTGATGAAAAGATGAGTCTTTGATGAACAAGGCTTGGATTTTGATGGCAAAACTTGTGATAAACCAATATCATCTTCAAGTCTACCAACCTTTATAAACTTCTCATGTAAAATCAGCCCTATGACACCAACAAATCTTCTCCTTGGATGTTAGAATCACCTTCAATCTTCAAAGCTTCAAAGTAGCATCATCATGTGTATGAGTAACACATGATTTTATGGCTAACATAGATCAAATGAGGGTTGTTTTTGATGATGGTTGGACAAATTTTAGAGAGAGAGGAGAGGAGTGTGTGAGTTTTGCATGTGTAGAATGTGTTGCTAGTTTGAGTTTGGTTGTTTTGTAAGTAAAAATGGTTTTGGTGTAAGGCTAAGGAAAAGTGTCCTTAGCTTAAAGATTAAGTTGACACCTTTGTGGTGTTGTGTAGCTTAAGCTTGCCGCCCAAGAGTGGGGGTGAGGCAATTTTATTCTTGTCTCATCCTCATTTAATTACGGGTACTCCTCGATTCTAGTTTCCTCGATTTGCGTGCCCTCGGGTCGTTTTACGAAAAACGTTTTTATAAATTATGAATCAACGGCACAAAACGAATCTAATAAAAATTATTTCATAAAAAACGGAGTTCAAAAACGTAAATACGTAATCCTAAGGTTTCCGATTTAGTCGTAAAGGACGTTAAATTATAATCGTAAGTCCTAATCTCTTCTCGTAAATTTGTGAGTTTATGAACCAACACAAATTTAAAATTACAAAATAATATTCACGGATAAATTTATTTCCTGAAATGTCGGACTGTCACCAAAACGGTGTATGTAAGCGTAAGCACGTAACGTAGAATCCTCCGGTTTAGACGTAGTCGATGCTACTTCAAGACGTAGACCCAAATTTCTTCCCATAAATGAGTGAGTTCATAATATAATATTAAAATAATGTTTTTAAATAATATCTGAGAATAAAATATCAACCATAAATTGACGGATTGTCACAACATTTACCCCTAAACCGTATCTTTGTCCTCAAAGATCATCTTATCTTACTACTCGCTTCTTATAGAGTTAAAGCCATGTGTGTATTTCCTCCACATTCGGGCTTTTCTCACAAGTGTAATTCATTACAATACACGAGTTTCATCAAACATAACTTCGGGAATAAGATCAGGCTTAATGTTGACTTACTTTCTCTATCCATGATGTTCACGAGTTTTTGATGAATGCAACTTTTCGCCGATCTAAACTTCATCAAGAAGTGATCAGATTCTCACTTGATAGACATTTTATCAAGTTCGATATACGAAACATAATTCACGCAGCTCTTGAATTCCTAGGGTAGATCCAGCTTATATGCCTTTCAAACCAATCTTTTACATCATCTCAATGGTCACATACAACGGGGACTTATATCCCATGATCTTTCAGATCATCAATTTTTTTTTCATGGTTAAAATTTTTGGCATAACTTCGCTACCCATCTGGCACTTCAAGATCTACATTTCATATTCACATAAACTCCTGCCCACTACCGGCAGTCAATTATCAGATCTTAATTTCAACAATTATTTCAGGTCTCGCGGGTCGAGTATTTTGTAAGTTTAGGTTCGCCATCATAGGAAACCTTAAACCTAAAAGACCTGTCCAACTCACAATGGGTGTATGTCGGGTGTCTTCATCCCAACTCCTGCTTACAGATGCTCTAATATATATCCTCACAAGATTCGATCTTGATCCTAATATGATAATTATCAATGATAGTCTCTCAAAAGGAAAACGATTTTACAGTTTATTACCAAAGGTCAATCATTCAAACATAAAACAACACTTATAGTATTTTGTATCGTTACTTAACCTTGTCCCTTCGATTGGGGTGGTACACAGTACTCTCATCAAGGTTCGTTCCCAATGACTTCTGAGCAAATCTCTAGAAATTCGATGCGAAGCGAGGATATTGATAGAGATGATCGATACAGGCACACCATGTTTACACAACTCCTTTAAATAAAAAAGAGTCAATTTCTTCATCAAGAATTTATCATTAACGGGAATGATATTAGCAGATTTGGTCAGTCTGTCGACGATGACCCAAATCGAATCAAATTCAGATGACGACCTTTGTAATAGTTAGACGTTTACTAATGTATGAGGCGATGTCTGCCTTCATAATTTTTCATCAGTACAACTTCTTCCAATAAGGATACATTTAATCAGAAATGACATGAATAGAATACATAAACTTATGAGATTCTGATATGACTAAATCTCAAAATCTCCATATTTAGGCCACCACAAGCGGCCTTTTATACATTTAATGTCATCGGCTTCTTAATTCTAATGTTTCACATTAGCCGCGAACCCCTTTATTATTTATATTATCCTTCTTACAAGCATTGTTTATTTTTATATTGTTCGGGCAAATTACTTTGCACCGTCATTATTAAGGAACACAATCCTAATTGATTCTTTATCCTTTCTATATTATGTGTTAGTATCTACATTCATCTTCCCTGATGAAATAATTATCATGTCCGTATTTATTCAAAAATTATTTCTTCACATTTTCTGTGTTTTAGTTTCTTCTCAACTATTATTTTTATCCGTTTTACACAATCCGACGTGTAAAGCGTCCATAATTATTACAAGTAATTAAATAATAAATATTTAATATTTATGAAACGCAAACGCAAAAAGTTTTTAAATTTTCTCAGTTTGTCCAATTATATAAAAATGTTCAAAATAAATTTGAATTTAATTAACACAATTTTTGTTGATTTATCGGAAATAATTAGTAAGATCCGTAAATGTCGAAAAACTTTCGTTTATTCTTTGGTAAAAAATTTCTTAGTTGAAAAGCAAAAGTTGTCGTTTCAAATTTCAAGTCATGGTTTCATGGTTTGCTCAATCCCTCTTAGGTTGTCTTGAGGTATACACAATCATTTACCCCTAAACAGGAGTTTAGTTAAATGATTTGTTTATAAGGGAATAATCCCTTAAAAATCCTTTGTTAAAACATTTGTCAAAACATATTTCCATTTTATTTTTGGTAAAACCCAAAGCCTTAATGGTTCCAATTTTTTTTGAAGAGTCAATATAGATTCCATTATCTATTTATCACACGGTCAGATAATGTAAAGGATTTAGTCTTTCATCACAGGTTAAATATTCAAGGTACAAATTTTCACTACTCGGTCGACTCAGGGCATTCTACAAATAATTATTAACTCATTCTTATTCTTATAAATAAACAAATGGTCCTTAATGATCACAAGCATGAATTTATCAAATTACAGCCTACACACATGATTCACCAAATTTATGAATGCTACATGTGTATTAGTCAATCCAAACGACATCACGTGAAACTCATAATGTTCATTACAAGTACCAGATGTAGTGATCGGAATAGATAATCTTTTTCGCGGATGCGAAATTGATGATAACCATGCCGAGGATCAAAATTTTTAAAACATACGCTAGAACCTCGTAAATTATCGAACAAATCTATCATCCTGGGTAGTGGATATAGATTTCTAATCGTCAATTTATCTAGTTCACGGTAATCAATAAATATAAGAAATAATAACACCATAGCTCTTCATGATGACGAGCTTGGTAGAATAAAAGCTTTCTCCGACAACTCTCTCAGTTGTACGGTAATATTTTAATTTAGATGGTGCTGACGTACAGTGCACATGCCACAAGTGCAGCACCGGGAATATAATCAATACCAATTTCAACTTGCCTTAATGGCAAAAGTCTAGGTAATTTACCAAAAAATACTTTCTAAAGTTTCAGATAACAGAAACATCTTTTAATAAATTCATATTAGGTTCTTTCTAGATTATAATATCTATGACTAATTCACAACCATTCATGGTATAATTTCAAGTCTAAATGCAGGATATGGTCATCCATCAAGAATTAATTAGATCACTTTTGATAATCAACATCTTATCATTTAGGGGAATTCTACTCGAGTTCCCATCAAATAAGAAAATGTCGTCATATCATAATCAATCAATCTATTCTACTGGCACTATCAACTTTCCAGTTTCATTACCGTTGATAAGATGTGAACTTCTCAAAAGACTAATAATAACTCATAATCCTTCACAAATTCAAGCATATCTGGAGACATAACTAACCTTAAAAGAGTAAGGTCAACGCATAATCTACGCGATAGAAATTTAAATCAGATACAGACGAAAACATTTAATGAATATGAATATATCCCATGTTTTCATAATTTGAGTACGCATTCGAAAGCTCCTCGGATCGTTACCTATGTCATTCAAATGAAACCTAATCAAAAGAGATGATAGGAACGTTAATACAAGGTTTTTGCACTGGGGTTCTATATTCTCTCGATATCCTCTCGAATTGATCTCGGTTCTAAGTGGAATGATTGTTCTTGGTTACTAAAAAGGGAGTGATTTTCTAATCTACTAAAAGTTTTAAATGCATTAAAATGTAAACTAAAATTTAAGAGCAATTAAATTAATAACAATTAATAAAACTTGAATTAAAATTAAAAATAAAATTAAAAAAATAAATATGAAATGAAGAAACAGTAAGTAACCCTTAAAAATGCTCAAAAGATATTTGATTCGGAAGTTGACCTTGATTCGGAAGTTAACTTGGAACTTGGTACGAAACCCTTGATCCGGAACTTCGTTCGGAAGTTTACTCGGAACCTTCACTCGGAACTTTACTCGGAACCTTCATGCGGAACTTTGATTCGGAAGTTCACCCGGATGATTGATTCGGAAGTTTATCCGGAAGTTTATCCGGAACTTTGAGTCGGAAGTTTATTCGGAACTATCAACTGATTCGGAACTTTTTGAAAGAACATTCATTCGGAACTTTTAAACTGACTCGGAACTTTTGAAAAGAAAACTCATTCGGAAGATTCTGTTCATCCAGAACTTTTAGTTCATTCGGAAGATTTTGTTCATCCGGAACTTTTAGTTCATCCGGAAGTTTTGGTTCATCCGGAAGTTTGTGTTCATCCGGAAGTTTTGGTTCATCCGGAAGTTTGTGTTCATCCGGAACCTGGGAAACTCAATAACAGTAACCTTAACCGAAGAACAGGGAAATCGACTTTAAGCCAAAAATCACCAAGTTTTTCACCAAAACTTAAATAAAGCTAAACACAAACGATATACTAACCAATAACTACAAATCCCATCAATAAAAACATAAAACCCAACAACTTTTAAAGATTAAATCAATCAAATAAGAACTTAAACTTTTAACCAAATAGATGGAGATGAACAAGATGAAATGGAAAGATTGATGTATTGAATGATTAAGGTTTTAACAATCATAAAACAAGGATTAAAATTACAAGATTGAAAAACAAAGATCAAAATCACCAAACACCCTAGTGGTGTTGGTGATATCTACGAAACAGAAAGGGAGAAAAAAGAGGGGAGAAGAAAAACTAAAAACTGGATGAAAAGTGTGAGGGAGATTCCTTTTATAGGTGTTCCCTTTGGTTGGTGAGTGGGCTTTCTCCCGTTCTTCTTGTCTTCTCGTCTTTTCAGAAAAGTTGACGTTTTCGATTCTGATTCGGGATTTGTCGTCGATTAATTTCAACTCGTCTTTAAATTTCTTCGTTTAATAGACTTGAGTTTCTTCGACTTATGTAAATCTTCCATCTTTGGTCCTTTTCTTCGATAAATCTTCGAATAGGCCCAGTGACTTCAAATCCTTTTCATTTCTTGGACACTAGACTTTGTCTTGAGTCTTTTTCTTCCATAAAACCCGTGCAATCCCATGTTTTCTTCAATATTTATCCGGTTGGCTCTGAAAACACAATAAACACAAAAACCACGCATAATTCCAAACAAATGATATTAAATACGTGTTTTGGTCTCGTTTTAGCCAGAATTAAGTGGTAAAAGGATGGGTGTTTTCACACCTATCAAATCCCCTACACTTAACCATTGCCATGCCCTCATGCAATGCTTAGTGATAAAGAAATTTTACACTTTTCTCATAATTAATCAACCTTGGCCTTATTCAAATACTACTAAATAAAAATTAAGGTACTAAAAGAAATTAAAACTTAAAAGGAAACAAAAGGATAGAAAACCATTTTCACTCGAAAATAGCTACATGGAAATAACTTGCAAAGAGATCAAGGACTTACATTAGGGCTTTGGTGCTGCGAAGATTTATCACCCTCAAGTTTCACGTTCCCCAAACTAAGCTTAAAAACGAGATCATTGTTATTATAAGTTAGTAAATCAAACACTTACACACATGGCTTAATTATATGCTTAAACTCCCTTATTCCTAGGTGTATCTCTTATATTTTATTTTTGTCTTAGAATGATCATGAAGATGCATTTTTGGACTTATTTCGATAGTTTATTTAGGCTGAAAGCAAAGTAGGACGATTTGATCAATAGTTAGCTAAAGGACAAAATCTCTTAAAACTGCTTCTCGGGATATCAAAAAGTTCATATCTTGGCATAACTCGGTTCACGATTTGAGACCTTTCTCGGGCCGATATTTGGCATGTACTTCATATTTCATATCTTGAGAGACGTGCTTGAGATAATGGTCTTCTCATCGTTAATAGAGTTTCTTCACTTGGAGACTTTTGAGGGGTTCTCCAACTTTGTTGACCACGACTTCATGATTATTCTTTAATCTCTAATTGGGATTTTGAGATACAACGATCCGCCTCCTTTTCGGACTCGGATCTATTTATCCTCATACCTTGTAAAGGGTCTTTTCGGATAGACTTCTCCATCATCTTTATGGGAGTTGATTGCTTTTCGTTGTGAGTCTTTATCCTTCCTATTAACTTGGGAATAATGCTTTTCACATCACCTTGGATCTTTAGCAATAAGATTGAATCCTCATGCCTTGTTAGGGCCTTTTCGGACTCGCCAATCTTCGCGCCCTGCTTCATAAGTTATGCCTTGGCTATGAACTCTTATCATTACCGAGCAACTTTTAAACGATCTTGGGCTAGAAGCTAAGTAACTTTTAAAATCGTACGACCTTACTTATTGCAGATAAATTATTAGCAAGTGATGGGAGAATAGGCAGATAATTACACCAAGTGAGCTTGTGCAAGAATACCGACTTATAATTGACTCTATCATCTCTCGTTCTCCACAATTTAAAATATCAAGTAATGAGACTCGTGGATACTTAGCCTAATAAACCAATTAAGGTCTACATGGTTAAGGATACTAGCTAGAATAAACTTGGATAAGTCTATTCGGGTTGAGTCAAAATAAACGCAACGGGCCTAATATGTCAAAGATTTCTAAACTAGCTACATCACTTTATTAATATTTTTGACTTTATTGCGGGATATATACATATGAAAGTAACGATAAAAATTTAAAAATTACGACTAAATGGCCAAAGTTAATAAAAAATTTGAAAAATGTTGAAAAATAGGATTTTCCGGTTAAATGAAGGCATTTTCATGGAAAAGTCCACTTAAAACTTCGATAGAAGTCCCCCTACACTTAAGATAAACATTGTTCTTAATGTTTAATCATGTGGGAAAAGTCTCCCCTACACTTATGACATTGTGCACGTTGGTTAAATCAAGTTAAGGAAGAGACGACTAAAGTGATCAATTTCAAATGTGAGTATGAAGAAAATTGAATCATGATAGTTGAGAGGTAGAACCGAATTTCGGATAACACGGGAGCACGGTTCTTCATAGTTTCCAAGAGTGCACTTATCCCTGTAATCACATCACCACACCAAAACAAACACCCTATAGAGGTCCCCCTACACTTAGGAGGTTAAATGGAAAATGATAGATACTCGGGCTGCCTCCCGAGGAGCGCTTGTTTTTGATAACCGAGTCACGAGCCTGACTCGACCCAAAATTAGTTCATGGGGAACATGGTGAGGGATGGAATCATCTCTTGAGAGATGTCCTCACCAAAGTACAATTTCAAACGCTGGACATTCACCTTAAAGTTGGGCCCATTTGGCTGAGAAAGCTCAATGGTGCCATAGGGAAAAACATTGGCGATGGTGAATGGACCAGACCAGCGGCTCTTCAACTTTCCTGAGAAGATCTTCAACCGATAGTTAAAGAGTAAGACTTGATCACCAACGCGGAACTCTCGGTTCTTGATTTTAGCATCGTGGATAATCTTGGTCTTCTCCTTGTAGATCAATGAGTTCTCGTAAGCTTGATTCCTCAATTCTTGTAGCTCGTTGAGTTGAATCTTGCGAAAATCACCGGCTTTGTTGATGTCGAAGTTAGCCCACTTCAAGGCCCAGTATGCCTTATGTTCCATCTCGATAGGGAGGTGGCAAGCTTTCCCGTACACAAGACGATAGGGCGTACAGCCGATCGGGGTCTTGTAAGCAGTACGGAAAGCCCACAGAGCATCAACTAACTTATCGGCCCACGCGGCGCGATGCTCTCCCACAGTACGCTCCAAAATTCTCTTCAATCCACGGTTGGATATTTCGGCTTGACCGTTGGTTTGAGGATGATAAGCGGTGGAAAGACGGTGATTGACACCATACTTCGCCATGACTCTTGCAAATTGATCATTGCAAAAATGAGTCCCGCGGTCACTGATAATAGCACGAGGAACACCGAATCGAGCAAACAGTTGTTTCAAGAATTTACAAACCACCCTTGCGTCGTTAGCGGGTAAAGCCTTGGCTTCAACCCATTTGGAAACGTAGTCAACAGCGACAAGGATGTATTTGTTGCCTTTAGAAGAAGGGAATGGCCCCATAAAGTCGATGCCCCATACATCAAAGATTTCACATTCTTGTATGAAATTTTGAGGCATCTCATCTTTATGTGTGATCTTACCTTGTTTTTGGCAAGAATCACAATGTTTAACCATTTCGTGGGCATCACGGTAAATGGTGGTCCAATAGAATCCCGAATCAAACACTTTTTTGGCGGTGTAGTTGGGACCAAAGTGACCACCGGTGGGTCCTTTGTGGCAAGCCTGGAGAATGTCCAAAGCGGCCGATCCGTCAATACATCGGCGAATAATCAAGTCAGCGCATTGTTTGAATAGAAAAGGGTCATCCCAAAAGTAAGTCTTAACATCGTTGAAGAACTTTTTTTGTTGGGATGTTAACCCTTGGATGAGAACACCACCCGCTAAGTAGTTTGCAATATTGGCAAACCACGGGGTGCCGTCAAGATTGAGATTTATAGACATTAAGGTCTCAAGGGGGAAAGAATCATTGATCTCTTTGTTCAGATGATCCCCTTGATATGGATCCTCAAGTCTGCTCAGATGATCCGCGGCCAGGTTTTCGGCACCCTTCTTGTCACGAATTTCAATGTTGAATTCTTGAATGAGTAAAACCCAGCGAAGAAGTCTTGGCTTAGAATCATGCTTTGTCATCAAGTACTTCAACGCGGAATGGTCCGTATATACGATTGTGGTGGAAAGGACAAGATAGGGGCGGAACTTTTCAAAAGCATAGACAACAGCTAAAAGCTCTTTTTCGGTTGTCGTATAATGCAATTGTGCCCCCGTCATTGTCTTGCTAGCATAGTGGATTGGTTGGAAGTGTTTATTCACTCTTTGGCCCAAAACCGCACCAATAGCAAAGTCGCTAGCATCGCACATCAACTCGAAGGGCAGCTCCCAATTAGGGGTAACTAAGACGGGTGCCTTAGTAAGCTTATCTTTAAGCAAGTGGAAGGCTTCAAGGAACTCTTTGGAAAAGATAAAAGGTGTATCTTTTTCCATGAGGTGGGTCATCGGGCGAGCGATTTTAGAGAAATCCTGAATGAATCGACGATAGAAACCCGCATGACCCAAAAAGCTTCTCACACCCTTCACGGTTGAAGGTGGAGGTAATTTGGCTATGAAATCTACTTTAGCACGGTCGACTTCAAGACCGGCTTTAGAGATTTTGTGTCCTAGCACAATGCCTTCTTTTACCATAAAATGGCATTTTTCCCAATTCAGAACAAGGCGAGTTTCTTTGCACCGCTTAAGCATACGTTCCAAATTGGCAAGGCAAGAAGAGAAGGAATCCCCGAAGACCGAGAAATCATCCATGAAGACTTCCATGGTTTGTTCAACCATGTCATGGAAGATAGCCAACATGCACCTTTGGAAAGTCCCGAGGGCATTACATAAGCCAAAAGGCATCCTTTTGTAAGCAAATGTGCCATAGGGACAAGTGAATGTTGTCTTCTCTTGATCTTGGGGATCGATGGGTATTTGGAAATAACCCGAGAAACCATCAAGAAAGCAGTAATATTCATTACCCGCTAATCGTTCAAGCATTTGGTCCATAAATGGTAGAGGGAAATGATCCTTTCTCGTGGCATCATTGAGTTTGCGGTAGTCTATACAAACTCTCCACCCAGTAACGAGACGGGTAGGAATCAACTCGTTGTTTGCATTGTGCACAACGGTGATGCCGCCTTTCTTAGGCACACAATGGATTGGACTAACCCATGGTGAATCCGAAATAGGGTAAATCATACCCACATCAAGAAGTTTGATAACCTCTGTTTTGATGACTTCATGAATTTTTGGATTCACCCTTCGTTGGCTTTGAATTGTGGGCTTAAAGTCATCCTCCATGAGAATTTTATGTGTGCAAAAGTGAGGATCAATTCCATGAATGTCGGAGATTTTCCAAGCGATAGCGCTCTTATGCTTCTTCAACACGGCGACAAGTCGGGCTTTTTCTTCTTCTTTTAGGTCCTTTGCGATGATGACGGGCGACTTCTCGTTGTCTTCAAGGAAAACATACTCAAGATGAGGAGGTAGGTCCTTAAGCTCAAGAGTGGGAGGATCCTCAGTAGATGGTGAAATTAACGATGGATCATCATTAGTCACCTCTTTAGGAGAAGGAGGATCAATAGCAGTAACCGTCGGAGATGGAGGAGAAAGATTGTCTTCTTTGAGAAGGTTTTCAATGAGGCGTAGATCTTCATCCCAATTGGTGGTAGAATCGTCATGGTCTAAGTTCACATCTCCCATGGTGGCTTCCAAATCTTTCCAAAGGAAATCACTTTCTCCAAATAGAGATAGTGATGAGTCAATAGAGGAAACGGTCTCAACATTGGGAAGAGAGGTAGGAATACTTTTACAAGCATCTTTGAAGTGTTCTTCACAAGCCTCATCAAGAACGTCAATACAATTAACACTCTCGTATGAATAAGGCTGTTTAGAAAGCTTTCCCATGTTGAAGACGATCTTATCGTCACCCACTCTCACGATAAGCTCACCGGCTTCAACATCGATTAAAGTGCGACCGGTCCTCAGGAATGGACGACCAACGATCAATGGTACACGAGGGTCCATGTCGTAGTCAACAATGACGAAATCAGCAGGAAAAGTGAATTTGTCGACTCCTACAAAGACGTCTTCGGCTATCCCCACTGGATAAGCAACCGTACGGTTAGCTAATTCCAAAGTCATTTTGGTGGGGACTAGCTCAGGGAGAGATAAATGCTTCCAAACGCTTAGAGGCATTAGATTAATACTGGCACCTAGATCGGCTAGGGCCATGCAATTCTCTACTCCCGGGAAGTTGCAAGGGATTAAGAAACGACCCGGATCACCAAGCTTGGTTGGCAATTTCCTTAAGAGCACTGCAGAGCAATTCTCATTAAGTTGGGTGTTAGAAATATCAAGAAGCTTCTCCTTGTCGTTTAGAATATCTTTAAACATCTTAGCGTATTTGGGCATGTGAGCGAGAGCCTCGGCAAAGGAGATGTTAAAATTCAATTGTTTAAACATTTTGAGAAAGTTTGAAACTTGAATATCATCCTTGCTCTTTTGCTTCTCTTTCCTCAACCTTGAAGGATAAGGTATACTGGATGAAGAAGAAGGCTTTAGGGGGGAATAGGATCACTCACAACCAAGGGTGGTGGGGAAATGGGGGTAGAAGGTGAAGGAGGCGGAGAAATTGGGGAAGTAGAAGGATGAGAAATATGAGCAGGTGACTCGTTCTCCTTAGTCACAACCACCGGTGGAGGTATAGGAAGCTCGGGTTCCTTTGTACCTTTGCCACTGCGAGTGGTGATTGCTTTCATCTCCCCTCTTGGATTCGCAACGGTGTTACTCGGAAGAGTACCCGAAGAAGAGGGTTGATTACCTTGGAAGAAACTAGCCATCATGTTCTTTAAGTCATTTGTTTGACTATCCAAAGTATTTCTCATGTCGGCTCTCAAATCGTTCCCTTGTTTGACCAGGTCTGCTTTCAAGTTGAGCACTTCACGCTGAAGGTTTCCCACTATCACATCGTTAGTCCTCATGTAGGTTTCCACTTCTTGGTGAAGAGCGGTGGGTTGGTTGGGAGGAGCATTGTATGCAGGTGGTTGATAAGCAGGTTGCTGGTATACTTGGTTGTTTCGTTGAGGTGGTTGTTGCTTCTTGTGAGGTGGTATGTATGGTGTACGAGGTTGTTGTTGTTGTTGAGGAGGGCGATTGAGGTTTTGTTGTTGGTTTGGGTTGGTAGGAGGAAAACCGGGTGGGGAAAGATAATTGTTAGAGCGGTAGCTAAGCGAATTACGGTCACCTTGAGGTCTAGCTTGATAAGCAGGTTGAGGATAGGTGCCATATGCTGCATTCACATTCTCAGAAGGGTAGTCTTGGGTGGCAGTACAAGTGGTGTAAGAGTGAGGACCCCCGCATATCTCGCATGGTTGGCTAACAGCATTGACTTGAGCGTCTTTAGCATTTCTAGCGTTGATGCTGTTGGTGTTGCTGGCGGTTTGGGTAGCAAGCGATTCAAGAAGCACAGTGATTTTGTCAAGTCGCTTATCGCTGTCACTAGTACTAGCACTAGCGACATTGGTCCGAACACTCTTGGTTTGCACACGAGACTTATTCTCAATGATATCCCAAGCAGCATTGGAAGTCTTAGCCAAAAGATTACCCCCCGAGGCACTGTTTAGTGAATCTTGGTCACTCATGCTTAAACCATTGTAAAAAGTATTAATTTGATGTACTTTGGTAAAACCATGTTGTGGGCATTTTCTCAAAAGGTCTTTGAAACGGTCCCAAGATTCACTAAACGACTCATCGTACTTTTGTTCAAAATTTATGATTTCATTCCGCAAAGCGGTAGTACGAGAGGGTGGGAAAAAGTAATTGACAAACTTGGTCTCCAAATCCGTCCACGAAAGAATACTCTGTGGCGGTTCTTTAGAAAGCCAATGCCGGGCTTGTCCCTCTAAAGAAAAGGGAAAAAGTTGTAGACGGATTACCTCTTGTGGAACACCATTGAATTTGACCGTGTTGGTTAGTTGCAAGAATCTCTTGATGTGGTCATGTGGATCATCAATGGTACGCCCCTAGAATGGTTGAGCAGAGACCATCTGGATAAAGCCGGATTTAAGCTCAAAATTGTTGGCTGCAATCGCTGGTATAACAATTGGATCAGTGTTGCCATCTACATGAGCTTGCAGCAGTTCAATCATCGGGCGATTATCCGGTAGAGGCTCATTGTTGTTGTTATTATTCATGTTATTGAAAGGTGGGTTGTTGTTGTTATTATTGTTGTTTTGAGGTGGTATGTTGTTGTTGTTTTGTACACCGGCCATGTCTAAGTTATCGAGAGGCTCGGGCTCTTGATAAGACGTTGATCGAGTGCGCATACACCTGCAAAAGAACTAACAAGGCAAAAACAAAGCAAAAATATTTTTGGTTTTTATGTTTTTTACTTTTTAGGATTTTTGAAAATTTTATATTTTTTTTGTGTTTTTTGAAATTTTTTATGAAAAAGTAACGTTCACGGGGAACGGATCCAAAAATCCAAGTTCTCACAAAAAACTTTTGACCTTAACGAGAAGAGCCGGCAGCGGCGCCATTTAATACAAGGTTTTTGCAGTGGGGTTCTATATTCTCTTGATATCCTCTCGAATTGATCTCGGTTCTAAGTGGAATGATTGTTCTTGGTTACTAAAAAGGGAGTGATTTTCTAATCTACTAAAAGTTTTAAATGCATTAAAATTTAAACTAAAATTTAAGAGCAATTAAATTAATAACAATTAATAAAACTTGAATTAAAATTAAAATTAAAATTAAAAAAATAAATATGAAATGAAGAAACAGTAAGTAACCCTTAAAAATGATCAAAAGATATTTGATTC
Organism: Glebionis coronaria; assembly: GCA_025667525.1. NCBI lineage: Eukaryota > Viridiplantae > Streptophyta > Magnoliopsida > Asterales > Asteraceae > Glebionis > Glebionis coronaria. Next base: position 40,671 of record JANFOE010001677.1, on the reverse strand, counting down.
GGAAGTTGACCTTGATTCGGAAGTTAACTTGGAACTTGGTACGGAACCCTTGATCCGGAACTTCGTTCGGAAGTTTACTCGGAACCTTCACTCCGAACTTTACTCGGAACCTTCATGCGGAACTTTGATTCGGAAGTTCACCCGGAAGATTGATTCGGAAGTTTATCCGGAACTTTATCCGGAACTTTGAGTCGGAAGTTTATTCGGAATTATCAACTGATTCAGAACTTTTTGAAAGAACATTCATTCGGAACTTTTAAACTGACTCGGAACTTTTGAAAAGAAAACTCATTCGGAAGATTCTGTTCATCCGGAACTTTTAGTTCATTCGGAAGATTTTGTTCATCCGGAACTTTTAGTTCATCCGGAAGTTTTGGTTCATCCGGAAGTTTGTGTTCATCCGGAAGTTTTGGTTCATCCGGAAGTTTGTGTTCATCCGGAACCTGGGAAACTCAAGAACAGTAACCTTAACCGAAGAACAGGGAAATCGATTTTAAGCCAAAAATCACCAAGTTTTTCACCAAAACTTAAATAAAGCTAAACACAAATGATATACTAACCAATAACTACAAATCCCATCAATAAAAACATAAAACCCAACAACTTTTAAAGATTAAATCAATCAAATAAGAACTTAAACTTTTAACCAAATAGATGGAGATGAACAAGATGAAATGGAAAGATTGATGTATTGAATGATTAAGGTTTTAACAATCACAAAACAAGGATTAAAATTACAAGATTGAAAAACAAAGATCAAAATCACCAAACACCCTAGTGGTGTTGGTGATATCTACGAAACAGAAAGGGAGAAAAAAGAGGGGAGAAGAAAAACTAAAAACTGGATGAAAAGTGTGAGGGAGATTCCTTTTATAGGTGTTCCCTTTGGTTGGTGAGTGGGCTTTCTCCCGTTCTTCTTGTCTTCTCGTCTTTTCAGAAAAGTTGACGTTTTCGATTCTGATTCGGGATTTGTCGTCGATTAATTTCAACACGTCTTTAAATTTCTTCGTTTAATAGACTTGAGTTTCTTCGACTTATGTAAATCTTCCATCTTTGGTCCTTTTCGTCGATAAGTCTTCGAATAGGCCCAGTGACTTCAAATCCTTTGCATTTCTTGGACACTAGACTTTGTCTTGAGTCTTTTTCTTCCATAAAACCCGTGCAATCCCATGTTTTCTTCAATATTTATCCGGTTGGCTCTGAAAACACAATAAACACAAAAACCACACATAATTCCAAACAAATGATATTAAATACGTGTTTTGGTCTCATTTTAGCCAGAATTAAGTGGTAAAAGGATGGGTGTTTTCACACCTATCAAACGTCGATACATCCATTCGGGTGTCAATACTCGGTAATCAGATACTTTTTCAAAGAATCTTACCATGGGAGAATTAGACAAGGAAGAATTGTCAATTGTCAAATAAGACAATTTCCATAGATGAGTAAATTCGACTCAGAAGAATAAATGGTACGGGCACATATGCAGGTGTCCCCATCAATATGTCCCTATTTTTCACTTCTTGCAGATCTTATAAAATTTAATCTTTCATAACTTCAAAGAAAATTTAGTGTTTATTAATAATTTCATGGTGACTACTAATCAGCCTTGCATGGTCACTTCCAAATTGTATGTAGGCGCGCAACTATATATAATTTCAAGATTAACAATGCAATACTCAGTTAGTCAAAATTTTATCATCATGTCTATTATAAAAACATTTTCATGCTTAATTCTTAAATAAGAATCAAAAATAACTTTACAAATATTTTCTTTGTTATGAAAGCAATTAAGTTTTCCAAGGTGTTTTATAAACAACTTCATTTCGATAACAATCACTTATAAATCTCACTTTGAATAATCCTTATAGTGATGAAAATTGAATTTTTCTCAAGGGATACTGTTTTAACTTATAAAAACGATTAGTGATATGCAAAGGAGTGATGAAAAGTTGTTCACCAAGAACTAACTTCAATATAATAGGAAATGAACTTTGCCAAATAATCATGAGGTTCATGATCTCTATGGCACTCAAAATGAATAATCCACAACGTAACTCAATTCGAGATGAGTACTTGTTCAATGGTTGCATCACTAATGCGAACATTAGGAACAAGCAAGAAAACATAGATAACATCGATACATGTAGGATTTAGAAATCAAAGGTAGTCTTTTCATAAATCAGAAACAAGTCAAAATTGTACCGTAACACATTATGTGTCACTATGTCATACAATTCCAAGAACTCATCCTACCAACTGATGTCTCAGTTAAGTTAGGGATTTTTAAAAGATACCACAATGAATACTAATATACAAGATTCATTAGGTGTTCCACATGTCCTAAAAGATCCATCGGTCCCAATTCAGAAGAAGATTTCTTCAATTTATTTCTTGGACACTGGGCATCCTTGTCAGTGGACAATGGCCTAGGAACAGCCCTTAACACGATTCAAGAATCAATTTAAACCTTATAATTCAATCACATAACTTAACTACTTCCTCTTATCAATCTCATATTCCATACGAGTTAAATTTTACTTTATTCAAGTTTCAACCAAATTACGCTCAATGCGATATCCTACCTCATTCTCCAATACTTTCAACCTTATTTATAAACCTTAATAGGGCAATAAAATTCGATATGAATAACACTTAATTTCCAATCCTATAGATCTTTCATCAATAGTTATCAAATGAGTCACTAGTATGAAATGACTCATACATTCAGTTAGACTTCTCGGAAAGGTATTAGTGGCATGAGGCCTTTGGGTAATGGTTCCAATAACAGCCTCAAGTGCAACATTCACCCTTTCGATTTCAATTTAAGAATTGGGTGACAACGAATCAGATGACACCTTTCCAGGTGGTAACGTTTTATCAAACTCCACTCTATAAGGAAAGATCGTCATGACATCGATATCATATTTAATCTTGCCAATTCTTTTTCAATATCACAATCAACTAACATCTATATTTCTACGAATGTCAACCATTTTGTTGGGATCATAAATATCCACAACTTGGTTTAGATCTGGAATAGCTAAAATTCCTACGGGAATAGCTTCGATTTATTTGCTAGGGGAGTTAGGGTTTCTTGTGACAATCTACGTCGTATAAATACCTCGTATAAGTATTAAATAATTATCAAACAATCATGTAATCAAATTACATCATATATATATATATATATATATATATATATATATATATATATATATATATATATATATATATATATATATATATATATATATATATATATATATATATATATATATATATAATCGAAGTTATATATATATATTAAAATAACACTTCTCAGTCTGGCCTTGTCGGTAACTCGGGAATTCTTCGGCACCGTTATAGTCAAAAGAGTTTTAGACATTTTTAGAAAAAAATTTATAGTTAAAAGATTTTTAAATGTTTTATTCCAAAGCTTGGTTTTAAAAATCTTTCGTTCTCTATAATGAGAGCTCTGGTACCAAACTGTAACACCCCCAAATTTACACAATTCAATACAGCGGAAGACTCGTTGGTGTTACGGGATAGCACATTACTCACATCATAGACAACACTTAAAAATCGCGTCGTTTAATAATAAAGCATTTCCATTCATAAATATCAAATTTACATAGGTCCCAAGTCATATTATTTCATACAAAGTTTTACAAGGCCTTTGAATGGAAATTATTGTTTAAGTGCGGGCCATGAATTCTTGTTGTCTTACCGAGAATTACCTTCAAGTACCTGAGATAAAACATGTTAAAAGAAAAGGTCAGTGATAACGCCGAGTGAATTCATAGAGTTTAATAAAACCATCAATAAATCATTGGTATATAATTATTACCGAAAATCATTTTGTACCAATCTTTGTTATAGGCCATAAAATAGCCAAAGTCATTTTATACAAATCCTTATCAAAAATTATAATATAGGATTTTGCCTTCAAAATCATTATACGAACCATTGTCGTTAAAAACATCATACAATACGTTTTATAACGTTGTATAGAGTTCAATAAAAACCGTTATATGAATATGGTTATGAAAAAACAAAACACGAACATAATATCAATAGTAAGACCCCGTATTGCTAGTCAGGCAATATATAGTAATTTAGTGCGTATGGCAGTATTTCGTTATTTAGATTATTATAAGCCGCATGACATTGTTACCTTACTACAATAAACAACGGGTAGCTAACCCGACAATCATTTTCCCATCTAAATTAGCGTGTCGTCAAAATAATCACGCTTGTGTAAATCTTCTCATACATAAATTCGTTTACCAATTAATGTGGCACGACGGGGATCAACCATCAAGGCGCGAACTGGGGTGATCGTCCCCAAATAGTACTATTATATGCATAAGCGTCTACCAAATCCCGGTAGTTTACAATTCATGCTAATGGGACTTTTAATGACATAACCTAACTTTAATAATCCATTTCATTTCATCTATCGGGTCATATAATCATACATCGGGTCATACAATCATTCGGGTCCAAATCAATAAACAAACAATCGGGACAAACGGTGTCCTATTTTAGTAAAACTAACATGTTATCTCCCTCGCGGGTTTATAAAATATTTCATAAAAACATTTAAAAGAGTGCGAGGCTATGAACTCACGTTGATGTAAGAAAGCGGGTTATCGGCAATTCGGATGTACGGTACGTGCTTCAATCACGGAAACCTAGACAAATAATACTCGTCTTAGACTTTTGTCCACTGACTTTATCAAAATAAAAATTATGTATATACATATGATGACTTTATACATATGATGATGATCAAGTGGGTTTATATATTCTCATTCACTCATTTTTGTGTTATGTGTTGACAACTTTTATATTAGTTTACTAGTTTTACCTATTTACATGTTTTAGGTCCAATAAGCCTTTTATAAGTCCATTAACTTGTATTAATCCATTTTATACTTTTGTTATCAGTATTATACTTTACATGTTGGGCGCAAGTGGGTTAAGCCCAATAAGTAAATTTATAAGTGTTTTACTAACTAGTCGGGTTTATAGTCCAATAAGGCTTCTTTGGCCCGTTAATGTCTATATGTTGTAAAGTTTGGGTTTTATCGGTTTTTACTTGTTATATAAGTTCATATATCAGTATGTGAGTTTATAAAAGTTTATATTAAACGGGTCCGACCGTCTAAGTTTTATTTGACAAAAACGTTAATCTTTCGGTTCTAGCCGAAAAGACGTAAAACTTAGTATATAGTTTTTATAACTTATCAAACTTACCAAACTACCATTTTTATATAATGTCCATTTATTTGTTCTTATGCATATTTATATAAATGAGATATATAAGTTAGTGGGTTTTAATTCACATTTTATACTATATTTATTTGAGTGCTTATATAATAATATTAAACTTTAATTTCACAAAATCAGTCCTAAATTTTAAGTTCACTAAAAGGTCCATATCTAGAGTTATATAATGAGATTGGACCTAACATTTTTATCACAGAAATTAAATGATATGTGCTTCATTTTATTCCTTTATAGCTAATGATGAATCAACTTCTAAATATTTTAATAAATTCGTCCAAAACAGTATAGGCAGATTTGAACTCTAAACTTGTTTTGATCATATCTCACACATTTTTATGAGTCCATTGCATGGACAACTCTCACATGTGTATAACACCTAATACTTACTGTATATTTATTCCACTTTACCATTTTATCAGTTTAAAATTTGGTTACTTACTGTTTTTATACAGCCAACTTTATAATCAAGAATTTAGCCTTTTTACCTATGGTTTTCCATCTTTTTAACCATGTTTATCAAATCTATCAACACCAAATCCCCACATAATATTTTTAATCATCATTCATCATCATATATATATACATAAATAAATAAATTACAAGATTACATAATCAAAATAACAATAGGATAGGAAGAACAATCTCTATACCACCATTACTGATGAAAAGATGAGTCTTTGATGAACAAGGCTTGGATTTTGATGGCAAAACTTGTGATAAACCAATATCATCTTCAAGTCTACCAACCTTTATAAACTTCTCATGGAAAATCAGCCCTATGACACCAACAAATCTTCTCCTTGGATGTTAGAATCACCTCCAATCTTCAAAGCTTCAAAGTAGCATCATCATGTGTATGACTAACACATGATTTTGTGGCTAACATAGATCAAATGAGGGTTGTTTTTGATGATGGTTGGACGAATTTTAGAGAGAGAGGAGAGGAGTGTGTGAGTTTTGCATGTGTAGAATGAGTTGCTAGTTTGAGTTTGGTTGTTTTGTAAGTAAAAATGGTTTTGGTGTAAGGCTAAGGACACGTGTCCTTAGCTTAAAGATTAAGTTGACACCTTTGTGGTGTTGTGTAGCTTAAGCTTGCCGTCCAAGAGTGGGGGTGGGGCAAGTTTATTCTTGTCTCGTCCCCATTTAATTACGGTTACTCCTCGATTCTAGTTTCCTCGATATGCGTGCCCTCGGGTCGTTTTACGAAAAACGTTTTTATAAATTATGAATCAACGGCACAAAACAAATCTAATAAAAATTGTTTCATCAAAAACGGAGTTCAAAAACGTAAATACGTAATCCTAAGGTTTCCGGTTTAGTTGTAAAGGACGTTAAATTATAATCGTAAGTCCTAATCTCTTCTCGTAAATTTGTGAGTTTATGAACCAACACAAATTAAAAATTCCAAAATAATATTCACGGATAAATTTATTTCCTGAAATGTCGGACTGTCACCAAAACGGTGTTTGTAAACGTAAGCACGTAACGTAGAATCCTCCGGTTTAGACGTAGTCGATGCTACTTCAAGACGTAGACCCAAATTTCTTCCCATAAACGAGTGAGTTCATAATATAACATTAAAATAATGTTTTTAAATAATATCTGAGAATAAAATATCAACCATAAATTGACGGATTGTCACAAGTCCTCCTTTTGCTTTGATATAGATGACTACCTGGTTCCATAAATGAGGTAAGGCTCTAAGAAACCTAGCCTTGATGTCTTCATTTTTGAGTTTTGAATTGAGATGATTCAATTGGCTAAGAATCTTTTGAAACCTGTCATAGCCTTGAGGAAGACCTTCTGATTCAGAGATCTTGAATTCTGAAAATTCATCTCTCATCATTGATCTTCTCATCTTCTTGGATTCCTCATTCCCTCCAAACCTTTCCTTGATTGCATTCCATATTTCCCTTACATCATCTAGGTGATATAAATGACACATATGATCATCAGGAAGAGTCTGAAGCGGAATGGTTTTTTCTTTGATTTCCTTCTAGACAACTGTGATATCTTCATGTGTTTTAGGATCGAGAATGGTGATATTACCATTCTTGTCTCTGCTAGTATTCTTCTTGCCATTACCATTCTGAACAATCTTCCATAATGCCAGATCAGTGTTGGTGATCCATCACTCCATCTTCATGGCCCAACTTTCATACTCTTTTTTTAAAGGTGTGGGAACTTCCCATTTGTGTTGGAGACAGTATAAACAATTTGCTGTGTTTGCTATGTTGTAATGGTACTTGTTTGTCATGTGTCAGTTGAACTAGAAGCAGACATGATTTAGTGAGTTTAAAAGAAAAATTTAGAAAGAAAATGGTTCTTCTTGTACAGAGACTCTTCCGGGCTACGATACCTCTTGTTGGGTCCTTTAGTTGTAGATCACTCAGCCTGTTAAGGATGATGAACGAATTCTGTAATCACAAGTCTATTTACAGAGAGACTCTAATGAACACAAAGTATTTGTGTGGAATACAAACACTAAGAACAAGAAGAAAAAATTTAACTAAATAAATAACTTGATCCTTTTAAGGATTTCTACTATTATTGATATGAAATGAAACTGGTGAAGGTGTGTCTAACCCTTCTGCCAATAGGTTCCTTTTATAGTACAAGAAAATCCTAAACTACATTAAACACAAAATGTGTAACATATGATATGCACATCCTTTCCTAAGATATCTCATGCATATCCTAATAAACTACTACAAATAATAATGTTTGACTTTCTAACAGACTAGGAGCACGTGTTGCTCCTACTACCACTAGGACCAGGAGGAAATACATACCTCCTAGTTCACCTATTACAAACTACCTATTAAATAGGTCCTAACACTAACCCACGACAAATCCGAAATAGGGTAAATTATGCTTGCATCTAGAAGTTTGATAACTTCTTTCTTAATGACTTCATGAATTTTAGGATTTACCCTTTTTGACATTAGATTGCGGGTTTAAAGTCATCTTCCATGAGAATTTTGTGAGTGCAAAAGTTAGGATCAATTCAGCGGATGTTAGAGATTTTCCAAGCAATTGCTTTCTTATGATTTTTAAGCACTTCAATAAGTCGAGATTTTTCATCTTCTTTTAAGTACTTAGCAATAATGACGGGTAACTTATCAACTTCTTCTAAGAAAACGTATTATAAATGAGAATGTAAATCCTTAAGCTCTAGATCCGGTGGATTTTTGGTGGAAGGCTTAGTCAAATTTGGATCATCATTTGTGACTTCCTTAGGAGTATGTGGAGAAATATGATCCTCACTGAAAAGTCCCTCAATGGTACGAATGTCTTCTTCCCAATCGGTGGGAGAATCATCATATTTTAAATCCACATCTCCTAAACTTGCTTCGAATTCATGTAAGAGAAAATCACTTTCTCCAAATGGAGTCTGAGGACGTATAGTCCCTAGTCAGGCTGGATAGTCTGACTCACGGGTACTACCTGATGCGCTCCATTCGTGATGGATTTGGAGAACAAGTTTTAAATTTATAAACACGAATTACCAGATTGACTAAAAACGCGCGGGCAAGTATAACCCTTTCGTTTGTATATATCTTTTATAGGTTAATACGAAGATCGTTCACGGGGATTTGGAAAACCTATGATCATTCAAAAATAAAACTATAATCGTTGATTGTAGCAATTGTAAACAAACAAATAACAAATAAAATGATGAGATTAATAACATTAAAAGCAACACTTGGTAAAGACTAGTTTAGGCATCCCTAGTGGTATGATTGTGATGACACGTTTAACAAATATGATTTTGATAATTAGATGGATAATCCAATATATTGTTTTAAAAAGCTTCAATCCTCGTCAAGACTTTGGTTAAAGAAAACAAGCATTAGATTCAATCACTCAATTCAAGAGTTAATCTAATTTCAACACATTCGATTCACGGTCGTTTCACGAATTTGTTAACAATTATATGTTTCTTGATAATCAAAACTTCTTAAGAAATGATCAATACAAAAGATAGCCAATCATAGACAAACCAGTTATGACTTGTTGATAGAAAATACCCCTTTCGACCTATGAAGTCTTTACCAACAGATTAAGTTTTGATAACAACTGTCACATGAAACATAAATACTAATGGTTCAAAGGAAATCTTGACATTGAAATAAACATAAATCACAATCACAACCACTTCTTCATACCACAAACATCATCCTACCAAGTGTAGAATGAGACTTAGCTACTCATAACAAACAATAATATAAACTCTGAAATAATAGTCTTATAAGTTATAATCAAGAGTCTTACAAAGTGGAAATATGTTGCTAATGATTAGGGAAATGATCCCTAAGAGTTTCGTGATGTTATCTTTGCTTTTCAAACTCCAAAAGTGACTTTTCTTGCACCACCTTGCTCAAATCCGGGAATGGAGGTTTGGACAAGGTTGAGAGAGTTTATGTGATGGTATAATAACCAAAGTGATGGTTATGAAAGAGATATTGAAGTGCATATGATTACATTATCCCAAAGGTCTTATTTATAGGCAAAGTTGAGGCCTAGACTTCAATGATTGGCTTGGAGCTAAAGACAAATTCTTGGAGCCAAGGGAAGTCTAGAATCTTCTTGTATGTTCTCCCTTGAGCTTGCATGAATGTAGACACAAATTCTGCCAACAAAAATGTGGGTGGCAACTTGAATCCTGATGGTGGCAAGTCGGGTGAGTTTTGCTGGTGGCAACTTTGATTCTGCTAGTGGCAACTTCATGCTGAGTGACTTGTATGCTCCTTGGAAATACTTGTTCTTGCACCCGAAATTGTTCTTTAAAGGCTTGTAACTTGTACAAGGGTGTTGAACTTGACTAGGATTCTTCGTACTCGTACTAATCTCCATGTTTGCGCTGTTTTATACTCCATTCCTGCAATTGGTTACACAAAGACTTGCAAACACAATTGGGCACAAATATGCACAAAAGTATTATAGGTATAACCAATATATATGTACAAAAGTACGGATAACGCTCCCAAAAACATGTTGGATTTGGGCGTTATCAAATCTCCTCACACTTAAGTTTTTCTTGCCCTCAAGCAAGAAGAAAAGAAAATTAAATCCAAAGGTACATGTATCTTATAATAATTCGATGCAAGTCTACCAAGTACAAGTACAAGATAAAAATCATCGACTTAAGTTTTTAAGGTTAAAAAATTGAGATATAAAGTCAATACCCATAAAAATCTAGAAAGTCTTTATTTCTAACTACACTAATAACATATCAATTGAAGAAACATATATCCCGACTTAGCACATTGGCTAATCGATACCTTTTATTTCTTCTTCTTCCTTCAACTTCATAATATTAAGCTCATTGTCTATTTATTTGTCTTTTTGACTTTTTCTTTCTTTCTTCTTTTCTTGGCTAAAACTCCTAGCCATGGATCAACATACTAACAAAGTTCATGTTGTATTGACAAATATGGAACTTGAAAGTTTCTCTTAATTTTTTGGATTTTTTTTCTATTATATGAGACTTTGAGTTGGGCAAGTTTGACAGAAAAATATATCTCAAATTTTCAAAAATTACCGATTGGATAATTTCTTAATTATTTATATACATTTGCTTGAAACTTTTTATTTACGAGGGAAAAACATAACAAAATTTCAAAATAGCCCAAAAATATGGCAATTATGTCGCACCCCACCATGGCGGAATATGGAGCGCGACGTAGGGATATCATCACAACCATAGCGTGTCTATCGAGATAACTAAATGAAATGGAAATATCATAAATGGTGACACAATGTCATGAAGGTATCACAAACAATGCAGGCGTCTAGGTAAGTAGGTAACATGTCTCCCTCTTACCAAAGACATACAATTAACAAATAACAAACATATAGGTGTCTAAAAAGTATCACTTATTCAAATATAAGTAAAGACTAAGAGGAATGGGGGGTTCCTCCAATGCAATCCTAAGCCTCCCAGCTAGCCACTCCTATTCTCACGCTTAACCACATTCTCACCTGAAAGAGACACTAAAACACGTCAACATAAAGTTGGTGAGAGTCATAGGTTTAGACTCTAACTCCAAATCAATTATAAGCTATGTATAAAAACCATTAAGAAAAGAACATATGGACAATGTGCTACAGTTATGTATTAACAACTAGCATTCAAGATTAACCAATCATCACAAATCCAAGGCTCCAAGCCTTACTAATAACAACAATTCCAAGGCTCCAAGCCTTACCAATCACCCTGGTCTCATAGGCGCCCATACACCTATGAACCAATCCCAAGGCCCCGCCTTGTAAACATCCCCTTGGTACCAAGTCAAACCACAAGAACTGAGACGGTACGTGTCCCCCGATCCAAATCATAAACACAATCAAGAATCACCTAGCAGTTAATCACATAAGTGTACACACAAGTCCATCAAAAACCATAAAAACATTCATAATATTAGTTACAAAACCATACATTGTCTCTTCCATCCCATCTGGAAGTCAAATCATAAAAAGACATGGGACTATGAAACTCACCTGAACAAGCTTCTCCAAATATCCGCGCTCTAACGAAGATCTAAACACACAAACATATACAATCAAGACATGAACCACATACCAAAATGGCTCATCAATCTATGGTGGATATATAACCTTATCCTACCACTTAACCCCATTTATATGCCATATGCATCTCATTACATCCCTCTATAAAGCCATTAACTCAGTTTAGTTCATAACTCACCCTGTTAACATTTAACCCAAAACAGTCCCGTTTTTCATACTTCAAACTATGGGTCGAACACCCCCTTAACCAAATTAAAATGACCTGTAAAAGAAACCATATTCCCTTACATGTGTTAGCTAACTCTCCCATTTGTACGCAACCTTAAAGCTACAACTAAGGCCTCCATATATATATATATATATATATATATATATATATATATATATATATATATATATATATATATATATATATATATATATATATATATATATATATATATATATATATATATATATATATATATATATATATATATATATATATATATATATATATACGTTTACCTATCTAGAATTTACTAATTTTGAAGATACGAAAGGTTTGTTATGATCAGAGGGTCCTACCCTAACCCACTTGTTTAGCCCTCCTCCAGATCTTTTATTTAATATACAATCTAAGTCTCATGTTCGTTTGAAGGTCAATTTATACTCATAAGTACCCTAACCATCTTAAAAGATTAATTTAAACCCGACTGATTTCAAAACTGCTTTGACCTCCGACTGTTGTAACCTGTTTTTGACTCACTTTCCGACCTCGAATTTAGTTCGTGTTTCTCGAATTTGAAAGCCAACTCAATTACCTTTCCAGGGGTAGCAAGATCGCAATTTAAAAGTTTGTAAAACTCTAGATATGATCAAAACAATGACCTGCCCAGTTTTTAATGACGAATTTAATATGATTAACCTAATTAATCATACATAAACCCTAATTAAAACCTAAAAACAATTTCCAATGATAAAAACCCATTAATTACATCATTAATTACTAATTATTAGCAAAACCGAATTAACAATTATGAATGTCAAACCCTAATCCATCACATTAGGTTACATACGTAAATTAAACGTTAATTAAGCATAGTTTTAGTGCATACCTTAAACCATAATTGAATAATTGGGTTTTCTTGATCCACCATTGTTAATCACGACTGATATTAAGTTTGGGAGAAGGATAAATCTTTTTTGGGGCGAAAGGGATTAGTATGGGTAATTAAAACTAAACAGGAATCCTAATAGTACTCAAACTTGGCTCCCCTTCCTTTCCTTAAGCAAAATTTGGCCCAAAACCAAGTCCAACACCCTATGGCCGACTTTTTTAATTATATTTTAAAATAACTATTAACTATTATTACCTTAAATTCCCTTAGTTTATTTCAGCTCCTAAAGCCTCTGAAACATCAAAACCGCAAAACAAGTCCAATTTACGCGTGTACCGTAAAAGACGTAAAAATATACAGTTTTATAAAAACTCTTAGAATATAAAATAAACTATATAACTAAGTCCTAAATGACTTAAAACCATCCCGTAAATTATTCCCGTGACTAAATACCTCTTCCGAGACCCCTAAATGCAAAACCCTAAACCGTAAAATACGATTTTCTATAATACATATACATATACGTAAAACCACTAAACAACACCATCTCATTTCATAGTCACTACATTGTGATCTCATGAACATGAAATCATCACACATCGTTTCACTCACAAGGTACCCCTTACCCGAAACGATATTCAAACCACAATCTATACACACCAATTAGCACATAAACACGTAAAGACACGTAACTTGCACAAAATAAAACTAAGCGACGAACCTCAAAATCGCGGTTGTCACATCACTCCCTCCTAAGAGAAATCTCGTCCCGAGATTTATTCTTTAGGATAAAACACACAAACAACAAATCACATGAGGATACTTGTTCTAAATGAACTCCTCTCATTTCCACGTGAACTTTAATTCATGTCTCAATTTACCACATATACTAACCAACAATATTTAAATTCATTCCTAAACTCCTGACCTCACAGCCCATAAGTCTCACAAATGACTCTTTGATAAATCGAAGACTCTTATTAACACAAATCTCTAATAACTGTACATGTAAATACGCATTCTCAAACAACATTTCCCAATCTTAATACATGAAATATATCATGTACACCAATTAATTCCCCAAGTAATTCTTTACCCATAAACTACTGTTCCGATCTTTCCAAAGATCTTACATGGACCTACAAAACTCGACATCAACTTTTCTCTTTTTACCAAAATATACCACCCGTTACTATGGGTGAAACTTCCTATATAACTTTGTCACTAAACTCTAGTGGTTTCCTCGTTTTCAACATATCATCTCTTGTTGCTATCGTCCTTTCCACAAACACCATTACTACATTAGTAGTCTCTTTCACCAATTTTAGTCCAACATAAGGACAACTCACCATATCCTTCCATACAGTGCCTCAAATGGCATTCATCGACTTCTAGTATGATAACTATCATTATATGAAAACTCAGACATCGCTAACGAGTTTTCCACCTCCCTCTAAATTAGTTACCCAAGCTCTCAACACGACTCCTATACTTGTAGCAATTACTCACTTCGTCCATCCATCTCCAATTAGCCTGATATACTCATATCCAATCATGTTCATCCAAACCCTTTAGTCCTTAACCCAAACCACTTAAAAAATCTAATTTCCTTACAAAAGTGACCTATGACGGTATTTCACATATTCATTAGTTAGTCCTGTCAACTGCTGTGACAATCCGTCAATTTACGATTGATATTTTATTCTCAAATATTATTTGAAAATATTATTTTAATGATACAATATGAACTCAATTATTTTTGGGAAGAAATTTGGATTTACGTCTTGGAGTAGCATCGACTACGTCTAAACCGGAGGATTCAAATATAAGTAAAGACTAAGAGGAATGGGGGGTTCCTCCAATGCAATCCTAAGCCTCCCAGCTAGCCACTCCTATTCTCACGCTTAACCACATTCTCACCTGAAAGAGACACTAAAACACGTCAACATAAAGTTGGTGAGAGTCATAGGTTTAGACTCTAACTCCAAATCAATTATAAGCTATGTATAAAAACCATTAAGAAAAGAACATATGGACAATGTGCTACAGTTATGTATTAACAACTAGCATTCAAGATTAACCAATCATCACAAATCCAAGGCTCCAAGCCTTACTAATAACAACAATTCCAAGGCTCCAAGCCTTACCAATCACCCTGGTCTCATAGGCGCCCATACACCTATGAACCAATCCCAAGGCCCCGCCTTGTAAACATCCCCTTGGTACCAAGTCAAACCACAAGAACTGAGACGGTACGTGTCCCCCGATCCAAATCATAAACACAATCAAGAATCACCTAGCAGTTAATCACATAAGTGTACACACAAGTCCATCAAAAACCATAAAAACATTCATAATATTAGTTACAAAACCATACATTGTCTCTTCCATCCCATCTGGAAGTCAAATCATAAAAAGACATGGGACTATGAAACTCACCTGAACAAGCTTCTCCAAATATCCGCGCTCTAACGAAGATCTAAACACACAAACATATACAATCAAGACATGAACCACATACCAAAATGGCTCATCAATCTATGATGGATATATAACCTTATCCTACCACTTAACCCCATTTATATGCCATATGCATCTCATTACATCCCTCTATAAAGCCATTAACTCAGTTTAGTTCATAACTCACCCTGTTAACATTTAACCCAAAACAGTCCCGTTTTTCATACTTCAAACTATGGGTCGAACACCCCCTTAACCAAATTAAAATGACCTGTAAAAGAAACCATATTCCCTTACATGTGTTAGCTAACTCTCCCATTTGTACGCAACCTTAAAGCTACAACTAAGGCCTCCATATATATATATATATATATATATATATATATATATATATATATATATATATATATATATATATATATATATATATATATATATATATATATATATATATATATATATATATATATATATATATATATATATATATATATATATATATATATATATATATATATATATATATATATATATATATATATATACGTTTACCTATCTAGAATTTACTAATTTTGAAGATACGAAAGGTTTGTTATGATCAGAGGGTCCTACCCTAACCCACTTGTTTAGCCCTCCTCCAGATCTTTTATTTAATATACAATCTAAGTCTCATGTTCGTTTGAAGGTCAATTTATACTCATAAGTACCCTAACCATCTTAAAAGATTAATTTAAACCCGACTGATTTCAAAACTGCTTTGACCTCCGACTGTTGTAACCTGTTTTTGACTCACTTTCCGACCTCGAATTTAGTTCGTGTTTCTCGAATTTGAAAGCCAACTCAATTACCTTTCCAGGGGTAGCAAGATCGCAATTTAAAAGTTTGTAAAACTCTAGATATGATCAAAACAATGACCTGCCCAGTTTTTAATGACGAATTTAATATGATTAACCTAATTAATCATACATAAACCCTAATTAAAACCTAAAAACAATTTCCAATGATAAAAACCCATTAATTACATCATTAATTACTAATTATTAGCAAAACCGAATTAACAATTATGAATGTCAAACCCTAATCCATCACATTAGGTTACATACGTAAATTAAACGTTAATTAAGCATAGTTTTAGTGCATACCTTAAACCATAATTGAATAATTGGGTTTTCTTGATCCACCATTGTTAATCACGACTGATATTAAGTTTGGGAGAAGGATAAATCTTTTTTGGGGCGAAAGGGATTAGTATGGGTAATTAAAACTAAACAGGAATCCTAATAGTACTCAAACTTGGCTCCCCTTCCTTTCCTTAAGCAAAATTTGGCCCAAAACCAAGTCCAACACCCTATGGCCGACTTTTTTAATTATATTTTAAAATAACTATTAACTATTATTACCTTAAATTCCCTTAGTTTATTTCAGCTCCTAAAGCCTCTGAAACATCAAAACCGCAAAACAAGTCCAATTTACGCGTGTACCGTAAAAGACGTAAAAATATACAGTTTTATAAAAACTCTTAGAATATAAAATAAACTATATAACTAAGTCCTAAATGACTTAAAACCATCCCGTAAATTATTCCCGTGACTAAATACCTCTTCCGAGACCCCTAAATGCAAAACCCTAAACCGTAAAATACGATTTTCTATAATACATATACATATACGTAAAACCACTAAACAACACCATCTCATTTCATAGTCACTACATTGTGATCTCATGAACATGAAATCATCACACATCGTTTCACTCACAAGGTACCCCTTACCCGAAACGATATTCAAACCACAATCTATACACACCAATTAGCACATAAACACGTAAAGACACGTAACTTGCACAAAATAAAACTAAGCGACGAACCTCAAAATCGCGGTTGTCACATCACTCCCTCCTAAGAGAAATCTCGTCCCGAGATTTATTCTTTAGGATAAAACACACAAACAACAAATCACATGAGGATACTTGTTCTAAATGAACTCCTCTCATTTCCACGTGAACTTTAATTCATGTCTCAATTTACCACATATACTAACCAACAATATTTAAATTCATTCCTAAACTCCTGACCTCACAGCCCATAAGTCTCACAAATGACTCTTTGATAAATCGAAGACTCTTATTAACACAAATCTCTAATAACTGTACATGTAAATACGCATTCTCAAACAACATTTCCCAATCTTAATACATGAAATATATCATGTACACCAATTAATTCCCCAAGTAATTCTTTACCCATAAACTACTGTTCCGATCTTTCCAAAGATCTTACATGGACCTACAAAACTCGACATCAACTTTTCTCTTTTTACCAAAATATACCACCCGTTACTATGGGTGAAACTTCCTATATAACTTTGTCACTAAACTCTAGTGGTTTCCTCGTTTTCAACATATCATCTCTTGTTGCTATCGTCCTTTCCACAAACACCATTACTACATTAGTAGTCTCTTTCACCAATTTTAGTCCAACATAAGGACAACTCACCATATCCTTCCATACAGTGCCTCAAATGGCATTCATCGACTTCTAGTATGATAACTATCATTATATGAAAACTCAGACATCGCTAACGAGTTTTCCACCTCCCTCTAAATTAGTTACCCAAGCTCTCAACACGACTCCTATACTTGTAGCAATTACTCACTTCGTCCATCCATCTCCAATTAGCCTGATATACTCATATCCAATCATGTTCATCCAAACCCTTTAGTCCTTAACCCAAACCACTTAAAAAATCTAATTTCCTTACAAAAGTGACCTATGACGGTATTTCACATATTCATTAGTTAGTCCTGTCAACTGCTGTGACAATCCGTCAATTTACGATTGATATTTTATTCTCAAATATTATTTGAAAATATTATTTTAATGATACAATATGAACTCAATTATTTTTGGGAAGAAATTTGGATTTACGTCTTGGAGTAGCATCGACTACGTCTAAACCGGAGGATTCAACGTTACGTGCTTACGTTTACATACACCGTCTTTGGTGGCAGTCCGACATTTCAGAAAATAAATTTGTCCGTGAATATTATTTTGGAGTTTTAAATTTGTGTTAGTTCATAAACTCACAAATTTACGAGAAGAGATTAGGACTTACGATTTTATTTTTAACGTCCTTTACGACTAAACCGGAAACCTTAGGATTACGTATTTACGTTTTTGAACTCCGTTTTTGATGAAACAATTTTTATTGGATTCGTTTTGTGACGTTGATTCATAATTTATAAAAACGTTTTTCGTAAAACGAACCGAGGGCACGCAAATTGAGGAAACTAGAATCGAGGAGTACCCGTAAATAAATGGGATGAGACAAGTGGGACACTTGTCCCACCCCACATCAAAACCGGCCCTAACTAGCAAGTTTATACACTTGAGGTGTCAAGTGTAGCTAGAAGCCTTACACTTGTAAGCAAAGCTTACAAGTTAAGCTTTAACACATCAAAACCATTAGCTTAAACCACTCTTCTCATATTCAACCATGCAAAACACTCTCCTCTCTCTCTCTAACTCTATTAATGCCGTCCACTTTCACCATGAAACACCCTCATTTGATCTAAATTAACCACAAAATCCCATGTTATTCATATACATGTTGAAGTCCTTTTGAAACCTTATTGATTGGTGGTACTTATAACATCCAAGGAGGAGTTTTCATGGAGTAGGAGGGCTGATTTTCTACAAGGAGATTAGGAATATTGGTGGTCATGAAGAAGGTCTTGGTGCATCACAAGTTTCTCCATCAAAATCCATGTTTTGATCAACCTACATCATCATGGTGGTATAAAGATTGTCCTCCTCATCTTCTTGTTATTTTTGGTTATGTAATCATGTATTTATTTCCTATTGTATATATTTATGATGATTATATGATGATAAAAATGTTATGTGGGGATTTGTTGTTGATAAACATGATTAAAAAGGTGAAAAACCATAAGAAACAAGGTTAAAATCTTGGTTAAATTTGATGGCTGTATAAAACAGTAAAGAACCATATGTTTAAACTGATAAAATGATGAAGTAGAATGTATTTACAGTAAGCTATGAGTCTTGTACACATGTGAGAGTTGGCCATGCAATGGAATCATTGTAATGAGTGAGATATGATCAAAACAAGTTTAAGATACAAATCTGAAGTTACTGTATTGGACGATTTTTAAAAAATACTTAAAGGATGATTCAACAGTAGCTATAAGAGAGTTAAATGTAGCAAATATCATGTAGTTTATGTGATAAAAATTTGAGCTTCTATCTCCATATAGAACTCAAGATATGGCAGTTTTGTTGAAGATGAAGTTAAAAATCAGATTTTTGGAAATTAAAGAATAATACTATTATATAAGCACTCACATTTTAATATATAAAATGTAAAATAAAAACCCACTAACTTATGGATTTTATTTATATAAGTATGTAAAAGGGTAAATAAGTGGACATTTTATAAAAATGGTAACTTGTTAAGTTTTATAAGTTATAAAACTATAAACTTGATTTTTACGACTTTTTCGGCTATCGCCGTAAAATTAACGTTTTTGTTAAATAAAACTTAGATGGTTGGACCGGTCTAATGAAAACTTTATAAAACTTATATACTGATATATAGACATGTATAACAAGTAAAAACCGATAAAAACCCGAACTATAGGGCATACGGACATTAACGAGCTAAATAAACACATTAGGCTAATAATTGGACTAAATAAGTTAAACACTTGTAAAAAGAATCTATTGGGCTTAACCCATTTAGGCCCAACTTGGAAAGTATACATACTGATAATATAAGTATGAAATGGATTAAAACAAGTTAAAGAACTTGTAATAAGTTTATTGGACTTAAAAACACGTAAATAGGTAAAACTAGTAAACTAGTATAAACGTTATCGACATATAACACTAAAAGGAGTAAACGAGAATATGTAAACCCACTTGATCATCATATATATATATAATCATCATATGTATACATAATTGATATTTTTATAAAGTCATTGGACATGAGTCTAAGACCGATTATTATTCATATAGGTTTCCGTGATTGAAGCACGTACCGTACGTCCGAATTGCCGATAACCCGCCTTCCCCTATCAACGTGAGTTCATAGCCTCGCACTCTTTTAAATGTTTTTATGAAATGTTTTATAAACCCGCGAGGGAGATAACATGTTAGTTTTTATAAAATAGGACACCATTTGTCCCGATTGTTGTTTATTGATTTTGGACCCGAATGATTGAATGACCCGATTGTATGACCCGATAAATGATTAATGGACCCGATAGATGAAATAAAATGGATTATTAAAGTTAGGTTATGTCACTAAAAGTCCCATTAGCATGAATTGTGAACTACCGGGAGTTGGTAGACGCTTATGCATATAATAGTACTATTTGGGGACGATCACCCCAGTTCGCGCCTTGACGGTTGATCCCCGTCGTGCCACATTGATTGGTAAGCGAATTTATGTATGAGAAGATTTCCA
The DNA here is from genome assembly GCA_025667525.1 of Glebionis coronaria. Taxonomy (NCBI): domain Eukaryota; kingdom Viridiplantae; phylum Streptophyta; class Magnoliopsida; order Asterales; family Asteraceae; genus Glebionis; species Glebionis coronaria. The sequence goes on along the minus strand of JANFOE010001677.1, from coordinate 19,793 downwards.
TACCGTGACCTTTGTGACGACACACTACTTTAGATGGGCAAAATTGGTATCGGGTTAGCTACCCGTTGTTGGTTTAGTAAGGTAACAATGTCATGCGGCTTATAATAATCCAAAACTAACGAAATACTATTAGACGCTTCGAATTACGATGTATCGCCTGACTAGCAATACAGGGTCATACTATTGATATTATGTTCGTGTTTTGGTTTTCATAACCATATTCATATAACGGATTTTATTTGAATTTATACGACGTCATAAGACGTATTGTATGATGTTTTTACGACATTGGCTCGTATAATGATTTTTAAGGCAAATGTCTATATTATGATTTTCGATAAGGATTTGTATAAAAAATGACTTTGGCTATTTGATGGCCTATTACAAAGATTTGTATAAAATGATTTTGGCTATTTTACGGCCTATTACAATGATTTGTACGAATTGATTTTTGGTACTAATTTTATACCAAAGTTATATTGATGGAATTTATTAAACTCTATGAATTCACTCGACGTTATCGCTGACCTTTTCTTTTAACATGTTTTATCTCAGGTACTTGAAGGTAATTCTCGGGAAGACGACAAGAATTCATGGCCCGCACTTAAACAATATTTTCCATTCAAATACTTTGTAAAACTTGTATGAAATGTAATGACTTGGGACCGATGTAACTTTGATATTTATGAATGGAAATGATTTATTAATAAACGACGCGATTTTTATGCGTTGTCTATGATGTGAGTAATGTGCTATCCCGTAACACCAACTAGTCTTCCGCTGTACTGAGTTGTATAAATTTGGGGGTGTTACTGTTTGGCATCAGAGCTCTCGTTATAGAGAACGAAAGATTTTTAAAACCAAAGATTTTGAATAAAACATTTCAAAATCTTTTTACCAAAAACATTTTTCTAAAAATGTCTAAAAATCTTTTAACTATAACGGTGCCGAAGAATTCCCGAGTTACCGACAAGGCCAAGACTGAGAAGTGTTATTTTAATATATATATATATATAACTTGGATTATATATATATGATGTAATTTTATTACATGATTGTTTGATGATTATTTTGATTTTCATACGAGGTATTTATACGACGTCGATTGTCACAAGTAACCCTAAATCCCCTAGTAAATTAATCGAAGCTATTCTCGTAGGAATTCTAGCTATCCTAGATCTAAACCAAGTTGCGGATATTTATGATCCCAACAAATGGTTGATATTCGTAGAAATGTAGATATTAGTTGATCTTGATATTGAAGAGGAATTGGCGAGATTAAATCTGATATCGATGTCATGACGATCTTTCCTTATAGAGTGGAGTTTGACAAAACGTTACCACCTGGAAAGATGTCATATGATTCGTTGTCATCCAATTCTTAAATCGAAATCGAAAGGGTGAGTGTTGCACTTGAGGCTGTCATTGGAACCAGTACCCAAAAGCCTCATGCCACTAATACCTTTCCGAGAAGTCTAGTTGAATGATTAAGTCATTTCATATTGGTGACTCATTTGATAATTGTTGCTTTAAGAGCTATAGGATTGGAATTAAGTGTTGATTTATATTGAGATTGTATTGCCTTTACAAGGCCGAAGAATAAGATTGAAAGTATTGGAGAATGAGGTAGGATATCGAATTAAGTATAAGTTGATTGAAACTTGAATAAAGTAAAACTTAACCTGTTTGGAATATGAGATTGTTAAGAAGAAGTCATTAAGTTCTGTGATTGAATTATAACTATTTAATTGATTGTAGGTTTGTGTTAAGTGTTGTTCCTAGGCCATTGTCCACTGACGAGGATGCCCAGTGTCCAAGAAATAAATTGAAGAAATCTTCTTCTGAATTGGGACCGATGGATCTTTCGGGACATGTGGAACACCTAATGACTCTTGTAGATTAGTATTCATTGTGGAATCTTTTAAAAATCCCTAACTTAACTGAGATATCAGTTGGTAGGATGAGTTTTGAGAATTGTATGACATAGTGACACGTAATGTGTTACGGTACAATTTGACTTGTTTGTGATTAATGAAAAAGACTACATTTGATTGCTAAATCCTACATGTATCGATGTTATCTATCCTTTATTGCTTCATCCTAATGTTCGCATTAGTGATGCAACCATTGAACAAGTACTCATCTCAAATTGAGTTACGTTGTGGATTATTCTTTTGTGTGCCATCGAGGTCATGAACCTCATGATTATTTGGCTAAGTTCATTTCATATCATATTGTAGTTAAGTTCTTGGTGAACAACTCTTCATCACTCTTTTGCAGATCACACATTGTTTTTATAAAGTTAAAACTGTATCCTTTGAGAAAATTTAATTTTCATCACTATAAGGATTATTCAAAGTGAGATTTATAAGTGATTGTTATCGAGATGAAGTTGTTTATAAAACACCTTGGAAAACTTAATTGTTTTCATAACAAGGAAAATCTTTGTAAATTTATTTTGATTCTTATTTAAGAATTAAGCATGTAAATGTTTTTATTATAAACATGATGATAAAGTTTTGACGAACTGAGTATTGCATCGTTAATCTTGAAATTGTATATAGTTGCGTGCCTACATACAATTTGGAATGGACTATGCAAGGCTGATTAGTAGTCACCATAAGACTAAATGAATAATAAACACTACATTTTCTTTGAAGATTGTGAAAGATAAAATTTCATGAGATCTGCAAGAAGTGAAAAATAAGGACATAATGTTAGGGACACCTACATATGTGCCTGTAGCTTCTATTCTTCTGAGTCGAATTTACTCATCTGTGGAAATTGTCTTATTTGACAATTGACAATTCTTTCTTGTCCAATTCTCCCGTAGTGAGATTCTTAGGAAAAGTATCTGATTATCGAGTGTTGATACCCGACTGGATGTATCGACGTTCCTATCATTTCTTTTGATTTGATTTCATTTGAATGACCTGGGTAACGATCTGAGGAGCTTTCGAATGCGTACTTAAATTATGAAAACATGGGATATTTCATATTCGTTAAATGTTTTCGCCTGTATCTGATTTGAAATTCTCTCGCGTAGATTATGCGTTGACCTTACTCTTTAGATGGTAGTTGTGTCTCCATATATCCTTGAAATTGTGAAGGATTATGAGTTATTATTAGTCTTTTGAGAAGTTCACATCTTATCCACGGCGATGAAACTGGAAAGTTGATAGTGCCAGTAGAATGGATTGATTGATTATGACATGACGACATTGTCTTAATTGATGGGAACTCGAGTAGAATTCCCCTAAATGATAAGATGTTGATTATCAAAAGGGATCTAAATAATTCTTGATGGATGACCATATCCTGTATTAAAGACTTGAAATATTACCACGAATGGTTGTGAACTAGTTATAGATATTATAATCTAGAATGAACTTAAAACGAATTTATTAAGAAGATGCTTATGTTATCTGAAACTTTAGGAGGTATTTGTTGATGAATTACCTAGACTTTCGCCATTAAGGCAAGTTGAAATTGGTATTGATTATATTTCCGGTGTTGCACCTGTGGCTTGTGCACTGTACGTCAGCACCATCTGAATTTAAGGAATTACCATACAACTGAGAAAGTTGTCGGAGAAAGATTTTATTATACCAAGCCTGTCATCCTGAAGAGCTATGGTGTTATCTTTCCTTATATTTATAGATTACTGTGACTGAGTAAATTGACAATCGAAAACGATATCCATAACTCGAAATGGAAGAATTGTTCGATCATTTACAAGGTTCTAGCGTATGTTTTAAAGATTTGATTCACGGCATGGTTATCATTAACTTCGCATCCGCGAAAGAGATTATCTATTCCAATCACTACATCCGGTGCTTGTAATGAACGTTATGAGTTTCACGCGATGTCGTTTGGATTGACCAATGCACATGTAGCATTCATAAATTTGGTGAATCACGTGTGTAGGCTGTAATTCGATAAATTCATGCTCGTGATCATTAAAGATTATACGTTTGTTTATAAGAATAAGAATGAGTTAATAATTATTTATAGAATGCCCTGAATTGGCTAAACAATAAAAACCTGAACCTTGAATAATTAACACGTGATTAAGGACTTAATCCTTTACATAAAATGACCATTGGATTAATAATGGTAAGATGTATGCATATAGACTCTTCAAAAATTAAGAGCCCTTTTAAGACTTTGGATTTTACCAAAAAAAAAAAAAAAAAAAAAAAAAAAAAAAATGGAAATATGTTTTGACAAATGTCTTAACAAAGGATTTTAAGGGATTATTCCCTTATACACAAACCATTTAACTAAACTTCTGTTTAGGGGTAAATGTTTGTGTATACCTCAAGATAACCTAAAAGGGATTGAGGAAACTATATAACTTATTACTTGAAAACTGAAACGACAATTTTTATTTTTCAACTAAGAAGACTTTGACCAAAGTATAAACAAAGGTTTTTCGAACATTTACGAAATCTTATTAAATATTTTCGATAAATCAACAAAAATCTTGTTAATTAAATTCAAATTATTTTTGAACATTTTATATAATTGGTCGAACTATGAAATTTAAAAATTTTACGTTTACGTTTCATAAAAAAAAATTTTTAATAATTATTATTTAATTAATTGTAATAATTATCGACGCTTTAAACACCGGATTGAGAAAAACTGATAAAAATGATAGATAAGAGGAAACTGAAACTTAGAAAATATGAAGAAAGGTGAATGTAATTACTGACACATAATATAGAAAGAATATCTGAGTGAATTGTGAACATGATAATTATAACATCATGAGAAATGAATATAGATACTGACGTATTATATAAAAAAGATAAAGAACCAATTAGGATGTGTTCCTTAGTAATGAAGGTGCAAAATAAATTGCCGAACAATTTAAAAATAAACAATATTTGTAAAAAGGATAATATAAATAATGAAAGGTTTCACGGCTAATGTGAACCATTAAAATTATGAAGCCGATAGCGTTAAATATTTTAAAGACCACTTATGGTTATATAAATATGGAGATTGTGAGATATAGTTATGTTGGAATTTGTAAGTATAAGTATTCTATGTATGTCATTTTTGACTAAAAGTATCTTTGTCTGAAGAAGTTGTACTAATGGAAAAATATGAAGGCAGACATCGCCTCATACATTAGTAAACGTCTAGCTATTTCAAAGGTCATCATCTGAATTTGATTCGATTTGGGTCATCGTCGACAGACTGACCAAATCTGCTAATATCATTCTCGTTAATGATAAATGCAAAAGAGTTATATAAACATAGCATGCCTGTATCGATCATCTATATCAAGATCCTCGCTTCGCATCGAATTTCTAGAGACTTGCTCAGAAATCATTGAGAACGAACCTTGACGAGAGTACTATGTACCACCCCAAATCGAAGGGACGAGGTAAAGTAACGATACAAGGTAATATAAGTGCTGTTTGGTGTTTGAATGATTGACCTTTGGTAATGAACCGTATAATCGTTTTCCTTTGGAAGGATTATCATTGATAATCATCTTGTTAGGATTGAGATTGAATCTTGTTAGGATCTAAATATTAGAGCATCTATAAGCAAGAGTTGAGATAAAGACACCCGACATACACCCATTGTGAGTTGGACATGTCTTTTAGGTTTAAGGTTCCTATGATGGCGAACCTAACTTTGCAAACTACCTGACCCGCGAGATCTGAAATGATTGTTGAAATTAGGATTTGATTATTAACCGCCGATAGTGGGCAAGAGGTTATATGAATGTGAAATGTAGATCTTGAAGTGCCAAATGGGTAGCGAAGTTATGCCACAAATTTTAAACTTGGGAAAAATGAATTCATGATCTGACAAATCATGGGATATAAGTCCCCGTTGTTTGGGACCATTAAGATGATGTAAAAGTTGGGATTGAAAGGCATATAAGCTGGATCTACCCTAGGACTTCAAAGACTGCGTGAATAATGTTTCGTATATCGAACTTGATGGAATATCTATCAAGTGAAAATCTGATTACTCTTAGTAGAGCTTAGATCGGCGAAAAGTTGCATTCATCAAAAACCCGTGAACATCATGGATAGAGAAAGTAAGTCAACATTAAGCCTGATCTTATTCCCGTAGTTATGTTTGATGAAACTCGCGTATTATAATGGATTGCACTTGTGAGAAAAGACCGAATGTGGAGGACATACCCACATGGCTTTAACTCTATAAGAAGCGAGTAGTAAGGTAAGATGATCTTTGAGGACAAAGATCCTGTTTAGGGGTAAATGCTGTGACAATCCGTCAATTTACGATTGATATTTTATTCTCAAATATTATTTGAAAATATTATTTTAATGATACAATATGAACTCACTTATTTTTGGGAAGAAATTTGGATTTACGTCTTGGAGTAGCATCGACTACGTCTAAACCGGAGGATTCAACGTTACGTGCTTACGTTTACATACACCGTCTTTGGTGGCAGTCCGACATTTCAGAAAATAAATTTGTCCGTGAATATTATTTTGGAGTTTTAAATTTGTGTTAGTTCATAAACTCACAAATTTACGAGAAGAGATTAGGACTTACGATTTTATTTTTAACGTCCTTTACGACTAAACCGGAAACCTTAGGATTACGTATTTACGTTTTCGAACTCCGTTTTTGATGAAACAATTCTTATTGGATTCGTTTTGTGACGTTGATTCATAATTTATAAAAACGTTTTTCGTAAAACGACCCGAGGGCACGCAAATCGAGGAAACTAGAATCGAGGAGTACCCGTAAATAAATGGGATGAGACAAGTGGGACACTTGTCCCACCCCACATCAAAACCGGCCCTAACTAGCAAGTTTATACACTTGAGGTGTCAAGTGTAGCTAGAAGCCTTACACTTGTAAGCAAAGCTTACAAGTTAAGCTTTAACACATCAAAACCATTAGCTTAAACCACTCTTCTCATATTCAACCATGCAAAACACTCTCCTCTCTCTCTCTAACTCCATTAATGCCGTCCACTTTCACCATGAAACACCCTCATTTGATCTAAATTAACGACAAAATCCCATGTTATTCATATACATGTTGAAGTCCTTTTGAAACCTTATTGATTGGTGGTACTTATAACATCCAAGGAGGAGTTTTCATGGAGTAGGAGGGCTGATTTTCTACAAGGAGATTAGGAAGATTGGTGGTCATGAAGAAGGTCTTGGTGCATCACAAGTTTCTCCATCAAAATCCATGTTTTGATCAACCTACATCATCATGGTGGTATAAAGATTGTCCTCCTCATCTTCTTGTTATTTTTGGTTATGTAATCATGTATTTATTTCCTATTGTATATATTTATGATGATTATATGATGATAAAAATGTTATGTGGGGATTTGTTGTTGATAAACATGATTAAAAAGGTGAAAAACCATAAGAAACAAGGTTAAAATCTTGGTTAAATTTGATGGCTGTATAAAACAGTAAAGAACCATATGTTTAAACTGATAAAATGATGAAGTAGAATGTATTTACAGTAAGCTATGAGTCTTGTACACATGTGAGAGTTGGCCATGCAATGGAATCATTGTAATGAGTGAGATATGATCAAAACAAGTTTAAGATACAAATCTGAAGTTACTGTTTTGGACGATTTTTAGAAAATACTTAAAGGATGATTCAACAGTAGCTATAAAAGAGTTAAATGTAGCAAATATCATGTAGTTTATGTGATAACAATTTGAGCTTCTATCTCCATATAGAACTCAAGATATGGCAGTTTTGGTGAAGATGAATTTAAAAATCAGATTTTTGGAAATTAAAGAATAATACTATTATATAAGCACTCACATTTTAATATATAAAATGTAAAATAAAAACCCACTAACTTATAGATTTTATTTATATAAGTATGTAAAAGGGTAAATAAGTGGACATTTTATAAAAATGGTAACTTGTTAAGTTTTATAAGCTATAAAACTATAAACTTGATTTTTACGACTTTTTCGGCTATCGCCGTAAAATTAACGTTTTTGTTAAATAAAACTTAGATGGTTGGACCCGTCTAATGAAAACTTTATAAAACTTATATACTGATATATAGACATGTATAACAAGTAAAAACCGATAAAAACCCGAACTATAGGGCATACGGACATTAACGAGCTAAATAAACACATTAGGCTAATAATTGGACTAAATAAGTTAAACACTTGTAAAAAGAATCTATTGGGCTTAACCCATTTAGGCCCAACTTGGAAAGTATACATATTGATAATATAAGTATGAAATGGATTAAAACAAGTTAAAGAACTTGTAATAAGTTTATTGGACTTAAAAACACGTAAATAGGTAAAACTAGTAAACTAGTATAAACGTTATCGACATATAACACTAAAAGGAGTAAACGAGAATATGTAAACCCACTTGATCATCATATATATATATATAATCATCATATGTATACATAATTGATATTTTTATAAAGTCATTGGACATGAGTCTAAGACCGATTATTATTCATATAGGTTTCCGTGATTGAAGCACGTACCGTACGTCCGAATTGCCGATAACCCGCCTTCCCATATCAACGTGAGTTCATAGCCTCGCACTCTTTTAAATGTTTTTATGAAATGTTTTATAAACCCGCGAGGGAGATAACATGTTAGTTTTTATAAAATAGGACACCATTTGTCCCGATTGTTGTTTATTGATTTTGGACCCGAATGATTGAATGACCCGATTGTATGACCCGATAAATGATTAATGGACCCGATAGATGAAATAAAATGGATTATTAAAGTTAGGTTATGTCACTAAAAGTCCCATTAGCATGAATTGTGAACTACGGGGAGTTGGTAGACGCTTATGCATATAATAGTACTATTTGGGGACGATCACCCCAGTTCGCGCCTTGACGGTTGATCCCCGTCGTGCCACATTGATTGGTAAGCGAATTTATGTATGAGAAGATTTCCATAGCGTGACCTTTGTGATGACACGCTACTTTAGATGGGCAAAATTGGTATCGGGTTAGCTACCCGTTGTTGGTTTAGTAAGGTAACAATGTCATGCGGCTTATAATAATCCAAAACTAACGAAATACTATTAGACGCTTCGAATTACGATGTATCGCCTGACTAGCAATACAGGGTCATACTATTGATATTATGTTCGTGTTTTGGTTTTCATAACCATATTCATATAACGGATTTTATTTGAATTTATACGACGTCATAAGATGTATTGTATGATGTTTTTACGACATTGGCTCGTATAATGATTTTTAAGGCAAATGCCTATATTATGATTTTCGATAAGGATTTGTATAAAAAATGACTTTGGCTATTTTGTGGCCTATTACAAAGATTTGTATAAAATGATTTTGGCTATTTTACGGCCTATTACAATGATTTGTACGGATTAATTTTTGGTACTAATTTTATACCAAAGTTATATTGATGGAATTTATTAAACTCTATGAATTCACTCGGCGTTATCGCTGACCTTTTCTTTTAACATGTTTTATCTCAGGTACTTGAAGGTAATTCTCGGGAAGACGACAAGAATTCATGGCCCGCACTTAAACAATATTTTCCATTCAAATACTTTGTAAAACTTGTATGAAATGTAATGACTTGGGACCGATGTAACTTTGATATTTATGAATGGAAATGATTTGTTAATGAACGACGCGATTTTTATGCGTTGTTTATGATGTGAGTAATGTGCTATCCCGTAACACCAACTAGTCTTCCGCTATACTGAGTTGTATAAATTTGGGGGTGTTACAACTGCCATCCAAACCGATGCTACAACTACTTCCATTAAATTTTGATAGCTCATTAGTAGCACCCATATACTTCTTTTCTCACTTTCCTCAATGAAAGATTTTTAATGATCCTTTATACTCAACTTACCCTTGAACATATTTAACTCTTTCTAAGACAATTATCTACATTTCTTCCTTTATACGTACACAACGTCTTACCTTCAAGGTCATAGTGCTCCTCGCTGCGTCTCAGTTAGACCAAGCCATTCGTCTCTCATGACACATCACATCTATAACTCCTCATCCCTTCGATTATCGATACTAAGCCTTCCAATCACATAGTATAGGTCAGTGTCATTCCCTTTTCCACACTAAACAATATTAGCCTGCCTTGTGCTTTAGTCTACTCATTAGGCTCTACCAAAGTTTAGCTTTGGTTCCTATCTCGACCTATTTCATTCATGATTCACATCTATCCACACTTCCTTCTTCTTCCTTAACTCATGCCATACATCACGATGTGATGCTTCCCGTCTATCAAGTCATCTACACGTCGAAATTACCTAACTAACTTCACTTATTTTCCTTACGACCAATTCTCCTACTCTCTCCTAATAGGGATAGATTAGAGTTTCTCGTGATTCCACTCGGATCACACTCTCATCTAAAACCCATAGCAGTTTTCATTTTTCTACACAAATCCATATTATAAATTCTTACATAGGTCTCATAACTCTCTTCTTGGCATTGCACCTACCACGTGGTACTTCAGTCATCAATTTCTAGGGATACTTGGTTCTATCCTTCGAGGGTACTCCCTAATTCCTTCACTATCATGTCCAACCAAAATTTCTCACTCAATTCATCAACTCTATGGAAATCATTACTGCATTGGATAATGCATAACTGTCTCTTACAAAGATCCTTCATAAACACCTTCACTAAACCGACCCTCTAATCACTTCTACACGAAATTATTCAGCTCTAGCTTCACTACTCATACCTCGATATTGATGCCACAAATTTATATCTTTGTGTAGTCACTCAACTCCCCTTGTTACTTTCACGAGTTCTTAATCTCCTATGTTATGTAGTCAGTCCATCACGATCCATTGGTTCAACTCTTTGTAGCTCCACTCCGGTACTCGATCTGTCCTTCTTCGTCATGAACCATACGAAGATTCCCATCATAGTGCTTGTCACCTTTCCAGTCCTTGCAACTTCTCTGACTCCTTCGAGATCTCTTGCATCCTTCTAGCAGCCGACACGTAGTCCTTTCGGCTCCTTGCTTCACGATGTAGCTCTTCACGCACTCCTTCTCGTCTCCATGATGTTACCTAGGAACTTCACACTACGCAGTAGCTTCTAACTTCGACTCATCTACCATAATATTTCTAAAGGTACTTCAACCCCTCAATGGCTCACTCTTCTTTACTTGTTGTACTTCACCATTAATCAGCCTCCTACCAATCATTCTTTCACATCCATGTTTTCCTTCACGTGTCTACTACTACCTTGCCTCCATAACTATACCAATTTCCTTGCGTGTTATTTTCCACATCTGTCCATTAGTAGAAACTTTCTACTATACCCTCACATCCGTTAGTACTTTCATCAATCTCTTAATGGTACTTCAACCAACTTCTCATAGCATGACATCTCGTTCCCACGACCAGTCAACTAACTTTACTTACTCCCTTATTCCCGTAACCAATCTAGGTTTCAAAACTCCATAAATCTTAATCATTCCTTCAACACAACCTTTAAACCAAAATACATCTCGATTCTAATATCTAACCATAAGTAATACTACCCAACTCTATCCTCTCATCCTAATGTTCCCACAACCGCATAACTGTGTACAAAAAGAATTCCAAACAATCGTGCCCCAAAATAAAATATAGGGTAAAACGAACCATAGCCAAAAAAACTGAAAACAAGACAATGTAATCTGAAAGATCAATGGAGTGTGCCAACAACAAAAGATAGACTCATCACGATATGTATTACCAAATTTTAGTATCTTAGAAAATTTTAAATTTTCATCTCAATTAGTTACTTCACATTAGGACCATATTTTAACACCAATAAATGAGATCATGGTCATATTTTACCATCTTCGTTACTATCAAAGGGCATAACTCAGTTAGTGTACTAAAAATCACTTTATCTATCATCTCCTTTAACAATAATTTCATCTTTTATCTTCATTATTTTATCTAAGGTGTCCACTAGTTAGTATAGTATAACGTTATTCTAACCATTATCTTGTTTACTCAAATTAAACTCATTTCACTTGTTATTATGAAACCAATAGGTATTTATAAAATATGGTGTTTTTATTCATGTTATTCCGTATTATAATTATTTTATATAATCCATTTAGGCTTGTTATAACTAACTATTACATGTTTACAAGGTGTGATGTTATTATTATCGTTATTATAATAAAATCTTCCTTTTTACTCTTTCCGTCTATTTAAATACTTCTAAAATTTTAACTCCACTTTTAAGAAAATTATCGTAAAATTTCTTTACCCTTTATATGTACCATCACATGTTACCTACAAAACTAGTCCATTCATTGTCAAGTTTTTTTTAACTTATTACAAATAAACTTCAAGAAAAGATATGTAAGTAAGGATATCATACCGTACACTTACAAAATATTTTCAAAAGCATTTTCCTTTAATTAGCTAGACTCTTTTGCAATAAAATTTGGTAGTTATCATCAATTAAAATACATACCCGAATGTAGACACACTTCAAAAGATTCAAAACGTCGTTGGAACTCCATCAAACTCCAGCACTAATAAACTGTTTAAACACGAGAGAACACTAGGTACGTTCAAGTTATAATAACTATTTAACGACCGTATATCATAACATAACATCTACTGGTATATATTTATTTATTTTTTTGAACGGAAAATGTTAGTGGTTAGTGGGTCGAGTCGTGCAATAACATCCAAGCGGAAGAATGTCTTCTTCGAACCCTCGCCTAGTTATGTTAGACTCCTTATCCGCTTCGCCTAAAAGGCCCTTGGCATGTCTTGAACCCAAGACCTCCAGGAATCCTCCCCCAATGAAAGCACTTAGTGCAACCTTTGGTGGCCAACTGAGCTAAGCCAGTTGTACATCCGCATATATATACCTATTAAATCTCTCAAAACATACTCGTTATCATACATGTCAAGTCAATCGATGGTGTCATACACTCGTTTTTTCATACGAGTAATCACCATCTCACCATCTCACCATGCCACAACAAGGCATAAAACCCATCACCAAAACCAAACCATATCGTGTGACCCCATAATCATACAACACGACTATACCCCAAAACATATAACACAAAAAACCATAGCCATATCATAGGCAACCATTACATAAACCCATATTGTTTACAAACCCAAAATACAGATCTCATCATATACAAGCATGTACTAAACCCTTTTTCATACAACCATACTTGGAAGTCCATCGGTGTTGTGGCACATATATAATTACGTAGGCCTCCATAATTATAGATGTCCCCTTTCACCCATGTACTATATAATTATGTAGGCCTCCTATGACGACACTTACAAGAAATTAGTACTACACGGAACACATAAGTCTACCACATATATACCACATATAATACACTCTATATATATACCGTATAGGTAAAATAAGAACATCTCATACGTCAACCCTAACTTCATTCTTAACTCGAGGCTCAATCGCCAAAACAAATCAATAACAACAAAATATCCAACACTAAAAAAATCACCATAACCATTCAAGCGGAAATTCGAATCTACTACTAGTCGCATACTCAACATCGGTACTATCCTATTATTACCTAGCGCACCTCTTCTTCTACGCGACAGGGGTAACACTAAATAGGTTCCTACACTTCCGGTTCATACGTCGTATCAACAGAAAATAAATGAATGTACTTACATATATTATATCTCAATAAGTAAATATGAAAGTAAATAAATATCCAAAACGAAATTAACACTTAAGCACTCCATATAGTATAATGCACACATACCCTTACGACGCCTACATGCATGGATCCTTAAGCTATAGACTATGCTACTAGACTAGGCAACCTGATTCTCTATAACCATTAGCTCTGATACCATTCTGTCGCACCCCACCATGGCTGAATATGGAGCGCGACGTAGGGATATCATCACAACCATAGCGTATCTATAGAGATAACTAAATGAAATGGAAATATCATAAATGGTGACACAATGGCATGAAGATATCACAAACAATGCAGGCGTCTAGGTAAGAAGGTAACATGTCTACCTCTTACCAAAGACATACAATTAACAAATAACAAACATATAGGTGTCTACAAAGTATCACTTATTCAAATATAAGTAAATACTAAGAGGAATGGGGGGGTTCCTCCAATGCAATCCTAAGCCTCCTAGCTAGCCACTCCTATTCTCAAGCTTAACCACATTCTCACCTGAAAGAGACACTAAAATACGTCAACATAAAGTTGGTGAGAGTCATAGGTTTAGACTCTAACTCCAAATCAATTATAAGCTGTGTATAACAACCATTAAGAAAAGAACATATGGACAATGTGCTACAATTATGTATTAACAACTAGCATTCAAGATTAACCAATCACCACATATCCAAGGCTCCAAGGCTCCAAGGCTTACCAATAACCACAATTCTAAGGCTCCAAGCCTTACCAATCACCATGGTCTCATAGGCGCCCATACACCTATGAACCAATCCCAAGGCCCCCGCCTTGTAAACACCCCCTTGGTACCAAGTCAAACCACAAGAACTGAGACGGTACGTGTCCCCCGATTCAAATTATAAACACAATCAAGAATCACATAGAAATTAATCACATAAGTGTACACACAAGTCCATCACAAACCATAAAAACATTCACAACATTAGTTACAAGACCATACATTGTCTCTTCCATCCCATCTGGAAGTCAAATCATAAAAAGACATGGGACTATGAAACTCACTTGAACAAGCTTCTCCAAATATCCACGCTCTAACGAAGATCTAAACACACAAACATATACAATCAAGACATGAACGACACACCAAAATGACTCATCAATCTATGATGGATATATAACCTTATCCTACCACTTAACCCCATTTATATGCCATATGCATCTCATTACATCCCTCTATAAAGCCCTTAACTCAGTTTAGTTCATAACACCCCCTTAACTAAAATAACATGCCCTGTAAAAGAAACACTATTCCCTTACATGTGTTAGCTAACTCTCCCATTTGTACGCAACCTTAAAGCTACATTTAAGGCCTCCATATATATATATATATATATATATATATATATATATATATATATATATATATATATATATATATATATATATATATATATATATATATATATATATATATATATATATATATATATATATATATATATATATATATATATATGTATATATATATATATATATATATATATACATATTAATATATATATATATATATATATATATATATATATATATATATATATATATATATATATATATATATATATATATATATATATATATATATATATATATATATATATATATATATATATATATATATATATATATATATATATATATATATATATATATATATATATATATATATATATATATATATATATACGTTTACCTATCCAGAATTCTCTAATTTTGAAGATACGAAATGTTTGTTATGATCAGAGGGTCTTACCCTAACCCATTTGTTTAGCCCTCCTCCAGATCTTTTATTTAATATATAATCTAAGTCTCATGTTCGTTTGAAGGTCCAATTATACTCCAAAGTACCCTAACCATCTTAAAAGATTAATTTAAACCCGACTGATTTCAAAACTGCTTTGACCTCCGACTGTTGTAACATGTTTTTGACTCACTTTCCGACATCCAATTTAGTTCGCGTTTCTTGAATTTGAAATCCACCTCAATTACCTTTCCAGGGGTACCAAGATCGCAATTTTAAAGTTTGTAAAACTCTAGATATGATCAAAACAATGACGTGCCCAGTTTTTAATAACGAATTTAATATGATTAACCTAATTAATCATACATAAACCCTAATTAAAACCTAAAAACAATTTCCAATGATAAAAACCCATTAATTACATCATTAATTACAAATTACTAACAAAACCTAATTAAAAATTATGAATGTCAAACCCTAATCCATCAAATTAGGTTACATACGTAAATTAAACGTTAATTGAGCATAGTTTTAGTGCGTACCTTAAACCATAATTGAATAATTGGGTTTTCTTGATCCACCATTGTTAATCACGACTGATATTAAGTTTGGGAGAAGGAAAAATCTTTTTGGGGGCTAAAGGGATTAGTATGGGTAATTAAAACTAAAAAGGAAGCCTAATAATACTCAAATTAGGCTCCCATTCCTTTCCTTAAGCAAAATTTGGCCCTAAACCAAGTCCAACACCCTATTGCCGACTTTTTTAATTATATTACTAAAATTAACTATTAACTATTATTACCTTATATTCCCTTAGTTTATTTCAGCTCCTAAAGCCTCTGAAACCTCAAAACCGCAAAACTAGTCAAATTTACGCGTATACCGTAAAAGACGTAAAAATATACAGTTTTATAAAAACTCTAAGAATATAAAATAAACTATATAACTAAGTCCTAAATGACTTAAAACCATCCCGTAAATTATTCCCGTGACTAAATACCTCTTCCGAGACCCCTAAATGCAAAACCCTAAACCGTAAAAATACGATTTTCTATAATACATATACATATACGTAAAACCACTAAACAACACCATCTCATTTCATAGTCACTACATTGTGATCTCATGAACACGAAATCATCACACATTGTTTCACTCACAAGGTACCCCATACCAGAAAGGATATTCAAACCATAATCTATACACACCAATTAGCACATAAACACGTAAAGACACGTAACTTACACAAAATAAAACTAAGCGACGAACCTCAAAATCGCGGTTGTCACAAATTAAGCATCTTTTTTCTCGATTTCCCTACAACCCCCTCACACTTAAGTTTAGCATTATCCTCAATGTGATGAAACTGAACAAAAGTTAAGGAATAAGAGAAAAACCAGAAATTTCGGGAATATCATGTATCATACAAGAGTCTTGTCTTCGCCTTCAACTTGCGGTACCTAAAAAAAGATAAAACATACAAAAATACAAAAACACTCTATTTTTTGTTTTTATAGGTTTTTATAAAAGAGACACATGCTACACCCCCTCACACTTAAGAAAAACATTGGTTAAAAAATTATGGGGTGTAAGAATGAATTTATTTTAAAAAGGAAAATCACACTTAAAAATTTTAAAAACTTCAATACACACGGGTTGCCTCCCTAGAAGCGCTTATTTTATTAGTGAGTCATCAGCCTGACTCGTACTTCTTTTTAGTTTTCTTTATTTTTATCGAGTGGAAAATGTTCACTCCACTCATCATGGTATGGTATAACACAGTGTCCATTAACAATAAAGCTTCCTCCATTTTTATCATACAATTCAACATAACCGGACGGGTATCCATGTTTTACTATAAAAGGACCGTACCACTTTTGTTTAAGCTTTGGAGCTTTGAATTTATATCGCCTATTAAACAAGAGAACTTTTTCTCCTTTCTTGAACTCTTATCGGATTCGAAGTTTCTTGTCATGATAAGCTTTGGTACGTGCTTTTTATAATTTGGAATTCTCATAAGCTTGGAGTCTTAATTCATCGAGTTCATGCAATTGCAAGAATCGGTTTTTTCCAGCGATTTTGAGATCGGGATTACAGCTTCTCAATGCCAATAAGCACGATGCACAATTTCAAAGGGCAAGTGACACGTTTTACCATATAATAAATGATAAGGTATTGTGCCAATTGGTGTCTTATAAGCTTTCATAATGCCCACATAGAGTTGTCAAGTTTCCTTGACCAAATGGAAGGATTGTCCTTAACCGTTTTTTTGAGTATTTGTTTTAAGGCTCTGTTGGTATTCTCAACATGTCCACTCGTCTGTGGATGATATGCGGTGGCAAAGCGACGGGTGACTCCATATCACTTTAAGATTTTCTCCATTTGTTTGTTACAAAAATGGGAACCTCGATCGCTAATTAAAGCTTTTGGCATTCCATAACGAGAGAAAAACTTTTTCAGAAAATTGATTACGGCTTGTGAATCGTTCGTAGGTAACGCTTCGACTTCGGCCCATTTGGACACATAATCAATAACGACTAAGATATATTCAAACTTATGGGATTTGGGAAAGGGTCCGATGAAATCAATTCCCCATACGTCAAATATTTCGCTAACTTGGATGTTGTTTTGAGGCATCTCATCTCTTTGTGAGCGGCTACCAGTATGTTTGCAAGCATCATAATTTTCGACTAGAGTATAGGCCTCTTTAAAATTGTTGGCCAATATAAACCAGCATCAAACACTTTTTTCGCGGTGGTGGAAGGACCATAATGTCCCCCAGTAGGTCCATGATGACATTAATCAAGGATCTTTCTTGTTTCTACACCATAAACACATCTCCTAATCATGCCATCGGGGCATACCTTGAAAAGGTAGGGATCTTCCCAGAAATAGTGTTTTAAGTCGGAAAAGAATTTACATCGTTGGTGATAGGTTAAACCTTTTCTTAGAATTCTTCCAACGAGGTAATTTGCAAAATCTGCAAACCACGGAGATTCGTCCGTAGATATTTTCATAAGAGTTTCATCAGGAAAATGGTCATCAATATCTTCATCCCTTAACTCTTCCATGTTTGGATTTTCAAGTCGCTATAAATGATCGGCTGCGACATTTTCAACTCCTTTCTTATTTTGAATTTCGATGTCAAATTCTTGGAGTAGTAAAATCCATCTAATAAGGCGCGGCTTAGCATCTTGTTTAGAGAATAGGTATTTCAATGCGGAATGATCGGTGAAAACCCTCGTTTTCGAAAACACGAGATAGGATCGAAATTTGTCAAAAGAAAAAACTACGGCAAGAAGTTCTTTCTCGGTGATCGTGTAGTTGAGCTGCGCGCTATTTAGGGTTTTGCTCGCAAAATGTATAGGAAGGAAATGTTTTCCTTCGCGTTTTCCTAATACGGCTCCTATAGCGAAATCGCTTGCATCACACATAAGTTCAAACGATCACGACCAATCCGATGAAACCATGATCGGTGCATTCATTAACTTGTCTTCAAGCTTTTCAAATTCCTTTATGCATTCTTCGTTGAAATCAAAGACTATGTCTTTTTCAAGGAGTTTGGTCACCGGTCTAGAGGTTTTGGAAAAGTCTTTTATGAATCGGCGGTAGAATCCCGCATGACCTAGAAAACTTCTAACGGCTTTAACGTTAGTGGGAGGTGGTAATTTGGATATCCCTTCGATCTTGGCCTTGTCTACTTCCAATCCGGCTCCAGAGACTTTGTGCCGAAGCACAATTCCTTCAGTCACCATAAAGTGACATTTCTCCCAATTGTGCACGAGATGAGCTTGTTTGCATCAGATGAGCATGTGCTCTAGATTAAAAAGGCAAGACTCGAATGAGTTTCCGAAGACTGAGAAATCATCCATGAAAACTACCATGATACTTCGATCATGTCTTGAAAGATTGCGATCATACACCTTTGAAAAGTCGAAGGTGCATTGCAAAGACCAAAAGGCATACGCCTATAAGTAAACCTTCCAAAAGGACACATAAAAGTGGTCTTGTCTTGATCGGATGGTTCGATAGGTATTTGGAAATATCCGGAAAATCCATCGAGAAAACAAAAGGATTTGTTCCCTGCTAGTCTTTCCAACACTTGTTCCATGAATGGTAGAGGAAAATGATCTTTTCATGTGGCATCATTTAATTTGCGGTAATCAATAAACACACGCCAACCGGTAACGGTTCTTGTAGGAACAAGTTCGTTATGTTCGTTGGTCACAACAGTCATTACATCGGCTTTTACAATCTCCTTCATGTTTCGGTTAAGTCGATGTTGCCTCTCAATATCGGGCTTGGCATGGTCTTTAAGATTGATCTTTT